>CM074436.1:12777500-13182500 GCA_037101425.1 Elopichthys bambusa | reverse complement strand
AGTTGAGATGCTCTGTGAATGATAGATGCCCTGCATTAAGGCTGGATAATCATGGATTACGGTTAGATGAAAATCAAAACTGCAGGACCTCCAGAACAGTCACCAAGATACACCATATATAACATAGTTGTGTTCCTCCTACTCTTTTCATATTGTTTTAACCCAACATATACTTATACATATATTCTTTATATGTATGTATGTATGTATGTATATATATATACATATATATACATATATACATATATACATATATTATATATATATATATATATATATACACACATACATACATACATATATATATATATATATATATACACATTATTCTGAAGAAAGTTAAGAGTATTATATTAAAACAAGGCTTTTCAAAGGTTGTTATGCACAATATATAAACGTATGTTACAAGATATACAAGGGTTTAAGTCACAATGATCATTACGGATACATCCAAGCATTCGACACCATACCTTTGGCTTGTAGATTAGTTTAACGATGAGCACAAATAATATCAACAAAAAAAAAATTGAAAGAAAACTGTTGGAACCTGTTCAGACACAAATAAATTGCTATTTTAATGTGACGGAGAAGGGAAAAAAAAGAATATTCAAGTTTTATGTTCTTACACTTTGATAAAAAGTGTGAATTTAACCCCAAGTTGAGTGATATTGAATTTCGACAACACTTTGAGCAAAAAAAAAAAAAGAGCAGGTAATACGATAAACTGGATTTTTCAAGTTTGTCATTCCACATGTGCAAGTCAGTATTTATATTTATATATATATATATAAAAAAAATGCTACAACTCGTACACCAAGCCACAGTCTCCAATCTCGTCCAGATCAGAGCAAAAAGAAGGGCTTGAAAAGTGGCAGGATAAAAGCATCCTCCGCTCCTCGTTTCTATATCTCCGCATCTTCCTCAGCAGAAAAGAGGTGGCAGTGGAGTCTACCTGTAGCTATGAGAGGGGAAAAGACAGCTTCTTTTCCTTCTGTGCCTTTGCGCCCTCTCGTGCGAGTTCTGTTTTTCCTGATTCACTCGCTGTCGGTCTCCAGCTCTGTGTCAGACCACTCCACGGGCTGCAGCAGGCCGCTCTGTTGGGCGTATTCGATCACTGCTTTGTAGCAGAAGTAGTACTGGTCCCAGGTTTGGATGCTGAAGGCACGCTGCGTCCGCATGCGACGCACCGTCTGCTTAATGTCCACTGTCCCAATGTCCTCAAGACGGGAGAGACAAATGTCTAAAGTACAAAACGTGCCTGAGGGAGAAGAAAAAGGAAAGCTTGTAAAAACGCTATAGTGCAGTTCAGAAATTAGATGAAAAACGTATGTAGAAACTCACCTGTTCGGCCGATGCCTGCACTGCAGTGCACCACCACTGGGGGACCTCCTGGAGGGCCCGTCCAATCAGGATACAGTGTTCGTAGTGAGGACTCTTGTCTTTGTTTCACATGTGCCCGGAAATCCAACATGGCCGACGCTGACTTTGGAACACCAAAATCTGGCCAGCTCATGTAGAGATAATGTGACACTTCCCTACATTCCCCTGTCTGAAAGAGAAGCTTGTACTGTCATTTATATTTCAACAACATTATTATACACATTAACACACATATAAAAGGCCTCAACGTATCTAACTACACAATAAGTGTGTGATCTAAGAGTGTGTTCACACTTGGCAGGTTTGGTTCAATTAACTGTTCGCAAAGACCCGCCCCCTTTAGTTACTGTTGCTACGTCCAACAAGCCATGCCGCTCTAACATTACAAATCATGTTCAAAGCAGGGTACTTTTGATATTAAGCAAAGTAGAATTTAAAATTTTGTATTTTTAAAGAAATTTAAACAAATTTGTGGCTCTTTAATGTGTTGTGACAGATCGCTGTAGCTCCTCAGTTCAAGCGGCTCATGAACTGATCATTTCTTCCTACTAGTTAATTTATAGCATCAAATAAACATTGAATGAACATCAGAAGGGAATGTTGTTTCAATCGCAGAAAAGATGTCAGTACACACCAAGTTCAAGTCCACCAATGTTAATCTACTAACTCCCCTGACTGCTTTGTCAGACAAAACAGCAGATTCAGCATTATGATTGGTTAAATCACCCGTCTCCCAGCGAGGGGTCAATTAAAACAAACTTTGGTGCGATTGTTCTGTTAGTGCATTTCATTTAAATAAGTGCGAACCTTGGTACCAAAAGAACTTCGGTGCAGTTCCAATGAAATATGAACACAACCAAAGACATCCTAACAAACCAAAAATAGTATACGATGTCACAAGATGCAACCCTAAAAAGGACAGAATGCTCTAGCATACATTTGCTGTGTCTAATTTCAAAGGCTGCGTCCTCCAGAGGTCGCATTTGAAGGCTGGTCTCTTTTAAGAAAAGTAACCGTTAGATTGCAAAGTAAGAAAGAAATTACCGTATTTTACACCTCAAGAGGAATAACAGTCAATTTTATTATGGTTACTTTTCTTAAATAAGACATCCTTGATGACGTATGCAGCCTTCAAATGGAAATTCCAGGGCTGCCAACTCTCATGCATTCAGACTAACACAATTGACAATGTTCTCACACCATACATCCATTTTCTCACGCAGTGAAAAATACATCTGAATTTTAAAACACTTAAAATTCAAACAATAAATGTGGTTTGGGCACTCTTTAATATGACAGATCACTGTAGCGCCTCAGTTGAAGTGGCACACAAACCAATCATCTCTTCCTCTTTACTACTATTTACAACACAAAGTAAACATGAATGAACATCAGAAGCAGTGGCGTGCAGTGGTGTTCTAAAATGAGGCACATTTTTTATTTATTTATTAATCAATGTAAATTCATGTGCATTACTCTTAACGTTAACACATCTTCCTTGTTAAATGAACATTACATTACAACAAAAAAGAAAAAAAGAAACCAAATACAATTCTATTTTGTAATTTTACATTAACAATGTATTGAAATGTTCTATTTATCAAAACCAAGTCAATCTCATCAAGTTAAGTGTTTTAAGCATTTCTACATTTATTCCAAAATAATAACTAAAGGCAATCATTTAAACAATATATTTTATTTGTGTATTGATGTTTTTATTTTTAATTGTCAACTTAGGCTATTTCGGATCATCAGTCATGCTCCATAAACACCGTCTGTCACAGACACGAAGATGTATTTTTAATTTCACCAAGCTGATTGCACTAAAAACCCAGCAGTCATCATGTTTTCAGTCCATTTCAAGTTTGATTTTGACGTGACATAAAGCGGTGATATCTAACTGGGTGATCTGTTTACTTACTTTTCAATTAGTCTTCCCATTGACATGGGGCATGACTCCTGCTGTAACTTTACCTGCGGGTGTCGCTGTTGGGCAGTGTTCCTTTAGAAATACGAGTGACTCGTGTTTTATATGTAATATGGATTATTTTCTTATCCTATTTTTTTTTTTGAGGAGGCACTGCCTCCCTTGCCTCCTCAGAGGAAATGCCGCTGACCAGAAGGTATGTTGAAAATTACAGTACCACTTACTGAAATGTATCATGACTCATGTAATCGCTCAGTGTTTCAACCGGGGAAAGACGTCAATAAAACCACTTGTAAACAATGTCTTATAATAATACATTTACCTCAGGAAAGCCATTCAATGACCATAAACCATCAGCTAGAAAAATTAACTCTAGAGGGGAGCATTTTTCAAAAACATGGACTATTTTCCATATTCATACTTTTACATTATATGCAATTGTATACAAATCAGTAGTTAATTTTAACATTTAATATTATAGTAATGTACCAGCTAACTGGGTTCCCTGCCTAGTTTACAATCAAATATATCAAAACAGAATCTCAAGCTTATGAATAGAAATGAAATTGTGAAATGTGTCAATGAAAATGATAAATTAAAAATAAAAACAATATCAGTCATTATACCATTTGGACTACTGATGACCTCTGGGGAGGACAGAAAACCTGAAGGAGATTAGTCTATTCAGTTGGCTTGAACTTCATTAAAAAGACATTTTCAAAAGCTGAAGTGATTTTCTTGTTTTATTTATTAGTTAGAATAAGTATAACTCAATATTTTAACTAACTGCAAAAGCTGAATAATCAAAGCCTACGGATTAATCTGTGAAATAATCGATGATTAGTCAATTAATTGTTCCAATAATAGTACGGTTAATCAATTATCTAAATCATCGTTTGCTGCAGCACTAATATACGCACTTACAACTTACAACATTTAGCACAGAGCATTGTTTTGGATGTTCAGTAAGTTCTGCCCAAATTATATGTCATAAAAGCCGTCAAACCTCTATGGCAGAGCCAGTGCTCATAGTATTAAAATAAAATTTAAAAAAAACATACTGAGGGACTGACCTGAGTGTTAAAGAGCTCCAGGTGTGATAGCTTAAAGTCCTGAAACATCTCAATATGGACATTTCTCACCAAAAAGTACCCATAATCTTCAGTGCGGCCAGCCTCCAATGGCCAGTACTGTCCACATTTCACTCTGCCTCGCTCTACAACTCTGAGATTAACATAGATAGATTGTTAAGAGCTGGTCTTTTTTTTTTTTTTTTTTTACCAGACATTAATTCTTATTATAAATATGAAGAAAAAAAGATAAATAAATTTAATAAAAGGACATTCTATTATCAATTCATATTGTTTAAATGACTATTTCTGTCATTCAACTGCATAAAATGTAAATAACTATCATAGGGCTGCAACAATAATATAATTTCACTACAATTATATTTGCAATATCAAAGAAAAAGGACAGCACGAAGAAAAGGAGTGCAATAATTTTAAATCCCATCTTTAAATGGGAATTATATAATACACTGCCATATTTCTTTTTAGAGCTAATTTGGAATGTGTTTGATTAAATTTAAAAAACAAGGCTTTTTTTTTTTTTTAATTGAAGTATTTGACAAACCAGTACACTGCCGTTTAAACATTTTGGGTCAGTAAAATGCTATAATGCTGTTGAAAAAAGTAACTTATGCTCAACCAAGGTTGCATTTATTTGAAGGTTGCATTGATTTATATTACAGTAAAACAGTAATATTGTGAAATGTTATTAAAAACTTGTCTATTTTAATATTTTAAAAGGTAAATTTATTCCTGTGATGGCAAAGCTGTATTTTCAGCATCATTACTCCAGTCTTCAGTGTCATATGATCCTTCAGAAATCAACCTAATATGTTGATTTGGTGCTCAAGAAACATTTCTTATTATTACCAATGTTGAAAACGATTGTGCTGCTTAATATTTTTGTAAAAATCGTTATGCTTTAAGGATTCTTTGATGAATAGGAAGTTTAAAAGAACAGCATTTATTTGAAATAGAACAACGTAAAAGTCTTTACTGTCACTTTTGATTAATTTTATGCATCCTTTCTGAAAAAAGATTATTTCTTTAAAAACTAAAATCTCACTGACCCCTAACTTTTAAACAGTACTATATTTGTTAGTTGCAGCCCTCTATTACAGTATGTGTCAAAAATCCTGTTAAAGCATCATTAAAACATTTCTTAAAGGAAAAGCAATATAATGTTTTATAGAAGGAAACTAACCTTGTAGTCATAACAATGATTAAAACCACTTGCTCCCACACCATTCGCCAGAAGTCCTCAAATGTTTTTGGCAAAGGCCCTGAAACAAGCCAAAATTTTACATTTACACATGTAAGTGTACTTCACAACACAATGTTTAATTCAAACAAATTAATTTAATTTAATTTAATTTAAACAAAAAGTCTCACCCTGAGTAGCGATGTAAGCATTACTCCTCTTGTAACCATCCATGAAACTTGCGTTGATGTAGTCAGACGTCTATAAAAAAAAAAGAGAGATAATAATAATCAAATGAATAAGTGTTGTTATCGGTTAGTGTTGTCAAACACTTTGGTACCAAGTCGGTACTAAAATTGAAAAAATGTGACACTTTGAGCGGATTCATAACACCTCTGATTGGCCACTGTGTTCACATGCTCATCAGATATGTGTGATTGGCTATGTTTCAAAAACATGTTGTAAATAGACATTATTGACGCTCTTTACCGAGCGCTTACACAGATACACACAGGAACATTTGAAAGCAGGCGTCTATCAGCGGACCGGTCCGCTAATAAATGTATGCTTTTAAATGCTCCCGCTTTCAAACACGTCTGTGTGCTTTCAAGCGCTCCCGTGCGCTGATCATTGTAGTAAATCACAGACATACATGTTGAGCGCATGAACACAATGGCCAATCAGAGGTGTTTATGAATCCACTCAACAGCGCTCAAAGCATCACATTTTTAATATTTTTAGTACCAACTTGGTATCGTAGTCGGTACTTTTTTCAACACTATTATCGGTAACTAAAACTATTAAAAATCTTTTTCAGTAATTGATATAAAGCTTAAAACAATATATAAACATTAAATACTTTAAAAAATTAAAAAAAGAAAAGAAAATGTTGGCAACTAACTGAAAAAGTTTCAGTTGAAATACTAAAATTTCTAAAACTAAAACAGAAATACATATAAATTAAAGTTAAATAGAAATATTAAATAAAAATGCAAAAACAAAAATTGACTAAGACTTAAATTAAAAGTAAATTGAAAATAAAAAAATAAAAGCTAATTCAAAAATAATAATAAATACTATAATAGTATTTAAATAATACTATAAAACGCCTGCAATGACCAATGACAATCATGAAGAAGATCATAAGGGGAAATGGGCATTACTCTGACCTCGTCGTCCTCATCATTGAGTGGACAGAGTCGAACGCGTGATTGGTCAAGGCAAAGGACATCACTGTAGCGATTCTTTATCTGGTTAGAGGCTTTCCTGTCAGAATAAACATCATATTTATACAAGCAAACACATTCTTGGTCTGTAAATGTATCGTCAAATACATTTACAGACAAAGAAGTGTATAATATGTCAAATACCCAAATGCAAATGTCACTTACTTAGAGTAGTCAAAGGTTCCAGCAGGAGGTTCCTTGCGGATCTCCTCGTACTCCTGATAAATGCCCTTCTTCTTTTTGCGTTTCACGTGCTGCACCAGATCCTGCACGCTCATTCCACCTGGCTCAGCCACATGCACAGACAACGCAGCCGTTTCCATCGTCGTTCCCGGTAACCAGCTCATATCTGGGGCGGGGCTGTGATGGAAGGGTGGCGGCCTTGATTTCAGTGGGAGGGGTGGAACGCCATCTCCTCCGACCATTTCCTCTTCCAGAAACTCCATATCCTGTTGCCTGTCCTCGGCACCATTGCCATCCTGCCTACTGTCGACTAAACATGCTCCTTCCACACCTATATTCCCACCTCCTCCTGGTACTATAGCACCGGCTGTGTGTTTTTGATGCAGGGGCGTGTCTGGTGGCGTGTCTGACTGTGGGGGCGGCTGACGGCCACG
Organism: Elopichthys bambusa; assembly: GCA_037101425.1. Taxonomy (NCBI): domain Eukaryota; kingdom Metazoa; phylum Chordata; class Actinopteri; order Cypriniformes; family Xenocyprididae; genus Elopichthys; species Elopichthys bambusa. Next base: position 13,175,079 of record CM074436.1, on the reverse strand, counting down.
TCCATTGACGACATTGGCGTTGGCCCCCGAAATGGCCCCAGAACCTGGCAGAACAGAGCCATTCCAATGCACGTGCCCTGGTGTCCTGTGGTTCTGCAGGTTGGCATTGCCGTCATCTAGTATGGTGCAGTTCGAGTTCAGTCCATCCCCCAAGAGGGTGGCCCCTGAAGCATTGGCAGTTAAGGGGTCAGCTGAGGTGTTCTGGCTATGCTCCATGGAGTAGGAGCGGAGCAGACTGCCCAAGCAGTCCGCAGTGACGTAGGAAGAGTTATTAGGGTGATTGGGGCTGGAGTTGACACAGGACTGGATCCAGGCAATGTGACTATACTGTGACGAGCCACCCAAATGTTCTGGAAGGGAGCTGACTGGGATGTGATTTACCAGTTCGTGGGCTTTTACAGTGCACACCTAAAGAGGTAGAAACAAATAAAAATAAATTACACAAATACAAATAAGCAATCCCATTCAAGTTACTCCAACCTCCCAAGAGTTTCAAAGAGTTTACTGTTTGCATATTCAATTCTACAGAGCTCTAGACATACCCTCTCTCTCAGTTTCTCTCTCACAAACAGACGGAGTACCGCAAACGGTGCTCGGAACCACAGCGGAGACGACACAATGAAGACGCATTTCAGACGAGCAGGGAAAGCCCCCTAAATCACAAAAAAGTCAGACAGTAAGCACAATACACAAAGGACTGTGGCATTTCCATTCACAGACCCACCCATTAAACAAACCCTCTAAAAAAAAAATCAAGAACATACACAATGGTTCGAAAGTTTGTGGTCAGTACATTTTTTTAAACGTTTTTTAAAAACGTTTCTTATGCCCATGAAGGCTGCATTTATCAAATGTACAGTAAAAACAATAATATTGTGAAATATTATTATAATTTAAAATAACATTTTTGTGGTTTAATAATATATTTTAAAATGCAATTTATTCCTGTGATGGCAAAGCTGAATTTTTAACAGCCATTAAGGCCCATTTACGCCAAAAACGATAATTATAAAGGTAACTTTATTAGCATCCAGGGCTTGACGCTTACTTATTTCCCAAGAAACACATGTGCTCGTAAGTTAAAGAATTTAGGGGCGTATTAAAAACTTTAGGAGCGCAATGCAAACTTTCCAATGTGTTTTAGCTTAATAAGGGAATATAAAGAGATATTATAAGGAGAATAACAAATATACACAAGGTTTTTAAATATTTCTGCTTAAAACAGTTTTAATAATTATGTAACGTTAATTATTTATAGTCCTATTATTGTGCCCTCACTATGGCATCTCTCTTCCCAAAGTTAGACAGAGAGATAAATTCTTTCCAACACATAGGTTTGTGGGAGAATTCTTTCCAAAGTGCTTGCGTATGGCGCGGACTCCGTGCCAAAATCAAGCCTCCGAACGACCGACCGACCGACTGAACGTCAAACCGAATGTCTTGTACTATGAGCGTCTAACTGAGCGGGTGACCCACGTGACGTCAGCGTCTTAAAATTAACTGGTTTTCAACCACGTAAGGAGCCAAGCTGATGTGTAAAGACTATAAATGGACATTTCAGGCACTAAATACAGTTGCAAGAAAAAGTATGTGAACAACTTGCAAAATTTTAACAAAATAAGAGAGATCATACAAAATGCATGTTATTTTCTATTTAGTACTGTCCTGAGTAAGAGATTTTACATAAAAGATGTTTACATATAATCTAGAAGACAAAAAAATAGCTGAATTTATTAAAATGACCCTGTTCAAAAGTTTGTGAACCACTGATTCTTAATACTGTGTGGTTACCTGGATGATCTATGACTGTTTTTTTTGTTGTGTGATGGTTGTTCATGAGTCTCTTGTTTATCCTGAGCAGTTAAACTGAGCTCTGTTCTTCCGAAAAAAAATCTCCAGGTCCCAAAAATTCTTCAGTTTTCCACCATCTTTTGCATATTTGAACCCTTTACAGCAGTGACTGAATGATTTTGAGATCCATCTTTTCACACTGAGGACAACTGAGGGACTCAAACACAACTATTAAAAAAGGTTCAAACATTCACTGATGCTTCAGAAGGAAACACGATGCATTAAGAGCCGGGGGTAAAACCTTTGAACAAGATGAAGAGGTCCAGATTTTTCTTATTTTACTTGAATATCTTTTTTCTTTTTCTTTTTTTTCATTTAGCACTGCCCTTCAGAAGCAACATAAGATACTCGCATGTTTCCCGGAAGACAAATTAAATACAATTTACCTTGATCTTCAAATTCCAAATGTTTTCACCCCCCATCAATTAATGCATCATGTTCTTTTCTGGAGCATCAGTGAATGTTTGAACCTTTTTTAATAGTTGTGTTTGAGTCCCTCAGTTGTCCTCAGTGTGAAAAGATGGATCTCAAAATCATTCAGTCACTGCTGTAAAGGGTTCAAATATGCAAAATATGCTTGAAACTGAAGAATCTGCAGGACCTGGAGATTTTTTTCTGAAGAACAGAGCTCAGTTTAACTGCTCAGAATAAACAAGAGACTCATGAACAACCATCACACAACAAAAAAAACAGTCGTAGATCATCCAGGTAACCACACAGTATTAAGAATCAGTGGTTAACATACTTATGAATGGGGTTATTTTAATAAATTTAATAAAGCTATTTTTTTATATATATATTTTTTGTCTTGTGGATTATATGTAAACATCTTTTATGTAAAATATCTTACTCAGGGCAGTACTAAATAAAAAATAACATGCATTTTGTATTATCTCCCTTATTTTGTTAAAATTATTGACATTTTCACAGATTCTGCAAGTGGTTCACATACTTTTTCTTGCAACTGTACAGATATTTTATACCTAAATACTGAATCCTGTGCTTGAAAGTATGTGTTTTACTAAGAGCATGTAACTGTACAGACATTCCATAGTCTTAATTTGACCTGTATAATCATGTTAACTGTTAACTTTATTGCTTACTGTACAATATACCAGTCCATCAGACCAGTCTCTTTATCCTACTTCCCAGGAAATCTACAGAATACCAATCAGGTGATGTGCTTCAGGAGAGCCTTTAGTGCGGGCTGTTAAACTGAACTCTGCTGGTTCCCTGCAGAAACTGAATTGTATAACCTTGCTTTATACACCTTTTTCACCAGTTACTTTAAAAAAGTAATTAGTTATAGTAACTAGTTACTTTTCACAAATAGTAACTGAGTTAGTGAGTTACTTTATTATAAAAGTAACTAATTACCAGGGAAAGTAGCCTAACTATTGCGTTACTTTTTAATTTTCTTTTTTCAAATACGTCAAATAACTTGGATGCCCAAATATTAAATATGTTAAATTAATGAAATGGACACTAAAAAGAATAAAATATTATTATGAAACATTTTACACTAATCTACACTATTTTAATGTTGCTGTGGGACAAGGTGAGAGACACCTATCAAATTCAATATATTATTGTTATTATTATGATTACTATGGAACAATAAAACACAATAGATGGTTTAGAATCTTTAATATTTATTGCACAGACCACAACTGGCCAACAAATAATCTGGCTTGATCCGACTCGATTCATGATCCGCTCTTGCTCATGACATGAAATTTCTCTGTACTATAGGCTACTGTTGGTCGCCATTATAGAAAACGTGTTTAGTTTCATATTTATGTTTAAATAGGCCTATTATAATGTTATTTTTGTATTTCATCTATTTGATCATGAAAAGTGAACAGCATGAGTAAGATAAGAGGATACATCATAAGATGCGCAATATATCAGGAGACATGCAGTGGGTCAGACATGATTTTGAGCACTCCATTAAGTTTTGTAGAAAGCCTTTCTTTAAAGTGAATTTCGTTTTGTAAAAATTGTATCTTAATTTTAATTAATGTTTCATCAACCAATTGCCTGGATTTAATAAATAAGAAGCAAATATAGCAAATAATATAATCACGACATGGAGGCGCGGGTGTGATCACTTGCACGTGAACTGGAGCGCGTCTTATAGGCTAAATGAACAGAAACTCAGCGTATAGGCTGCTTGCCTCATAGACATGAGAAATATATCTATAGAAAGCTTGAAATGTCTACTTTTATGTAGTCGAATTGGTGTGGTTCTAAAAACAAAGTATGGTCACATCAAATATTGATAAAAAAACAAAAAATACAAATGCAAAATCAGAAAACATTTGTTGTATGCAGGGGCAGTATTTTATAATTCATTTATAATTGTTTTATGTAATTATAAATAGGGTTAGGGTCTCAATAATTTGATAAGCATTAAGGAATGCAGCTATTCTATTTCTATAAGTTAAATAATATGATCAATTCACTAGAGTAGGCTAGATGTCATAGGTTATATGTCTGATATAAATGGTCAGCATATTTTATGCAATATATCAATAACTTTCAATTTAATTTTTATATTTAGGCGTAGCCTATAAAAAGCAGATAGTCGCTACTTTTGGTAAAGCATATTTATACGAAATTTGAAACATTCCGAAATTAGATGTCTGTTCCTGAAACTTTTAATGGGAAATGGAGAAAATGTTTCTGGAATGTCTTGTGCTTTTCCAAATTGGCCGGTTTGTTAATAATAGAATCTGCTGCTTTATTTAATTTTGATAATGCACTGCATACTTTCTAAATCAGCCGTTGCAATAATCAAAATGTGGACTAGGATACAATCCAATCATGAGTTAAATTAAGCTAAGAAAAACACAAACGTGTTACAATGTGTCTTCACGCGTAAACAACACTTTGGTGAAACAATCGGTTACTCGCACTTCCGACCGGTCGCCATAGGAACGCATTAACAAAACGTAAGCACGTGTAGGAACGTGTTACATGAAATAATGATATGATGTTATTCCGCTAGGTGGCGACAAGTGTCTGATAAAGTGTATTTGATGTATTATTGTATTATTCAAGAGATCCGTTCAAAAACTCAAGGCTGTGGAAATAAAATCTGTTCTTTATCATTTTGATCTTTCATTTTAAAAAGTGACTGTCTATCGTGTTCTGATCTAGACCTTTACATTTCCCTTCATTTGTGAAATTCAAAATTCACCTCTGCAATTCTTCAACTCATGACACATTTACAAAAAAAAAAAAGTCTAATAGAAATGTATAAAAATATGCTTGACAGTTTATGGCAACTAGTTCAACCACTTTGCATTTAATGACTCATGCAAGGAACTAATGCCTAGATGTTTTGAGGGGTAAGACAATTCAACAGGGAACCATATCATATATTTTGATCAACATGACATAAGCAACTGATAAAGTAGGAAACAGCAGACACTTACATAATCAACTGCATGAATGTACCAAAGCATTTTCAATTTGTTCAACAGAATAAGAAATAAAACTCCCAGCTTACAAACTATAATTACGAGCTCTACGAGGACGTGAACACTTTTTACGAGCCAGAATCTCGTAGTTACAGGAATTACGATATGGCGTGAACACGCCAATACTACAGACTAATATAATGGAATTACTTGGTCATCACCAACAACATAAAACTAATACGAATTCATTTTATGTTGTTCTTAAAATGTCTGAAATTCTACATTAAACAGCTTTATAAATAGTACATTTAATAAACTGATTACAAATTAATCGTACAACTTACAGAAAATGCTTTCTACAGAGATGAATGGCTGCTTCAAGTTCCTTCCGTGTTGTACTAACTTTAACTGATGCAATTAACTGAATTTAACGGTCTTGAAATGTTACTTTGGCAACTATTTTTAAATAAAGCTACTATGTATTGGTATTGGAATCAACAGCAAACATTAAACATTTAATAACTGATCCAGAACTATGTAGTTATTTATAGTCCTACTTTAAACTGCATTTTGGCATGTGACGTGTCAAATTTTCATTTAACGATAATTGCTGAAGCTTTTATCATAGTAGCCTATATGGTATCACATAGCCTACTAAATTAGGTTAGAATAAAGTGTTGTCCTCCAAACAGGTTTAATAACCATTTTCTTACAATACAAAGAATTCTAAACATTTAAATATACAATAAAACAATATCGTCCTTGGTGTAAACGGCCTTTACCTTACGTTTCAGTATCACATGACTCTTCAGAAATCATTCTATGCTAATTTGGTGCTCAGGGAATATTTCTCATTTCTCAACATTATCTATGTTGAAAACAGATATGCTATTTAATATTCTTGTGGAAACTGTAATGCATTTTCTTTGAATAGAAAGCTTATTTATATACTTTTGTAAAAATGTAAAAGTTTTTACTGTCACTTTTGATTAACTTCATTAAATTTATTCATTTCTTTAGGAAAAAAAACAAAAAAACACTGACCTAAAACTTTTTAACGGTGGCGTATCTGTGAATACACTATATGCCAATTAATCATGTGTGCTTGCTGAACCATCTGCATTAATAGGCAGTACATCCCCTCTTTACTGCAGCTTCCAATATTCTGGGAAGATGTTGGGAATTTGCTTCCATTCAAAGACTACAGCATCAGCGAGGTCAGGCAGTGAAGATGAGTGATGGGTTCTGGCTCGCAGTCTGCGTTCCAATACATCCCAAAGGTGTTCAGTGGGGTTCAGGTCCAGGCTTTGTGCAGGCCAGTCAAGTTCTTTCACACTAAACTCAGTAAATAATGTCTTTTATGGATATTGCTATGTGCACAGAGACAAAAAGGGCTTGTCTCTTTCTACTAAAAATGTTTGTCTAAGGAGGCCGTGCGACTGTGTGCTAGGTTGTATGCACCTGTTATGGGCGGAGCTAAAGAAAAATCTGGTAATTAAAAGGGGCTGTCTACATACATTTCACCATTTCTGGACAAAGCAAAGAGACTGTCTCATGTTGCACTCTCAGAATTATCCTTCTAAGGTCTAATTAACAGTCTCCCTAAATAGCAGGACTCAACGACTTGAACAATTTTCAAGAAATTTCTCAAGATCTGGTCATTATTTCCTCCATTGCCACTTTTTTTTGAACCAGAGAAACCCCTTTTTTTTTTTTTTTTTAAACCAAACAATCACTCTTTCCAAGGACAAGATTTAAAATGCAAAAACTAAAACACTGCAAATCTAGTTAAACGAACTAACGAAATAATAATGCTTAATCAATCATTTTCATTTACACTACCACTCAAATGATGGTCAGTAAGTTTTTTGTTTGTTTATGAAAGGAATTAAAACGTATCCAGCAAAGATACATTAATTTAGCCAAAACTGACAGTAAACACCTTTACATTGTTACTAAAGATTTCTATTTCAAATAAATGCTGTTCTATTCAAAGAATCCTGAAAAAAATGTATCCGTTTCCACAAAAATGTTAAGCAGCACAACTATTTTCAACACTGATAATAATAAAAGTTTCTTGAGCAGCAAATCAGCACATTAGAATGATTTCTGAAGGATCATGTGACACTAAAGACTGGAGTAATTATGCTGAAAATTCAGCTTTAAGTTTGCCATCTCAAAAATAAATTACATTTATAGTAATATATTAAAACTGAAAATATTTCACAATAATATTACTGTTTACTGACTTTTGGATAAAAAAAATGCAGCATTGGTGAATATCTTCTTTTAAAATCTAGTGAACTCAAACTTTTGAATGTTAGTGTATATGAACAAAAGTAGCACAGCAATAAACAGCAATGCATTATCAACATTTTGTTCACTAAAAAAAATTCAGTAGACACTATTAAAAACACCAACACTTTTGCCACTTGCAAGAAAAGCAAGGATTAGTAAACTAGTGTAATGGCAAAATCTTTAGGAAATCTTTATTTTAGCCGAATAAAAAGTAAATAAAATCATAGCGATGTACAATGCTGTTATATGATATGCTGCAAAAATTAATTATATCGCCAGCCCTTCTTGTATGTGATTGAGAATTAAAAAAGCTCCAGTTCTCCACTAATAACAAGCATAACAGTTAGGGCTGTAGAGGTGAAGGAATTTCCCTTTCAGTGATTTTAAATGGCTCAATATCACAATATGCAAAGTTATCACCATTTTTAAATTTATTATTTATTTATTTATTTCATTTTATTGCTGGATAAATAAGTGTTAAGGCTGATTTATACTTCTGTGTCTGACCTACGCTGGAGCCTCTGCGCCATAGGCAATGCGTCGGTTTTCATTTACACTTCTGCGTCGTTGTCTGCGTCGACGCGCATGTAGACCAGTAGTAGGCAGTGTCTGCAGTCATGTTGCATATCAAGGCAAAAGCCGAAGAAGAAGCAGCTTGTCATGAACATTGTCAGAGAAGCTTACAAATAGAAACGGCAGAGAAGCGGCAAATAGGTAACAACTTTTGTTGCAGTATGAACGCATGTGTCCCCTGAAACAGCATTTTTACGGCATACACTCGACGCGGAAGTATAAATCAGCCTTTACAATGTGGTCAGCAGGCACAAAGACTAACGAGATTCAAAAAACAAAACAGGCTTTATCAGGGTTGCTGCACATTTTTTAAAGTCAAATTTAAGGTTTTTTAAGACCTTTTAAAGACCTAAAGAAATAAAAATTAATACTATGCATTAGAGGTTTGCAATACTGTCAAAACAAAATTGTTTCATAAGTTGTTTCAAAAGTTTCAAAGTTTGTTAATAATAATTAGGTGATATTTTGCTGAGTGTGTTTTTGTGCTGGTACCATGGCTAATTTAGGCCTGTTGTGGACAGCTGACTCACAAAGACAATTATATCATTCATATTCCATGCGGTGGTTAGCAGTAATAGAAATTAAAATTTTTATTAAGGGGCAATATTTGCCACCTTGAATTGATTTCCAGGGGCATTTTTACCTAGCCTACCTAAGGGTATTTTTACCTACATAAGGGTTTTTTTTAAAAACTAATTAGATGTATGCATCACCTTTTAGGTAAAATTCTAAGATTCAAATTAATATAATATAATAATATATATTATATTATATATATAATAATAATAACACAGTATAGGGCTGTTACCAATCAAATGAAATCATTATCAACAAAATCCATCTTTGCAATGCAGAGGTGACACAGAAGCAGCATCAGATATGACATTAATATATTTACACTGCATTTACATTTTGTCTACATAAATTTAATTTCAATGTTTTTAAATGTAACTAATATTTAAATATGAAATTATTTCTAATTTTAGAATTTGAATTAAAATACTTTTAAGTACTTTAAATATGAAACTAAACTGCCAGTAGGTGGCAGCAAATCATTGTCTTAATGAGTGAGTCGTTCATTCAACCGATTTGTTCAAACAACTCATTCATTCATGAATGAAGCAAATGACCATCTTTAATTTGAATGGGACATTGAATCATTAATTAAACTAATTCGTTCAAAACGCAAATTCAGTCAGTATCATATAAAAACATTTGCCTGTTGCACAGAGACTGTTCTATTGTTCTTCATTTTGAAATTTTCGTTGGCGAAATAAAGAAAAAACAAACAATATTGCCAATATTGTGTCTAAAATGTACCTCACAATGTTAACTTATTGTTTATTTAACTGTTGTACAAAATGAATATCACATTTGCAATCGTGCTGATTTGGGGCAACAGCACTCTTGCTTGTGTGATACTGTAATATAACTACATCATATCATATGATAAGACAAAAACACATCAGGCCAAAAATGCCCCTGTATCTTGAATTTTGAGGGAATATAACTGCATACATCATGTCAGCTCGCACATCGTTAGGGTTGCAAAGGGGCAGAAAGTTTCCGGTACATTTCCGGAAACTTTTTGGAAACTTTCCACAGGAATTTAACCTGGGGAATTTTGGAAATATTCCAATTAGGAAACTTAACAGGAATTTATGGGAATTTATGGGAAGTCATTGGAAATTTTGGGAAATGTATATAAATGTATAATATTTATATAAAATGTATCATATACAAACAAAAACAAACATTTTGTTTGGCCATAACATGACATTTCTTTTTCGCAATCAATTAATTCTAATTTAGAAAATTTGTAAAATAAATATTTTTATTGCAGCAATTGTTGTGTTATTTATTTCAGTGTCACATGATCCTTCAGAAATCATTCTAATATGCTGATTTGATACTCAGTTATTGTCAATGTTGGAAACAGTTGTGCTGCTTAATATTTTTTTGGAACCTGTGATACTTTTTTCAGGATTCACTGATGAATAAAAAGTTAAAAAGAACAGCATTTATTCAAAATAGAAATCTTTTCTAACAATATCACTTTAATATCACTTTTTATCAATTTCACACATCCTTGCTGAATAAAAGTATTCATTTCTTACCTTAAAAAAAAAAAGTTACTGACCCCAAAATTTTGACTGGTAGTGTATATTGTTACAAAAGATTTCTATTTTAAAAAAATAAATGTTCTTTACATTTTTATTCAAAGAATCCTGAAAAAGGTATCACAGGTTAAAAAAAATATTAAGCAGCACAACTGTTTCCAACATTGATAATTGAGTATCAAATTAGCATATTAGAATAACTTCTGAAGGATCATGTGACACTGAAGACTGGAGTAATGATGCTGAAAATTCAACTTTGCATCACAGAAATAAATTATATTTTAATGTATATTACAATAGAAAACCATTATTTTAAATTGTGGTTATATTTCACAAGTTTTTTTTCTGTATTTTTGATCAAATAGCCCTGCAGTAATGTCAGAGTAAAAATTCAACTGAAATTGCATTAAATCTGGTTGTTTTAACCAAAATTATGCTGCAAGATGGGTTTTTTTCCAACTACATTTAAGCACCCTGTTATAGGCTAACCTGCAATTTTGCAAATTCCCTGTTTATTCCCATTAATTCCCATATATTCCCGTTAATTCCCATGGAAAGTTTCCAGCTTTGAAAATTCACGGAATTTTGCAACCCTACACATCGTTAAAACAATAATTACGAAATCATCAGACGATAGTTCTTATCACACAGCCCTACACACATAAAGAATGAACTTATAACGGTTACTGAACTGACATTTACCCGTTTTCTTTTGCTTTCTCTTCCTTTCGCGTGCAAGAGATAGACGTTATACACTGTCGTAAATTCCGTGAGGCCCGCAATTTGTCACGTGAACAAGCAAAACCACAAAGAAAAAATAATAAAAAATAATATGTACGCTAATTAGATAGTTTTAATTTGGTAAATGATTTAGATATGTCTATATCAAAGTGTCATCTAAAATGTAAGACCTCTCATAAGTAAAAATAAGACTTTTTAGGATCCGCTGGAACCCTGTTTATTAATAATCCAAAAAATCTGAATGAACACAGGAGAATAACGCAAACCACACAATACGTAAATGAGAACTGACCAAGAACGACTGAAACACAGCGCTAAATGAACAGGGGTAGATCAAAGGAAAGTAAACTAGACATATGTGAAATTAATATATAACTATAGAAACAAACAAGGACATAATTAGTAGCCAATGACACCGAAACTAAACAACGTGGGGAAACAGGAACTAAAGGAAACAGAAAAGAATGTCAAAATAAGGGCCCACATAACAGAACATAAAACTGACAATAAGCTTGTCGGACTATTGTTTGTATAACAGTTAGTTCCGATCCTCAAATCTGACTGGACGAGAGGCTTTCTTAGACAGCTGATATTTCACCAGTATCAAGCACTGCTAGTCTCTGCACTGTCTGACAGCCTGTCTAGAACATGCAATTACATTGTTACGCCACTAAGGGGAAACCAGGGACTGTCCTTCCCCTTATTTACACTGCACGCGACACGTGCAGTGTAAACAAGGGGTTTGAGTGAGTCATTAAACCATTCATTTAATACGTTCAAAAACTCCAATTCATTCAATGAAACATGGTGTTGAAATTATTTTAACTTTGAGGACCACTTTATAAGGCTCAACTGACCAGCAATGTGTCAATGGGGTAACGCTGAAGCTGACGCTTCACTTCATAGGCCAATGGCATGTTTTAAGGGAAATAACCTTAAACGTTATATAATATATATACACGAATATATGACTTGACCTGAAGAAGGACAGACACAGTTAATCACACACACTCAGTTGATCTCTCTCACTTGCTGTCTGTTTAGGTTTGTTTAGTACAAATCCACGGAAGCCCTCTAAGTCTTAAGTAAATAAAGAGCCAGTTGGCGGGAAAAAATACATTCTTCGCACTTGTTACCATTATTAACTTATTTAACACTCAATACACATGCATAAAGTGTAAAACAAGAAGGGCATAGCCTTATGGAAAAAAAACATGCGCGGACATCGCGGTTGTGGCAGTCACTTGCATTCCTCAGTGGTTGGCTTGTCTATATAGTGGTAATACAATACAGCCCTAATAACTGTAAATACAGAGGACAGATGAAAAGCTTCTTATATCTCAAAAGAGCAAATCCAAACCCCACCGAGTTCTATTGATGCCATATGAGCACACTGTGAAAGACAGATGGTCGTAACAGCATAAAAACACTTACTTTAAGCAGATTCAAAATCTTGACGCAAAGCTCATAGTCAAAATTGCCATATGTAGAGTTAGTCATATCATAGATGAAAATGAGCCCATCTCTCTGTGTCTGAACACTAGGGGGGATAGAAAGATGTTTTAGATGAAGATGCAGAGCCATTAACCACATTAAATTTGATCAGATTTATGGATGTGGTCTATTTTTACCTCTCAATGGCCTTGTCCAGCTGATATATAATGGCTTGAAGAACAGCCTTATGGGTAGTGAGGTCTGGCCGATGGAGACGTGCTGTAAAAAGTGCCAAAGCTGCACCTTTCGCGTCACGGCCAGGCTATACACAAAAAAACTAATTAATGCATTCACAACTTACATACACAACAACATACTTGAAATGAATGCATATAAAACATACATTACTTGCAACTAATACACAGACACACATTACCAGCATGTGCAAGTGAAACCAGTCAATGTAGCCAACTAATTTAATGTAGAAGATGCATTAAAGCTGATTATTCCTAATATCATTGAAACAGTTCTCTTGCATGCTCAGTGATCAGAAAACTGTTTAAGATGTGATTAATACATCAGGCCTGCCTACACAAACACTTGAGCAAACTGTATACATCATGGCCCTGAATGAAAAACGGCTAAAACAAACAGTAACGTCCAGACTAAACAAAGATCATGGAACTGCTCTGTGTGTGATGGTGTAAGATCAGAGATTACATTTCACTTTAGCAATGATGGTGGCCTTTATTTTCTTTTTTATTTACAGGAACAGTAAATATGAATGGTTGCGACTTACGCAGTTTTTCGTTTGCATAATCTGAAAGTGATTAAAACTTCTTGTGCCCAAATTCTTCTTGTAGTTGCAGTTGGCCAAAGTTTGGGTTTCTTACTGAGAGTCTTTAGTTCTTCTATCTTTCACAAAGTGCAAATGCAGATATAAACCACAGTTTAAAAGTTTGGGGACTTTTGGGGGAATTTTTTAAATAAAAGTATCTTATCCTCACCATGCCTGCATTTATTTGATCGAAAAAACTGTAAAAACAGCAACATTGTGAAATTGTTACAATTTAAAATTTTACTGTTTGCTATTTTAATGTATTTTAAAATGTAATTTATTCCTTATTTTCAGCAGAGATAAAAATCTTTTGTAACATTTTATAAATGTTTTACTTATGATCAATTAAATGTACCCTTGTAAATATAATAAAAGTATTAATTTCTTAAATTTTTTTTAAAATAAATACAATTCTTAATGACCCCAAACTTTTAAACAGTAGTGTACCAACAGCATTTTTGTCAGTTAAAATGAAAATTGATGAGAAAGCTAATTCCCATCATGTAAATGTGATAGACTAAATGATCAGATGATTGAAAATGTCAAAAATCTTAGTTTTTAGCATCTGACTACGAAAGCCGATCTGACCACAAAAACAACAATGACTTGAGTCTACAAATCATGCCATCTCCAATCTGAACAACTAAAATGTTCTTTCAGCAGAGAAGCAACAGCAAACTTGTCACAGCCAAAAAGCTGATCTGTTCATTAGTAATGTTCACACGTTCATTTGAAATCATACTCACCAGAACTGTGAATTTCCCACTGAGTAACTCGCTCCTTAAAGGCTCCTCATTTGGGTTAATATTGTAGATGCCTTCCTTTATTCTGGTGTTCTGCAGACACACACACAAGCATTAGAATGTAAATGAACTCTCTCATTCAGTATATTGAGCGTTATCATATGAGCGAGCACACACACACACTTTTTACATTAGGTTACTGTACCTTGTAAGCTTGGAAGAGGTCAATGGCTCTGGAAACATCAAACTTTCTTGCCATGAGGAACTTAACCGCTGTCATCTGACTGACAAGATCTGCATTCTGAGACTGTTCCCGACATCTCAGCTTAGCCAGAAACTCCTCCACCGCCTGGCGCACACACAAACATAAATTGAATCTGAAAAACCATGTTCAATGTCAGTTACACAGCATCTATTTTTTCTCTTTTCTTATTTTTGTATATTTATTATAATAAATGTTTTCCCATATAGTGTTGATTTTGTCTGTCTGCTATTACTAATGCTAAAAATATATAAACCTTGTTGATAAATCAGTTGATATTTGGAATTCTGAGATTATCGGCATGCCACTAACCGTGCTGCTTAGCCAAAGTTTGGATGATTAGCATGACACCATCTGGCTGCAAACAGCATCCTTTTCATTGACAGCCTTTCAAAAGTCACTGTTTATTCTGGCAAAATACACTGAGATGAATGGGAATGCTAACAGATGCCTTTCTCCAGGTATTATTATTATCCAGGAAATAATAACTCTCCCTTGTCCAATCCAAAATCTACCAACAGCCTTGTCAATGAATATGGCATCTGTTTTTAGATCATTTTAGTGAATTGGTATGTAATTAATTCAGTGTACACTGAAGTGTACATTCAAAAATGTAGGGGCAGCAAAAAAAAAAAAAAATTTAAAGAAATTTTAATCAGCATAAATGGACACACAAGATATTTCAAATAAATTATGTTCTTTGGAACTCTCCATTAATCAAAATTATCCTGAATAAAATGCAACAGTTTCCATAAAAATGTTTTCAACATTGATAATAAGAAATGTTTCTTGAGCAGTAAATCAGCATATTAGAATGATTTCTGAGGGATCATGTGACACTGAAGACTGGAGTAAGTATGCTGAAAATCAGCTTTGCCATCACAGGAATAAATTACATTAAAACACATTAAACAGAAAAAAAGTTACTTTATATTGTAATATTATTTCAGAGTAGTTTGATGAAATAAATGCAGCCTTAGTGAGCAGAAGAGACTTCTTTTAAAATCTTACTGACCTCAAACGTTTGAAAGGTAGTTTATTTATTAATTAGGCTATAATAACATTACTGACCATCCCATCCTCTAGTTATCCATATTACCAACCATGTAATCCCACAAGTTAATGCAGTAATAACGTTCCTGTCTTTCTATAGTGGCTACCTCACATTACCTGATTTTCCAAAAGGTTTCCAATAGCAAAAATGAACCAGTTTTGCCAATGCAAAAAAAATAAAAAAACATTTACTTCTGCAGTGCCCAAAGATGATACTACTCATTCAAATGCATGTGCAGAAGCAGGAGGATGATCTGACATCTGTAAAGAGAGACGGATCGTGTTGACAGACGTTATGCTACACTTATATTACACCGTTTCCTCAACGAGTCAGAACAAATGGCACCTCCAGCACTAGATGAGTGTTCACACGGTGGTGAGACAGACAGAAGTGATACCTGTCTTACATTTTCCAGCACTGGAGCACATCACACACCCGGTTCGCTGTTATTTAACGACAGCGACCTAGACATTCATATACCCTCACATATGACAGGACAGAGATGCAGAACTGTTATAATAGCTTTATTTAATGCAGTCATGCTGGTTTAAAAACTAAACAGACTAGATTGAGAGCGAGTCGCATTCACGTTGTATGCCAACCTAATGCACATGTAAGAGTCGTTTTGCAATATACCAGTTCCCCAAAAATCTACAGTCATAACTGTCAATAAATATCTAATAAACCGTAATATATGTGCATTATTCTGGTAAGCGTCGCTTGCTCGCTAACACGGCTAGCATTTACCCCAGCTACCTCCAAAAGATCCACAGGGCCGCGATTCGCATTAACACCCTTGTTAATAAACAAACCACAATCTGTATTATCTGGCATATCACCATAATACATGCTACAAAGGAGCTAGTGGCGGCTCAGCGTGAAACGCCACAGAATCGACGAAGAACTTGTGAAAATATTTAGGTATCTTACCACCTCCTCTTGAGTTGTCAGGGCTTCCGCCATCTTGAAGCCTGAGCAGCAACGTCTACGGGCGCGCCCTCTCTACTGTCGGGGGCGCGCCGCTGGTGCCTGTCAAGCGGCGTGCATCAGGATAGGCGCGCATGCGCAGTATGTAATATAGAGAAATTAAGCTTAGAAGTGAGCACACAAGATATTTATGAAATTTACTAAATAGGCACGAATAGACTGGGAGAAGTATATCTTTCAAGATAGATATTCTAAATCTGTGATACTAAGTTTGTTAGCTCATGTGCCTGCACTTTGGTCGTCAGTTGGCCGGTTAGCTCAGTTGGTTAGAGCGTGGTGCTAATAACGCCAAGGTCGCGGGTTCGATCCCCGTACTGGCCAATCGGGTATTTTTGCAACTTACATTGTGTTTATGGTTTCACGTGTGTGAAATGTTAAAAATCCCAAGTTCAAACATTTGTACTTGTTCATTAAAGTGGCTGGAAGCTTTATTTACTTCTTTTCATTTCACTGTAATAACTCAAAAACAAAAGAATTCATTTTTTTCACATTTTATTTTGTAATACAAAAAATATCAAATAGTGTCCAGTGGTATGGGAGTCTGATATATAATCATTTCTTTCCTCTGCAGTGCTGAAGTTCATTTTTGATTCTTCTTGGATTTCCTTAAAAAGCATTAGATTTGGTTATATGACGGTATAAGAGTATGCATTATGTGGGTATGTTGTACTTTTATGAGTGAGGTAAGAGAACAGATTTATTGACTTTACTCACTGGGCTTCTTCATTAAGAATGACAACTTCCTCCTCTTCACTGTCTGAGATTATCATCACTTCATCTGCACGGACACACACACACACACACACACACACACACACACACACACACACACAAATACATTTTTGGGCAGACAATTTCTCCTCAGATTTTAGAACAAACATATATTGTGTGTTTATTACTCTACAGCACAAAAACACACAAGTCTCACACACAATGTACCTGTTTTTCTGTCCTCTGTCAGAGGCTCATCCTCTTCATCCTCATCAAGTCCCCATGAGTTCACAATGCCCTCACCTACCTGTGCAGTTCCCGTAGCAACAAGAACGGGAGAGGGAACACTGGCTCTGGGGTTAAGGAGTAATATTTGGGTAAAAATTTACCTGGCACAGCAATACAATATTCATTATGTATTCTACAATGAGACGTCAAACCATCACTCTGCTTTTTCTGCGTTCCTAAACAAGATATTAAAACATTCTCAATCAACATGAGTTCTTCTAAAACTGGCCATTCCCCATGTTCCCATGTTATATGGGCATTCAGATACGCTTCTGTGGTAGTTTCTGTTCTGTTCACAATGTCATTGGCTGTTTCTTTAACATCTGTCATCTCCACCAGGGCTTCGTCTCTCTTAAGCGTTGTGATTCGCTCTTTGGGCATGGACTCAGCAAAACCAAACTTTCCACCCTCCTTTCTAAAAAAACAAGGGTTACATTATCGGGTAATTTAATATAAATGTATGAAATTTAAAATATTCCATTGCTTTATATTTGCTGTGATATGACACAAAAGGGCTTTTCACACTTCGCTTAACCCTGGGTTATCCTCATTCTAAACAATGCTTTTAATCCAGGGTAAAGGAACATTTCACACTTGTAATTTAGAAGCGGGGTTAGCACTGCTTTTACCCGGGGTTATGAAACCCTGCTCCACTTTTGCGGTGTTAACCCCGTATTGCGGTGCCGAACTTATACAGTGTGAAACAATGCAGTGTTAGGATGTTACAGCTAAACGCTTATCAACAGACAACCAATTGCATACTCATATTTGCCTGCTTTGGACAGTCACGGAAACACTGCGCATTGTATATAAACATTTGTATAACAGCATTTGAGAGGGAAAATGTCAAATGCTGACAGAAACCACAACAATTTAAGTGAAGAAGAGACCGTTTCATTCTTACCTTTATAGTCCGAAATGTCCATTCAGTATAAAATCGATAGTGCAGTCAGCAAAAGGAGGATGCGCAATTCTAAAGCTTATGTAAACAGGTCGAGTGCTGCGTTTATCCAATCAATAACACAGACACCGCAAATATGCAAATAAGAACGTTAACCTAGGGTTCAAGAATGTACAATGTGAAACGTCAGTTTATGAATACCCAGGATTAATTGTTAACCCCGGGTAAATTATGAGCAATGTGAAACATGAAGCAAGATAACACAGGATTCCGTTTACCCAAGCTTTAGAATGACCCAGGGTTAACTATTTCAAGTGTGAAAAGCCCTACAGAGTGATAAAAGGTCAAGATCAAATTCTAATATTTATCTTTTTTTAATAATTTTTTAAATTTAAAAATCATCTTAAACTGTACACATACCTGATTTTTTTGTCATTCTCTAAGGCTTTGTTAATGAGCTCTGTAATTTCAGAAACTTTTACGCTTGCTATTTTGCTGCATCTTAAAACCTGCAGAAAAACAAAATGTCTATATGATTATACTACACTGCATAAAAATGTACAGTTTAATAGTAAAAAACAGTTTTATGTGATAAATCAATGCAATTAACTAAAAATAAAGTCAAATTAGACTAAAGAAATTATCTAACACACACTCTTACCTGGTCTTTCAGTAGCATGATCCCTCCACTGGACTGAATGGAGCAGATCTCCTGATGTTTGTTCATGGCTATCACCAACAATCCATCCTTCACTCGCTCTTCTCGTTCACAAGGGTCCACAAGCAAATACGAGCTTAGGAAGGAATAACGAGTAAACAAAGATTGTAGAAAAATCATTTCTCTTACATCAACTGAAAACTTAGCAATTACTGTAAACAACAGCATGAACAGAAGAGAAAAACAAGTTCAATATACAACTCAATACAAAGTAGTATTTCCAGTAAGTAAACTGCAGTGAATTCATTTTTCTGATTGCCTGCAAAATCAGATCAGTGAAGAGATTGTTGTAAGAGATTGTGTGCATGTGATGTTTCTTACCCCTGCAGGAAGAAAGCAAAGCTGACACATATGGGCATGTGATAAATGCTCAGAGGAATTGGATCTCTCTCCTCTGGACTGAACTGCTCAGAACATACACAAAAAAATATGGAATAAACCACTAATACAAAAGATATCATCTGCCAAATGAATCCATTCTGGGGTTTCAGGACTCACCACAGTAATATCTCGTCCCTGAATAGCGACGTCTGGCCGCCTAAAGTGTGAGAGTGCAGATATGGCAGCAATGCTTGCTGCATCCATCAAGTTTCCATCATGATTCAACACATGGACATCAACCCGTATCTGCCAAACCTGTCAAGAACAGAGGTATGGTGAGTAAAGGGATATTTCATGTGCCACATAGGATGAATTATTTGCTATGTTTTTTACTGAGAAGAAATTATGCTATTATTTAAGTTTGGGGTCTGTACATTTTTTTTTTCTCATCAAGGCTGCATTTATTTGATCAAAAACAGCAATACTGTGTAATAGTATTACAATCTAAAATAAGTTTTTTTTTATTTATTTTAATATGAATTTTCATCAGCCATTACTCTAGGTTTCAGTGTCATGTGATCCTTCAGAAATCATTCTAATATGCTGATTTGATGCTCAAGAAACATTTTATTATTATTAGTTGTGCTGCTTAATATGTTTGTGGAAACCGTGATACATTTTTCAGGATTCTTTGATGAATTGTAAATTCAAAAGAACAACATTTAATATAATTTTTGTAAAAATGTCTTTACTGCCACTTTTGATCAATTGAATGCATCCTTGTCGAATAAAAGTATTCATTTCATTCAAAAAAATTTTTTACTGACCCCAAACTTTTGAATGATAATGCATATGTTATCATATGACAGATATGTATATTACCTTTTCTCCTGAAACTACACATAGAGACTCGGTGTCTATGCATTTAGAATTTCTTAGACACCTCTCAAGCTGTCTGTTTAACAACACCAACAACTCTGACTGCCTATAGAACACACACAGAAACACACAGGGATTAGGAGGTAAGAAAACACACGATAGAATAATTTACATGACTGTGTGTGACTGAATGCGAACCTGTTGGGCTCAAAGGCTGGTGATGCCATGGGAGACAGTTCCAAATTAAAAAACATGATGCCTTCTGTGGGACGTGAATCTTTTGGAGGGACCAACTCACAAGATACCTGACACAACACCCTGAAAAGATAAACATGTGTTCAAAACGGGATTTACCCAAACAAAGTAGACTATCTTCTCCAAGATAGTAAGCAAGAGTTTGTTTGTTAGGACTTCAGCTCAGAATCGGTGGTTTGTAAGCACTGTAATTGTTAAACCAACTATAACTCATACCTTGTTTTTCCAAGTTCCACGATGCAGCAGCCATAATCGGTTCCAAAAGTGATTTTAATATTCCGGTAATCGTACGTCTGTCTCCCATCTAAGCGCTACAGAAAACAGATGTATGGTTCAACTACTCAGCTAGAGTTGTGAATTATAGAATGACAATAATTACAAGCTTCCATTACTAATAATGACATAAAAAGTGCAACTTACTTTTTTCTCTTCTATAGCTTTAACAAGAAAAAGCCTCTCGCAGTTTGACAGTGGAGTATCCCTCATTTTGACAACTTGAATATATCACATAAACAACTCGATTCACCGCTGCATCCTCTCACACGCTTCTTTCAGCGTAGAACCTGCGCAGTGTTATGACGCGAGTATAACATTGGCGCATGGTATTTGCGTGTGCACTAGATGAACGATGGTTCAGTTTTAGATTTGATAAAACATAAAACACAGTCCCGATTCATTTGTTTGAAATTTCCTGTTCCAACAATAAAACGTTTAAAAATCAAGATTAAATATATAGCCTAATAAGTTTCACCATTGAAAATAATAAGGATAGGCTACAGAACTGATACAAGATGGAGTTGTATACATAAAGAAGAATTGTATTTTCGTAATAATAATAATAGTAAGAATAGTAATAGTAAGAAATGTATTACTTTGGTAAAATATTACCACCGGCTATAAAAAACTATATAAAATATAGTTTTTTTTAAAAAATCCAAGAAATACATTCAGTTTTCCGAAGCTTGCCAAAATAGGAAAAGGTTGTTTGATTTTTTTTATTATTTTTTTTATTTATTAGTCTATTATTAGTTGTAGAATAGCCTAGAATAGCTACTTGTAGCTATTTTTAGACTGTTTTAACAAAATAAAAAAAAGTTCCAGATCAGCACCAGATCAACAAGCACGTGGGATCAGGAACTGGTTTACATTGTTGAATTGTTATAACAACTATAGGTCTATGTTTCGAATATATTGGTGATTATATGTGTGCGTGAGAGACATTAGCTTATTCTGAATTTTAATCGCCTTTTCATTTATTATGTATTATTTTATTATTCATATAGCCTATGATATCCAGTTGTGAAACACTAATTTCATGAATTGCGATATTTGACGTCTTTTAACCGATAGATCACTTTGTTGTAAGAAACGTCAAGGGCAAGACGAACGAGGCATATGCCTATACAATGTTCTGTAAATGTGAAAAATGATTTATTAGGAAATTACGCGTTTATTAAAAAATAGACTGATTTATTAACCAGTCACCCTTTCAGTGCAACAATTTGGATCAATTGATGGGTCATAATCTCGTGCAGTCTGTAACCAATTAATGCTATTTATCATTTGATATAACTGGAAAGCTATTGTTAGCCCGAATGTGCCTGTGGCAAATTCACATGTACGCAGATGTCCCTTTTAAAAACGCTGTTAATGGTACCAGACGAACACGACTAATCAGGCAGCGTTGTATACTAATATTGTTCAGCTGGTGCTGTTGTGTAGGACTGTTGCTCTCATAACGTTATGATGAATGGGCTGCGCACTCGCCAATCCTTTGAGCAGCTCAACGTGATACCCGCTTATTCAGCACAAAGACGCGTGGATATTTGCATCAAAACCCACTCTATCATCTCCTGTCTCTTTTCCACCTACATATAAACTTACACGACACAATAACTATTTGACCTAGTTAATGTCAAATGTCATGCAAGGTTCAAACTAAGTAAGATCAAATAAATGTGAATAGAGGCCTATAAAGCCTAAAAGAAACTTTAGGTTATACAAAATGTTTGGTTTATGAAAACTGGGTTTTAGTCGCTAAAAGCAATCTGTATTCTCATTATCTGTAACATGCATAACGTGCATTTCATGTTTTTGTTGTTCTGAAACAGCTTACAACCCTACAAATCTTACAAATATTTTTAGTCCTATTTTAACATGCAATGTGTGTAATATGGACTGTATAAAAGGCTACATTATTGTATGAAAGAAAATGTCTGTCAATATATCTAATAACAACAACATTTGAATGACAAATGTACAAACATTTCAGCTAAAAGGAATAGTAAAAAAAAAAAAAAAAATCACCTTCAGAAGTGTGGAGCGATCTTTTAATTTCTAAGACGACTAAATAAATACATATTTCCACAAACGACAAATAAAAAAAATATATATATTATCGATAAGTTATGGCAACATATGTTTTTACATTGCTTTAACTCATCAAAATAAGTTGAGCAATTTTCAACTTTTTTTTATAAGTTAGCCTGATTTAACTCAACTTTTAAAGCCAGTTTAATGTAATTTAAGTTAAAATGACTTAAACATCCAAGTTCGTTGTACTTAAAAATGTAAGGCAGCGACTTTTTTTTTTTTTTTTTTACAGTGTTACGTGTTGTTTAGAAACAATCTCAGGTTATTATTACAGGCCTATTCACAGTTTGTGGTAGGTTTTGGGAAACAATAGAGATTTGCTTTTTAACTTTTAACTAAAAAAAAAAAATGTTTGTATGCATAGGCTAATATGCAACATTTTGTAGGCCTATGCAAAATATAGATATATTTGTAAGAGGCTACATAATGGATCATTAGACTGCTGGATGATATGATGCAGGTGGAGGCAGAGATGATGGAGAGACATGTCAAAAGCATAATACAATGAGACCCATAGCCACGTGTCAGTAACCGACTTAATCAGCTGAACTTCGGAACTAATAAAAGCCACAGAGCCCTCGCATAAGAACAGTTCAGAGGACTGCACCAGAGAGACTTTGCGAGTGGCCTACTGCAATACTTAAGATGGAGTACAGCTACCTAACGTCTACTGCATACGAGTCTGGGATGGACACCGGACGAACTTCTAGCCGCTCCACAGAGTTCAACTCCTGCAGTCAGCCCTTCAGTTTTCAATATAACAGGTGCAATTTAGGTAACACAAGCAGTTGCCATTTCATTGCGCCCGGTTCTCATCAACCCTCACACTACATAACAGGTTGGTCTATGCTTTAATCATATTAATCGGTATATTACATTAATTAAGGATGTAATTATTTGCATTTGACTAAGATTTAAAACTTGAAAGAGCTATAACCCTTTCAACTACAGAAAAAACTTTTAACTAAAAAGGATCCTGAAAAAGTAGCCTACCCTTATGAAAAAGAAGTTTGTTCAAGTGTGCTATTAGTATACTTCTTTTAAACTAAAAAATAAGAAAGTATACTTTCAGTCTACTTTTTATATACTTCTCAGAAATATACTTAAAATTGCACTGAAGTACACTATACTGACAAAAAAAAAGTCTAAGTATATTTGGCCTATACTTGGTCTTTTAAGAACATTGTGGTATACTTAAAGTGCAAAAATAATATATAAAAAGTAAACTATAAGTGTGATGTCACGTTCACTTAAAGAAAACTTACAAGTTACTTGCACTAAACTAGTAGAGTATATTTCAAAGTGTACTTTCATATACTAAAAATGTACTACTAGTATTAAAATAGTAAACTACTAGTATACTTATAAGTTCACTTGTAGTACAGATGCAGTACAAATGAGAAACGTAGCTGTGAACTAGTTGTGTACTTAAAGTTTACTACTGTTACACTTTTAGCACACTTAAATGTATACTTCTATTGGGCCATTTAAGTATTAAAATAGTATACTTACGAGTTTACTACTAGTACATTCATACTGGTATACTTACTACATAAAGTAAACTTAAAAAATATACTTGAACATTACTTTAGTATACTTGAAGTATACTAGTTTTTCGTAAGGGTATCACGATTTCCACCAAAAATATCAAGCTGCATAACTGTTTTAACTAATTATAAAATATTTATTGAGCACCAAATAAGCATATTAAAATGACTTCTGAAGGCTCACTGAAGACCGGAGTAATAATGACTAATTTCATTTAATTTCCAGTTCATCACAATCTTTTGAGTTATGAACGAGGCGTCCAGGAGAGACGCAAACAAAGACGCGTGCGCACCATCTTCACCAGCGCGCAGCTGAAAGCGCTCGAGCGCGTGTTTTCACTGACTCATTATCCAGACATCTACACGCGAGAAGAGCTCGCGCAGGAGATCCATCTTACTGAAGCTCGAGTTCAGGTATATGTTCTTCTGTTCTTATTTTATGTTCCGTTTGGGATCTGAGAGTTCAAGACCCCCTTCATAACCGTAAACGATTATAAACAAGAGCTTATTTTTTATTAGAATTTTAGAGAACATCAATGAGCAGGCTAAAGGGGAAGAAATAACATGTTCAGAGGTAGCCTATTATTATATGATAGCCATATAACCTATTTTTAATTTATCATAAATATCTAATAGTGTTGGTTGTGTACTATTGTATCTGACAAATTGTTCTTGGTCTAGTTGTCGTCAAAACACAAATTACGCTGAAATGAAATCTTTTGATTTTTGAAACCACTATACATGCATGTATAACAGTGATTAAGCTTTAGTAGGTCAGGCGAATTTAAAGCAGGCTATATTTATTTTAAAAAGGGTATATTTTATTTTATTTTATTCAGGTCTGGTTCCAGAACAGACGCGCTAAATTTCGTAAACAGGAGCGCGCGGCCACATGGATTGAGTCATCATGCACAGTGCATAGTTCGCCTTCTCATGACTGCTCCAAAACAATGACGGTTCCTGACCCAGACAGCACACAATCCACTCTTACCCTAACCGAAACCCAGAAACAGGACAGCAGGGGTCTCATAGAGGACCAAGCTCCAGAAGAACTGGCCTTGTTAGGCAAAACTTCTCTTGAAGCACAGAGGTCAAGCCGTCACCAGACTCACTGTGCAGCTACTGCCTGCATGTGTTGAGCAGTTAAAGACATTATGCCATTTCAAACATCACTGTTTAGATCTCAGTTAGTACCATTTTCTAACCTTATTTATGTTATTTATCTGTTAGGATCTCATGTAAGAGGTCATACATATTCTGTGATGACCAACAACGCTTGGGAAAACAACACCAACAACAACAACAAAAGTTTGTATGGATATGGGAGACATGCTAAAATGATTTTTTTTTTTTTTTTTTAAATTGTTTTGAATTCATGCAGTTGGGTAGAAAAATCATTCCACATACTGTAATCTTTTATTGCTTTTTGTTCTAAAAGTGAGAGTTTTGCTCCAGTGATTTATACCATATTTACACTAACCACTAATATCATGTGACAAAAAAATGCACATTTCCCCCCTTAAAATTACAAACACAAGCAGGTGGGTCGAATGCAACTGCATTTAAAATAGTTTATTATAGTTTATTTAAAAACATACACTTGCTATAAAAGCCATTGCATTTCAGCGTCTTGTAGGTTGTCTTATATCGCTCATTTTTAAAAGGGTATAATAAATACAGAATATGAAATGTATCTGTCACACACATCTCACTCATCCTTGGCTAATCTTTCCAGTAATTATTATTGCCTTACTTTTGTTTCAGTTCATATTCTTACAATGTCACAAAATAAAACAAATGATATAGAAGCAAAAGTCAAAACCCCCCGGATCTAAATGATGATGTCTTTTAATCAAATTTCAAATATTAACAGAAAGCAAAAGCAGAAGTTATAAAAGCAGGAATTATATGCTATTTTTGCTGAATGTAATCTGTCGTTTCTTGTATTTGAAATTTCAATGACATTAGGAATTCCACTGCATATGAAATCCTTGATTTAGATGAATATAAATATGGCTATTTAACAATTTTACATCTCTAAATGCACATGAAATGAGTGAAAAGCTTACAAAGGGTGTGCTTTTCATTTTTAAATCTCTTGCTCGCACATTCATAGAGTGTTTGAATAAAGTACAAGGGTAAAAGCAGAGTGCTCAGTGCATATGCATAATACTCTCACCAATACACATTGGTAACTTGAAGCTTTGGATGCAAGGACACTAGACGTTATCTAGGAGCGCATTTCTAAGGCACAACATTGCAGAAGAGAGAAAGGCAACAGAACACATAAAACAGAACACGACTTTAACTGAATATTTTTAAAAGCTAACAAAGGGTTACACTTTACATTACAGTGCTTAAGTTATTACATAAAATATGTTTGATTACGTAGAGCTGCTTTGCACACTGTTAATGTTATTACTTCATTTTAGTAGCATGTAATGTATGTGTAACATTGACATTGTAATGTAAAGCGTCACCAAGGAAGGTTTCTGGGATCATGCAATTTTCTTACCATTCAAATGCAGAGCCAAACATAAATATTAATAACAAAGTTTGAAAAAGAATCGAATGGAAATGTAAGATCTACCTGCTAGCAACATGCTGTCTACATGGGTTGTTAAACAATACTGCACAAATAAAGTATCAAACCCCTCACTTATCAAACAAGATAAAACAGGCAATGCAAAATGGAAGAAGGAATAGAACATTTAAATCAAATCCACTCCAGTTCATGAAGACATTTGTTTTTTTTCAAACCATAAATAAAGGTAATGGACAATCTTATCAGTATTCATTTCATGTTGTCAGTTAAGGCATCAGGACAAATCAGCTAAGCCTAAGAGTCGCACGTCATGCGTTCGTCTGTTAGTACAACAACGGTTGCCTAACATTTATTATTAATGTGAAAGACCTGCAAGACCTTTACAAAAACTGAGATTATTTATTATTAATAAAATAACAGATGCAAAATTTTCTTGGATGAAAACTGGACGTTTGTGCTACCTCACAATAGAAATGGATTCAGTCACACTCTACATTACAGTGCCCATGTTACAGTGTACAAGTATTTGAGTAATACTAAAGGTTTGTTTGTGGAAGTTTTTTAATTCCACGTCAGTATAGTAGTCTAAATAAGTACGTGAATGCAGGTGCTTCTAGCTACACACCCTAAATAGCGTATGTACCATACTGTGACATTCATTTCACATTTATCACTGGCAAAAATATATGGTGGCTTTCATAATGGTGTAAGCCTTGACCCCTTGGCTTTTACAGTCAGTTTTCTTCTATCATGGCTTGCAGAGAATTTAGATCTTATATTTATAGATCTTATTTCTTATATTTAGTTTTGGAGTATGTTGCAGCCATCAAAATCAAAATTTGTTTATATTTAAAAATACAGCTGGTCAGTGAAAACACTGAAAAACTTTTCTTTGTACTTTTCAGTCAGTTAAATAAAAGTTAAAGAGAATTAACAAATCCCACATTTTTGATTTTATTGCATTTTACAAAATATCCCAACTTTTCTGCAAATGGGGTTGTATTTGGGTAAAAATGGCACAGGCATTTGACATTATCTCTATCACCCCATTAAGTACTGAGGTTTGTTGCTGACGCATTTAAACAAGACCACACGTCTGCATTTGCGTACCGTATATTTCTGGCCTTATTGCTATTTAAATGTGTGTAACATGGCCACTGTGAGGTAAAGTGCCACCAGTACTTCTCATTCTAAAGTGTAAAACTAACTGTACAAACAGACTCACTGTAATACATTTTATGGACTCTTTTATCATGTCATATTTCAGTGAGCACAAAAAACAGTCAGTCAAACAGGAAAGTCTAGAGGAAAACCAATCATGCGTTCATGATTCCAGTTTTGACGTTAATGTCTATGCTTGATTGTGCTGTAAGGAAAATGTTGGAAATGTTATAGAAACATAAAATCCATTCTTCTTGGGTCTGGTCCTGGCTTGGTTTAACCTGATTTCGGTTCCGTTTCCTTGTCAGAAGTGCAGAGGCATCACAATGTTGTTGGCTGGCCAGCAGCTGTAAGGAAGGAGGAGTGCATTAAAACTGGGCTGAAAATTGCCTTGAAAATATGAATTGTATCGTTTTACTCGTATATACAGGTATATAAAAGGTATATACATTTTTTTTTTAGAAAATGACCATTCGTTTTGCTAGACAAGACCCTTTTCCTCGGCTGGGATTGTGTAGAGCCCTTTGAAGCTGCACTGAAACTGCAATTTGGACCTTCAACCCATTGTAACCCCAGTAAAGTACACTATATGGAGAAAAATCCTGGAATGTTTCCCTCAAAAACCTTAATTTCTTTTCGACTGAAGAAAGAAGGACATAAACATCTTGAATGACATTGTGGTGAGTAATCAGGAAATTTTAATTCTGAACTATTCCTAAGTCATAAAAATCACTTCCATATTTGTGTTCAAATACATTTACATAAACAATTACACATATTATAAATGTCCCTCAGTTTCCATCATGACCACCAATTTTACTACTAAAAAGTTTAAAAAATAAATAAATGAATAAATAACAAATAGAGAACTACCAAGGACAGAATGTCAATGATGAGCTTGAAATGAAATATGGGACGTGTGATGTATGAAGGAAAAAAAAAAAAAAAAAAAAAAAAAAAAAAAAAATGCAATTGTCACTTGACTGAATTATATAAAAAGTGTTAAAATATTTATATTTAAATAATTAAATTGTAATTATATTATATTTTATTTTATTATATATATTATATTATAAATTAATTATATTATTTTACTTATAATAATAATGACAACATTTAATTGTTTGTATTTAGGATACACAAAATGTTAGATATGAAATTGGCCAAAGGAGTTAATTCTGTTGAAAAAAAAAAAAAAAAAAAACATTGCCAGAAAATGAAAAACTCTTATGTTGATATATTACATATATCAACAGGTCCCATAGTTTAAGAACTTATTAAATTAATTAAAAGCTTATGTCATTTAGAACATGTTTTTGATCACAGAGATTATCTTACAAAATTCAGAAAAACTGGAATCACAATAACCTGCACATTTAGGATCAAAGACTCACCCCTTGATTTTATGTAGCATTCTTGACAATTAAGAAGTCCATTTCGAATTCTGACGTCAGTTCCAGCACTCGTGTCGCCAAGTAACCCTTTACACACGCCACACTAGAACACATCAGATATTCATATAAGATGATGTAGACGTTACTCACACACACACACACACACACACACACACACACACACACACACAGAGAGAGAGACTAACACAAATTAGCATTACCTTAAAACACTGAATGTGGAAGTACAGCCCCAAGGTTTCAATGATCATAGCTGCTCCTTTACCCAAAGGATGTGCACAGCTGGAGCAAAGCTTCTTTCCACTTACTGACCTGCAGAGGGCGCCATACAATACCATATATTAATGGGTGCATCTCAATCAGTTCCCTATCTTCCCTAGGTAGTAAATCGTGTACACAAATTCGGGCACTGGTAAGGAGAGTAAGGACCCTAGCTCACTACACATTGGGACACTGATGACACTATTTCTGGTAACATGACAATGTCCTCATTGTACAACATCACTACTGGTATTTATAAACAACAGCAGAGCTGATATCTTTCTGACATTATGATAAATACTTTGCTTGTTATTACACATACGTGCAGCTTTTCAGCTGTAAATAAATTATAAATGTTAGCTAGATTATGTTCATTACCTTTCCAGCAATGTATGTTTATGCTGAAATATAAATAAATAATGGTTTGTATTTAAAAAAACAAAAACACTATCATGTGTCATTATGTGTAGTGAGTGAGTTGGCTCACATGATGTTTCGTGCTTCAGAATGTCCGTTAAGGGAACATTTATGAGCATCGATGCTCCCTGGTTTTCACGGTGCATTGTGGGACTTTTTAGGGAATGAATGTTTCAGTGCACTGGAAGAATTTTGCGATTGAGAGCCCTTAAAATGTCAGACTCCCTGATCAACTGACTGAGATACACCCATTGTAAAACTTTAACACTGACTTCTTGAAATATGAACAATTACAATATCGGTACACTTTACAATACGATTTCATTTGTTAACATTAGTTAACATGAACTAACAATGAAAAATGCTTCAAAAGCATTTATTAATCTTGGTTTCAACTTTTAATTACAACATTTACTAATGCATTATTCAAAGCAAAAGTATCTGTTAATATTATTTACTGGACATCAGCTAACATGAACTAACAATGAACAGTTGTATTTATATTAACTAACATTAACAAAGATGAATACATACTGTAACAAATGTATTGCTCATTGTTATTTAATGCATTAACTAATGTTAACTAACGGGACCTTATTGTAAAATGTTAAGGTGCGTTCACGCCATGCTATAATTACCGTAATTACAAGATTTCAACTTGTAAAGAGCGTTCACTTCCTTGTAGAGCGTCCTCGTAATTACAACTTGTACACTGGTGGGAATTTTCTGAGAGCTCTTACTTGTACCACTTGACCGCTGTACCATCTGACCACTGCAGATTCATTTAGGCGTTGATAGTGTTGCCATAGAAATGCATTATTCCCAGATCAAGGACGTGAACAGCTCTGAGTAGAACGTGTTGTCACCTCAAAATTACGATAATTACAACATGGCGTGAACACGGCTTTATCATAATACAGCATAATAAATAGGTTTATGCAGAGTGGGGTCCAAAAGTCTTAAACCAAAATGATTGTCTATTTTAATAAAATTGTTTTCAATAAAACAATTTCAATTTTTTATTTATTTTTTTAAATCCTGAAAATTTATTTCCAGGTTTAAATGAAATAAAAACAACAACAACAAAATGGTCCCACACTTTTGGACCACCAATATATATATTTTAAAGTGGTAACGAAAGCAAAATAAAATGCAAATATGCTATTTAAATGAATGGGATTGTGCACACATAAGCACTTGGCATGATTATGTAACTCCTGAAATGAAAGCATTTATATGGTGACCAAATCATGGCCGTAACCACCATAAGGCACTGAGTGGGAAAAGTCCCTCCTAATAATTAGAAATGGCCAAGCTGTGCCCCCCAAAATTTGATATTCTTGATACTGCTCAGCTGCACTCCATTAGGTACGCACTGCTCTCTTCGTTGTTAGGATGACAAACAGTTTAAAGAGGTTCAATGGTCAGTGGTCTAACAGCTCTCGTCAATGTCAAAATGATGGCAAATCAGATCAAAGAAGGCGGGGCTTACTGTTCACAGAAGACAAGTGTGAATGCAACAAAAATGCAACGCTTTAGTTCTTACAGTGAAAAAGTGCGTGGTAAGATGTAAATAGCCAAACATTTAATATTTGACAATTGTTTTACGATAGACATGTCTAGAAACTTTTTTATGGAATTTCGCCATTTTGAATTGAAAATATGCTATAATTTACATGATCCATGTCATTCATAACTGAATGTGAAGTCAAGAAACATTTTGTGTTTTTGACATATTAGACCCCCCCCCCCCCCCCACACCCCTCTCCCACCCCCAGTTTTTTTTTTTTTTTCAAGATATGGTTACGGCCTTGCACTAAATTGAAACCAATACTTTTGCATTTCAAGTAGATGCATTAAATCTTACTGGCCAGTTCAACAGCATGACACAGTCACTGTTTCTGGCTGAAGCACACAAATGCATTTGAAGCCTATTACTGAAACGCTCCACATACACACATGCACATGTGATCGAGTATGTGTTGGAGGGAAGGCTCGTACCTGCTGGGTGATGGAGGTGGCGTGTCTTGTGATGGTGTGGGTGATTTTGATGGGTGTGTCCCTAAAACATTTTCACACGACCCAGTCCTGCCAACAGCCACACACACACACAAGCACAGAAACACAAAACTGAGAAAGCAAGTCATATGCAGAAATGTTCCATGTGCATGAAAAAAAAAACTGATCTGATCTTTAAAACATCCTCCACTCATAGCAAAGCCAAGCAGCATTTTGGCACACATGTGTGTTAGCAAGCCAGCATGCATTCCCACACACACATACACACCTCCTCATCCCTGTGGTCTGGCTCTGGGGTGGACTCTGTTTACGATCAAGTGAGGCAGTTTTCTTCAAATCCTCTTGCCTGCCTTTAGACTTACAGCTCCAAGAGCCATCTGTAATAACACAGAGAAAGTGTCTGCTAATTTGCTTGTTTAACTGAATATGCATTGTGATTTATATAACATTATTGTGGCAGATGTGCATTAAAAAAAGATTATTTTTAAAAGGCTATTTTTTATTTTATTTTTTATTTAAAGATTTCTAAAATGTTGGTTTAACTTTTGTCAAAAGTAGTATGCATGAAGAAAATGACAAGAAATCAATAGAAGATCCCTTTAGATCTTTATGAATGTGTGTCAAGGTCATTCATTTTTATATTAAAATAATATCAGATTTTTTAAAGAAAGCTTTGTTAAAGGTCAAATGTAGTAACCCTAAGAAAACCACTTGATATTAAAGACTCATATTATATAATAATATAAATGCCTTCCCACACTATGCACTGTGCAGGTGTGGCAATATTAATATTATTAATAATTAAAATATCATTAATACAATAATATTACTAATTGTACAATTATATATATAAAACGTGCTATGAAAAAAATCAGTCTGTGCGGTGAATAAATTTACCACAGTAGCACTTGTGCGATACAGTTTTGCATGTGTGTGAGACAGAGCCGCTTGTTTGTGTGAAATAATACTTCTATCTAAAGAAATTTGAAGTGAACATATGCGAATCCATAATTTTTTTTCCACTGTAGAGAAGTGTACAGTTGTTTTTTCTCTCAGTGGATGCATAATAAATTACTGTCACAGATTTTTATCATAATAATTGAATATTTTATAATAAAACCTTAACCCTTTCTAATGATTTATAAATAGTGTTATTACAGTAGTAATATTATTTTGTTTGATATTTTTATTTCATAATAATACTAATAATAATTAGTCATATTGACAAGCCTATATAAAACCAACATTTTTGGTCAAATTGTGCAGCCCTACAAACAAGCACAACAAACCTGGTGTTCTTTGTAATTTTCCTAGGGAACACTCCCATAATTCCTATGCAGTTTCCACAATGCCATTTCCTCAGCTAGTCGAGCGAGTTAGATGATGACAGGAAAATGAAGCGGCATTTTCAGGTGCTCAACCAAAACGGATGGATGTTGTTTGGATTGTGATTAGTGATATTGGGATATACAAACAAAATTGACAATGTTAATCAAAAGGTGTTATGTTCCTGCAGTCTGCCATTTTTCTGGCACATTAGGTTTGTATTTTGTGTGCCCTGTATGGAACATTAATGCCATTTGTCAGTTACATGCCTGTTTAAGTGATGAACTGCACTACTTGTGGTTGTTTACAGATAATAATTATTATAATTAATAATAATTTGTAACATTTATAGTGCTTTTCTCAGCCATCAAAGCACTTTACATGGAATGGGAAATCTCCTCAACCACCACCAATGTGCAGCATCCACCTGGATTATGCAACGGCAGCCATACTGCACCAGAATGCCCAGCTTATTGGTGGAGAGGAGATGAAGTGATGATAGGGATGATTAGGAGGCCATGATGACGGACAGAGGCCAATGGGCAAATTTGACCAGGATGCCGGGGTTAAACCCCAATTTTTTTTTTCGAAGAACATCCTGGGATTTTTAATGACCACAGAGAGTCAGGATCTCGGTTTAATGTCTTATCCGAAGGACTGTGCTTGTTACAGTATAGTGTCCCCATCACTATACTGGGGCCACAGGGTGAGCACCCCCTGCTGGCCTCACTAACACCTCTTCCAGCAGTGACCTAGTTTTCCCAGGAGGTCTCCCATCCAGCTACTGACCAGGCTCAACCCTGCTTAGCTTCAGTGGGCAACCAGTCTTGTGCTACAGGGTGATATGGCTGCTGCAGAGATGGTTTTATAGTTGTTCTACAATTGTGTAGCCTGTGCTACAAAACTTTCAACCTCTGTAGCACCGGTGCTATGTGCAAAAAAAGTTAAAGGTTTAGTTCACCCAAAAATGAAAGTTCTTTCATTTATTACTCACCCTAATGTCGTTCCACACCCGTAAGACCTTCGTTCATCTTCAGAACACAAATTAAGATATTTTTGTAGTACTTTTATTTTTAAGTACCTTTCTGGGCATTGAAAGTGTTAATTATCTTGCTGGCAATGGAGGCCTCACTGAACCATTGGATTTTATCAAAAAGATCTTCATTTGTGTTCCGAAGATGAACGAAGATCTTACGGGTGTGGGATGACATGAGGGTGAGTAATTAATGACAGAATTTTCATTTTTGTGTGAACTAACCCTTAACGTACAGCCCTGACTCATGTGTATTCCAGGCACAAGGAAAGCTTTTTACATGATGGTTGCATCACTTTTTAGTGTTTTTGTAGATAATTTTTTTTTTAAATGTATGAAACGAACAAACATCATATTTAAGAACTTTTACACATGTTTACTTAACTAGATATTCAAAAGATTTGACTCAAATTGACCCAAGGTTAGTGTGTGTGTCTTACCCTGTATAAACTGCAGTTGTGGTGTGGCTGTTTGGCTCTCCTGAGGTTCAGTCCTCTGACCATTCTGCTGAGCTGGTGTGATTACTTGTTCAGTGCTAGAGAGGTTATATTGAACATTGAAACACCATTTTGGGCCTGTCCCATATGCAGAGTTATGATGTCAACATTTGAATCTGTATTTTTCTATACCTTTTCCACTGGCACATCAAAGCCAGCTCATTATGGCACAAAGACACTGAATTAAATTACCATAGTAACATTTATCACTCTGCTCAGTGGAAACGCAAGCCATTCTGAGCGAAGTTCGCAGATCGCCTAGCTCAGCACCGTTTCAGTGGAAAAGGTATATGTGTTTTCTAATGAATTTTGCATATATTTCACCTGTTTGTCAGGCTATTACTCTGGTTCGTCTCTGCCTGTTTCTCCAGCATTTCCTGTTTCTTGTCCCAGTCAGCCAAGGAGAGGACAATAGTGTCATGAGGGGCTGAGGGCTGGGTGAGAGACGGAGCCTCAGTCACGCTACTGGATGATAAAACTGAGGTGCGAGGGGTCAGTGGGGTCACAGTTTCCTCCAGTATCCGCCTCTCCTATAGATTAAGTACTAATAAGTCATCATTAAGAACTAATTAGTTGTCCTGTAAACCAATTAGAAGACGCACCTCTTCATGGTGTCTCCTCTCCTCCTCTTCCACTTCTCTCTGCGCTCTCTCCCACTCCTCCTTCAGCTTCTCCTGCTCTCTCTGATATTTCTCCTGCAGAAAAATAAAAAGAGGGATTAAAGAAATCGTTCACACCTTTCTTTCTTCCATGGAACACAAAAGAAGAAATTTTGAAGAATGTGCTGGTTGCTCTTTTCCCTGCAATAACAATGAATAACAATTTTATATGCACTTTGTTCATGTCAAATGGAGGAATTTGGTAACACTTTATTTTACAGTATCCCTGTTACACATCTTACATATACTTACTATAGTAATAACAGTAATTATGCATAGTTACTAGTAACTTACCCTAACCCTATAGTAAGCACATGTTGCTAATTAATATTACATAGTACTTATTTGTATAAATACACAATAACAAGAGACCCTTAAAGTAAAGTACAACCAGGAACTCTAAGAAAATGGCTTGATATTTAAATATATTGATATTCTAATATATATTATTCACCATGTATGTTTAAAAACATTTTTGACAATAATTATTTTTGTTTATTATTATTATTATTATTGTACTTTTTATAGATGGTTATACCACTTTCTATTTTTAGAGGCATACATTTTTCAAAGAAAAGTATAGAAGAAAAAGAGTTTTTAATGTTTTTAATGTCTCTTATGTTCACCAAGGCTGCATTTATTTGATCAAAAATACAGTAAAAACAACATTAATATTGTAAAATATTATTATTATTTAAAATGTAATGTATTACATTTTAAATGTATATACATTTTACAATATATACATTTTAAAATGTATATATTACATCACATATATTACATATTTATATTTTAATATATATTAAAATGTAATATATTGCTGTGATGGCAAAGCTGAATTTTCAGCAGTCATTACTCCAGTTTTCAGTGTCACATGATTGATTTGGTGCTCAGAAAATGCATTATTATTATCTCAGTTGAAAACAGTTATAATATATTTTTTGTAATAATGTAAAAGTCTTAAGTTTCACTTTTTGTATGAAAGCACAATAAATACACAAGTGCTTTTGTGTTCTTTTTGAAATTTCAATCCTAATTCATTGTAATTGCATGGACAAGACTGGCTAGTGCATTCCTCAAAATTTGTCCTTTTATATTCCACAGAAGAAAGGAAGTCATACAGGTTTGGTTCTGGTTATACAGAAGTCAACAAACAGTGTGATA
Source organism: Elopichthys bambusa (assembly GCA_037101425.1). Classification (NCBI taxonomy): domain Eukaryota; kingdom Metazoa; phylum Chordata; class Actinopteri; order Cypriniformes; family Xenocyprididae; genus Elopichthys; species Elopichthys bambusa. The sequence goes on along the minus strand of CM074436.1, from coordinate 13,138,266 downwards.
GATAGGAGAGCAGGTGAAGGGTAGACAGGAACAGATAGGAAAATCTCATGCTAATACTGACACCTACACCGATAACAGAGGAAGTTGCTGCTACAGAACAGCAAGTGTGCACTTCTCTCAGACAAACCCCAAGCTTGATATTGTACCTGAAGCAGGCGTTCCTGCTCCTGTTGCCATCTCTCCTGCCGTCTGCGCTCTTCATTAGGATCCCACGTCCAGTGATCAACCCTTTTTGCAAGGTTCAGCATTGGGGTTTCAATCTGATTTATGCACACACACACATATAGAAGAAGAAAGGAAGAAAAGGAAAGGAATGTAAGAAGACAGGGGTGCACCTACACTGTTCTAATAGGGCATAAGCATACATACATCATTCGTGTAACTTGATGTTTAATTATTTGTTAAGGTGGCATTTTCGGTGGTACCGTACAATTTAATTGATAGAGTGGGATGGCAACTTATTCCACCACTATACCTGGTTACTTAAATCTTTGTTCAACCAGGCAGAAACAAAAAACCTATTTTAGCATAACCAACCCATATCTCTTTAGCCAAAACAGCAAAAACACACATCAAATAAAATGTCTACAATTCTGATAAAAAAAATTATCTGAAATGTTTCTCAGTTTAAAACATCAGAATTTCAAGTAGTTTTTTTTTTTTTTTGGAAAAAAGTACTAAAGTGTGCAACCGCTTTAATGTTGCTCTGTTAAAGGGATAGTTGTTCCAAACCTGTATGAATTTCTTTCTTCTGCTGAACACAAAAGAAGATATTTTAAAGAATGTTTGTATCCAAACAGTTGATGGGCGCCATTGACTTCCATAGAATCTTTTTTTCCATACTATGGAAGTCAATGGTGCCCCACAACTGTTTGGATACCCATATTCTTCATAATATCTTCTTTTGTGTTTAGTAGAACAAAGAAATATTACCTATACAGGTTTGGAACAACTTGAGGGTGAGTAAATGATGACAGAATTTTCATTTTGGGTCAACTATCCCTTTAACTAAAGCTTTTTTGTTAATTGAAATAAAGCTAAAAAAAAATATATATATATAAATATTAGATGAAAAACTACAATTTAAAAATCTAAAACAAATTATAAATGTTGCCTTGGCAACTAACTGAAATAAAATAAAGTATTAAAAATAATAATAATAAAATTACTAAAACTGAAAATATAAAAATAAAAGCTAATTTAAAATATTAATAAATAGTATAATATTATATAAATAATAGTAGAATAACACTGAATTGTGTGCATTGCGATCAAAGCCTAAATCTAAGGCATGCAGCAGTGCTAAAAAAAAACAGTACGAAGAGAGGATGTACACACAAGAAACTGTTAGACTGCTAATTGAATGCAACAAAACACTTTTTAACACTATTTAAAAACACGTCAAACACAAGCTGCACCCACCAAACAACCTTGAGTACTCTAGCAGCCAAAATGACTAAAATGCACATTTATAGTTACAATGAGTGACTAACAAGAGAAAAAAAAGACTGAAAAGAGGTGCAGAAAGAGGAAATAAGGAGAGATTCTAAAAGAATGGGTGTGAGTTTGGCACGACTGAAGTACTTACACATTCAATGGAGTAGTCAATCCCTTCTGTGGAGGAAAGAATAGGGAACAAGTGGCTTTAGAAACTCATCATATACTCAATAATATCGTCTTGTGCTAATGAAAGCAATAACACCACAGGAGTTTAAATTGGTGCACAGATACACAGAGCATAAAACACTAAAATGACACAAATAAAGAGATACAACAGAAAATGAGAGACAGAAAGTGTTGAGACATAATGGCTCTGTTAACACCTGATACTGACATCCATTTCATGGTCCTGTTTCAAGACAGATCCTTCTTTAATACTAATTATTATTCACATGCACCTCAAATGCACCTTCTGTATCTACTTGATTTTGAGGGTCTCAGATTTTGTGACTGCTTCACACTACAAATGCAGTGTGGTCACGTGTATCTGATCACCCTTCGATCACAAATTGTGATTGTTTCACCTGAGATGGATATGAATACCAGGTATACATTGGGCCAAAACAAGAAAGGTGTATTCTTTGAGAGTTGTTAACATACAGACATGGAAACAACAGAAAAAGCTATAACACAGAACATCCTAATTTCTACATAAGGAATTTATGTGCACGACTGCACAATGATCAGACTAAATCTATTCTATGCTCATGGAGTGCTGACATATATCCATGCTACAAATGCCTGATGAGGACAAAATGATACACAAATCTATGTTTAGAAGGAAAGGTCTTTAGTTGAGGAGTGAGTGGGGAAAGATGGGAGAGTGGGTAAACTCAGTTTATACCTCAATAAGAAACTGTGAAAGATTTTTGTCATGTGACTACATGCTAGTAAATATATACTATACTGGTAAATCAAAGTCAAAGGAAATTTTCTACGTCGCTACAATTTTCATGTCAAAGCACATTTTACAGGTCTAAAGTATATATAATATATAACACATGGTAAATGTTCAGTGTATAACTATTATTTGGGTAAAGATTTGCCATTATAATATATTATAATATAATAATTTATTTCCCAGAAAAACTTTTAAATGGTAGAGTGTGTAATATAATATGCTTCACATCTATCTCCTTTGTCCTTAACTATCGGACAACTTAAATAAAAGTGGCACAGCTTACCCCACTCTCCTCTACATTTAAATAGCATTGCCTCATAGTGCCCTCAGCAGACAAGCATTTACTGTACAATGCACCTCCACAGGAGAAGTCAAAGGAGGTTGACAAACGAGAGATGATGCAGATGGATTATCTGCTGTTCGTGGAAAAGGAAGCCCTGTGCGATTAGTTCATCTATTAGTTTTACCTGTTGGAGCGAAGAACTCCCAGCGTAACCTAGAGCTACTAGAGGACCCTAACAGACCCACACGCACATCAAATGATATCAGCCAGAAAAGATGGATAGTCAATGAAAGAGACAAAAAGCAAGAGAAAAAGATCGAAAAAGATAAACCAGAAAGAAAGGTAACCTAAAAGAAGATTTAGAGGAGGTAAATGGAGGACTAAAAAGTGAGAAAGTTGGAGTAGGGATTTATTTGTTCATCACAGATTAAGGATGTGGCAAGTAGAGTTGTATTACCTGACACTGAGAGTGAGTTTGAAGTCTGGTCAGCCGTGATGGTCTCGGCAGTTGAGCTCAGATCACATGAATTATGGACCAAACCAAGCTGATGGGATTGAAAGGAAATCATTATAGAATCTCCCCTTTTTTCACAAAGTCAATATGGAAATAAAAGCAGGTTTCCAATCGAGTACACAGTAGCACATTCACCCTAATTTATCAAGGTATGATATGCAATAAAATTAACCCTAACAGGGTGATCAAGACCCCATCCTGAACTTAATTTGTGTGTCAAATTTTTGTGAAAATGACCAGCTGACAGTACATTATCCTGCTTATTACACGGCAACTTGCAATATGAAATATTGGTTTAGAATGCAATGACTGACCAATCAGAATCAAGTATCAAAGCTCAAAGACACACCCTATGAAGCACTAAACAGAAGTCATCCGAACAAGCTAAGGTCTAGTCCCAAACTAATCATTTACTTTCAGCTAACTTAGGCTTTATATTTAGGAATCAGTGGAAGTGTTTTAACAACCACTGAACTTTTATTATAAAGTGAAAAGAACGAAATCAAGGCCCACCTGCTCTGTGCAGGACGTGTCATTTGGTGGGATTTGGTGTGTCTGAGTGAGTTCTGTCACTATGGTTGTTGTGACAACACAGTTGAGCTTCGTCATTGTGTCTGGCACTGGCTGCTTTCCTGATGAAATAGGATACTATAAGTTAATATAAATATGATTCAGTATATACCTTTGATTTAAAGGGGTCACATCATATTACTTTATATGTGCTTGATTAGAACTTGTAAACGCACTTAGTGTGAAGTTGCTGAAGAAGAAAATTGGCATTGTTGATGCGAAATGTGAGCAATTAATCTTGCTGACATCAAAAAGTTATGAAAGTTGGGACTACTTAAAGAGATTGTCTACCTAAATTCTGCTATTATTTACTCATCCTTTTGTCTTTCTGAATGTGTATGCCTTCTTTATTCTGTGGAACACAAAAGATATTTTGAAGAAGATTGGAAACCAAACAACACTGGAGCCCATTGACTTCCATTGTAAAAAGACATTTCTCAAAAAATAACTTTTTTATGTTCCACAGAAGAACAATTAGTCATACAGTTTACAGTGGGTGAGTAAATGATGACAGAATTTTCACTTTTGATTTTTTTGAGTTTATTTCGCATTGAAAAAAATAAAAAGTTCAACAAAAATGCTAAATATTGAAAACTTTGGATAATATTATAATCTTCAACCTGCTGGTTCTGACACCGATAGTGCAGTTGAGGTGTCTTCTTTGATGTCCTCTTCTTGAGGAATAAGAGAACATTCCTTTTCCATCTTTACAACTTCTTTCTCCTGTTCAGGAACAGAAGTCTGTAAGTTTTGCTGGTGGTCTGAGGCTTCTAACACAATTAGCTCCTCATTTTGTTGACTTTGAGTGGCTGGCTTTGGAGGTGAGGGAGAGAAGTTGATAGGACGATGCACAGAATCTTTATCATCCCTCTCTCTGCTCTCCTGCTGAGTGCTTTCACCATTCACACGTATCAGCCCATCACTCTGTATTAAAGACAAAGACGACACATTTATTCAAGCTGATTATGTACCCAAAAATGAAAATTCTGTCATTTTTTACTAACCCTCAAGTTGTTCCAAACCTGTAAGAATTTCTTTCTTCTGCTGAACACAAAAGAAGATATTTTGAAGAATGTCTGTAACCAAACAGTTGATGGGTTACAGAAAACTACCATAAATTCTTTGGTTACAGACATTCTTCAAAATATCTTCTTAATAATGACAGAATTTTCATTTTTGGCTGAACTATCCCTTTAATGTCCTGGGTAAGATATTCTTGCCTTGAGTGATTTGCGGAGGCCTTGGCTGAATTTAGGCTGACTGTAGGGTTTTGGGGTGATAAGGGGTACAGGCTTTGATGGAGCAGGAGGAACTCGTGTGGGTGCTGACAGGACTTCTGGAGCTTTGATGGACTTGGCAGGTGATGATTCAGGGGTTTTGGGCTGTGCCGGTGCCTGTATTTCTGCAGTCTTCTGTTCTACATGGATACTGTGGTGTGTTTGGGTAGTTTGTGCAGGCTCTGGAACCTTTGCTTCTACTAAGGCGGTGCAGGTTGGCTTCTTCTCAGGCTGATGGAGAGGTGACGTGTGCAGCGGTGCAGCAGCAGAAGGCAGTTTGGGGAGCTGGAGTTTCTCTAATATGGCATCGCTGATGGTGAAACGGAGAGCATAACGTTGAAGCACAGCTGCTTTCTCTTCTGGAGTGGAGGCCTTACAGTATTGTTCATGTAGCTCCTGCTCCCTACGCTCTCTGAAAGACAGAGAGATCAATAGAATGTCAATGATATAAGACACGTGCAAAGTTCTTATAAATGTCCTCTTTGTATTCATGTTGCTTTTATGGTTTTAAAAAATAATTTTCAAGAAAAGTTAGAATTTAATGACTTTAAAAATGTGGTGTAAACATCAAGTAAAAAGTAATAACAAATATTCCAATAGCAAAATATCTTCTATTTTAATATATTTTAAATTTAATTTATTCCTGTGATGGCAAAGCTGAATTTTCAAGAATTTCATTCTTTGCTTATGTACTCTATTCAAGTATGACTTAAATGTATTTTTGAATAAATCGGACAAAAAAAGCGACCCAAGGCAGTACTGATAAATTCTAAAATGTGATTTCACTAAATAGTTGTCTTGTCACTGTACTTAAATGCTAAAACTTGCATCAAACCCCCACAATCTGCTAAATCTAAATCTAGAGGGTGTAAAGATTTGAATAAATCTCACTTCTCTTCTACTATTTCTTTGTATGTTTTGATGCTCTTCCTGCGATGGCCGGATCCTCCATCCGTTGTCATTAGCTTCTCCATCATCTTCCTCTCCTCTTCCTTTTTGATCAGATCTTGAGAAGCACTTCGTCTTCGACTCTTCCAGCGAGCCAAGTCCTACACACAGAAGCCAGAAAACATACACATGTATACACTCGTGAGCTTGTTAAACATGTGTTTGTGTGTGGGTTTGTACTGTATGACTCACGTCTTGCCACTGGTCCTCCTCCTCTTTGAGTTTGTTGTACTGGTTGTGTAGGTGCTCATGCCGTGATTGGCTGTGCGCCCGAAGGTAGGCAAGCTCATCCTCTTCATCACGCATGTCAATCAAACTCACACTCCTTTGAATAACAAACAAAAACAAAAGACACATTTACAACACATTTAGCTGAAGAAAGATAAATGATCCAAAGCCAGATCCAAAATAATATTACATCTTTTCCTCTGAGTCTGAAACCTGAAGGCTCAAAGACAGGAAATTCTTGATAAAAGATATGAAATGTCAGTATGATGTTAACTAGGAATGACATGGAAGAAATGTTAGCTGAAGAGCAACACATGGTTATCAGGACCATGTACAATACAAACAGAAAAACTACAGGAAACAGTAGATGACAATATAATTTCTTTATTGTTCAAGAAACACTCATGTTGTTCAAAATCCATAATACAATATAACATTTTAGTTTAATAAACTATTACACTACTAATTTCCTTATATATATATATATATATATATATATATATATATATGGAAATTAGTAGTGTAATTTTACCCCTCATTTAGTCTATATAGAATATAGATTTAGAACAACATGAAGGAGAGTTTAATTTGTTCAATATCCCTTTAATGCAGCTGGGTATGCTGTAGTGGATTGAGGTTATAGAAGTGTGTATGCATGTGTAGCCACTTTTTTCCAGGGAAAATAAGTATCCACCACAGCAAACCATGAGAAAGATTCAAACATGTTATTACATGCATGTGCAGGGGCAGGCTTGTTTACTTATCTTTTGAATATGCATGCATAAAGGGTAAGAGAGAGTATGTCAATTCAGAAAATGGTTGTATCTGCATGTGAATAGAGACACTGTTGAATACATGTGTTTATAGTACATGCAACTGCTCAGTTCTGCGACAACAGCAAGAAACAGACGGAAAGATAGAGAGAAAAAAGAAACTTACTCTGTTTCATCAGAAACACTAGTAGCTCTGAATCTAGAACATTAATAAATGAATAAAAAAAAAACAATACAAATAAAGTTGAGTTTAAGAACAAAACAGCTAAACATAATAAAAAACACTAAGCACAGACCTTTATAAACATAGACCTGATTTCACAGACAGGGCTTAGATTAAGCCAGGATTAGGCCTTAGTTCAATTACAATATTCAAGTAGCTTTTATAACTATACCTTAAAAAAATATAACTGGTGTGCATCTTGATTCAAAACAATGTGCCAAAACAATGGCACATATTGTAAAATATGTCAGTACAAGTTGCTTTCAGTTAAAACAGCTCAAACATGCATTTTTTAGTCTGGGATTAGCTGAAACCTTGTCTGTAAAACCAGGGGATAAAATACTGATTATTACCTCTCAAAATAAAAGCTTTCTTCACTAGACTATACTATACTATACTACACACACACACATATAGAATACATTATATATATATATATATATATATATATATATATATATATATATATACTTTAGCCTTAATGCAGGAAAATGACTCATGTGTTAATCATTATTTAAAATCAAAATGCAACCTATTTACTTTCTTAATGTACTTTCCTGAACTCATTGTGCACGATTCCATGGTGAATATACCCCCACCCGGTTCTGAGCAGCATTTTATGTTGACTTTAAAGGTGCCATAAGTTAGCCATTTCAACTGCATTAGACCACATACTAAAATCCCACCCTCTAATGACTTGTAAGCAAGTATGAACTCTTTAAATGAGAATGTCTGTGTTTAAATAAAATATTCCTATATTAAAATCCTATATTATAGCACCTTTAAAGGAAACCATTGCACCAGTGAGTGAAGTAAAGAGAAACAGTGATAAAATGCAAAGATACAGGCATGAGACACTCTTTCCATGCAGAAATACAAAAATACATTTCAGTAAGAGCTCTTTTCAAAAGTAATGAATTGGTCCTGAAAGTGGTTTCTCACATTGGGGGGAGATCATCATCTTCCTGCCAAAGGGACCGGCGTGAGGGTTGGTCGGGTATGGGGGAGGGGCTTTTGGTAATAGTCTCATCTTTTAATAAGACTTTTCCCACCACACCCACAGAGCCCACCTCCTGCCTGTCCATCATCTGATGGCACTTCCTAGGCATGTCCTCAGCATCTCTTGGGGGCGGGGCCACAGAGCTAAGGGTGAAGCTGAGAAAGTTGCCATGGTTACTAATGCAAAGCAGGGCAGTGAAAGGGAGGCTAAGGCTCTGTTCTCTGACTACAAAACACAAATCAACAGCCAGGCCAGCCAGAAAGAACTGAGAAAACAAGTGCAAAAAACACCGAATAGATATTCAAAAGGCCAAAAGACCTATTAAGGGTATCAACCGAAAATATTTATTTTATATTTATCTGAATATATATATATATATATATATATATATATATATATATATATATATATATATATATATACACACACATATATATATTTATATCTCACTTTTTTTGAAATAATCGCAATAAATTAACAGGATAAAAGAGTAAAAATTAAAAATTAAAATCAGAGCTATAGATCAAACAAAGCCTAAAGACAAGAATGACAGAGTTTTCCGAATGAATGCCAAACCAGTCACAAATATTAGTAAACAGACAATAGTCACCAAAAATCATTGATGGTCTCTTTTCTGTACTCTGAAAACTGCACACAGCAAGCTCAAACCCACATCTATAAAAAATTGTAATAATTAAATGGAAATTTAAACAACTTTCTTTTGTACGAGCACCACAAATGCAGCATTCCTTGCACTCATAGACAAATGCTTCATTCCCAGGGTGTCCTAACCTGTCCAGAGCCGGGGCTGTCTCTTGCTCTCTAGTCTTGAAGTATGACTGTGATCCACTGACAGGGGTGGTTTTGTGTTTGACAGACACAGGTTTGGGCAAAAATGCATTAAAAGCCTGTCCTGCCCCTGCTCTTGGCTTTTGATAAGATCCAGTTCTTCGTGCTAGCATATCATCCTTCTCAAAATCTGGCAGATGACCATCATCTCCACATTCATCATCATCGTCAAATCCTCCAGAGCGATTGACGTTAATTGCAGATGAGCGCACAATGTCAGGGCTCTTTTGGGTCACTTCAGAAAGCGGAACAGGTGTCTCTGGTACTTGATCGACTGGTTCATTTCTGTTAAAATAGCATATGTTGATAACTAACTCACACAATTAAACTCAGTTTGATATAGCAAAAGCGCAGTACTGAACAAGGCATAACTTATTCGCAAACAGGTTAAACAAATACACACATACATTCACTTCTCTGGGAAAAAAATTGAAAACTTCTGTGAAATGATTTGAGCAGTGTTGGGGTAACGCATTACAAGTAACTTGAGTTAAGTAATCAGATTACTTTTTCAAGTAACTAGTAAAGTAACATTACAAAATATCTAAGTTAGTTTTTTAAATACTGTAAGTAACGCAAGTGGTTGCTAGGGTGTTGCAAATTGGTTTCTATGCAGTTCTGGGAGGTCGTTTACTGGCCCACAAATCCTGGTTTCTAGATATGACTCAGGTTCTTCTTTCAATGTAAATCTATGTTGTTGTTTTTTTGCCTATTTAATTGTTGAATCTAGTGATGCACAATATCAATACCATATCAGTAACTGGCCAACATTCTATTTTTTTTATTTATTCGTATTCATCTACATTGGATATTTAATTTGCTGATTATTTAAATCCATGATCCATTATTTGTATATTTAAATAATGTCCCGTTTTTATATTTAGATTTCCTTTGCTGTCGTGTAACACTTACTTGTAGTTAATCTTTAAAAACAAACAATTTATTAACACTTTTAAGTGTAATTTTTTGCAGATCCCAAAATATAAATTTTCCGTACTGTACATAATAGTGTTTTGATCTTCAAATTCATTTGTAGAATTGATTTTAGTATTTTATGTAGACAAAACAGTACAGAATTTTAATATCAACCACTGGAAATGATTTATATTGGAAATTATTTAGGCTTATCGTATCGCCAGAATTTTAACAGTGCAGTAAATTCCTAACCAAGTATGAGAAAAGCTAAAAGTCATGTTTGCCTTAGCCAGAACTACTGAAATATAAATAGTGCAGTCAAAAGGCTAGAAAAGAATTTTTTTCCACCACAGCACGTTAGCATGTTAGACTCATGCATTATGAACAAAAAAAAGTTTGCGACTTCCAGTTAGTTTTGCTTGTCCCACCTCTGTCCAATCTTAGTTCTCTTTGTCTTTATGTTTCTTTCCAGGTACTGGAGGTCTCTGTCTCCACTCATGCCCATCTGGATACTTCCTTTCTGGGCTATGGAAGCCCCTACAGCACCTTCTCTCTTGGAACCTGGCTGCGGGAGGAATCTGTTATATGATGTCCCACTTGCTGGCTTCTGAAATGCTCCTGTTCTACGAGCTAGCATGTCATCCTTTTCTACATCCAGTTGCCTCTCCTCTTCTTCATCCTCTTCGTCATCCTCCCTCTCATCCTTAGCTTTCTTATCCAGTTCCTCCTCCAGCACCCTGCGTTCGGTGGAGGTCAAAGGCTGTTTAAGGTCAAACATGGCAGGGTTCGGAGGTTCAGGGGGCATGATGGGAGCAGGCTCAGGGTTTGCATCTCCACTAAGTAAGTTAATTCATGATGTATGAGACGTGGAAGGAAAAACAGAAACAATGAGTCAGAAACAGAAAAGGAAAAAATGAGGGGGAAGGACAGAGAATGCAGATAGAGGCAATGAAAGATGCAGTCCAGTGGGAACCAAAGCAACTGCATTGCAGTTACTTTAAACAACAGTCACACTTTATTACTATCTTACACAAGCACAAATGCATATTTCATATTTTTTCCTTTTCCTTTACAGTCAGACTCAGATATTTCCGTCCACACCACCACTGTAAGCCATTCACTGCTAATTTCTCTCCTAAACAGGCCAAAAAAAACACCCAGTTTTAGCATAATTCATGGTTGCTACAGTTGTTAGCATCATGCTAACAGCCTCACTGTAAGCCATTCACAGCTCATTTCTCTTCTAAACAACCCAAATAAGAGCAGTTTTAGCATCATTCAGGGGTGCTACAGTTGTTATCATACTAACAGCCTCAACTGTAAGCCTAATTTCTCTCCTAAACAGCCCAAATATAAGCAGTGTCAAGCATCATTCAGGGGTACTACAGTTGTTAGCATCATGCTAACAGCCTCTCAAGGCACAAGCCCACCAGATACATGAACCCCAGTGAGATGAAACCGACATGCCCTTTTAATGCAGCATCACTGCTAAGATCACTACACACATTCCCAAACTCCAACAAACTCTGAGGGTGAGCATATGCATCCTCATCCTTTGGTAAACATAACTGAGAGCAAGCAGTCCTCAACAAGCAGTGTTTGTAATAAGAGTGTTGGTATACAGTACTTGGTATATACTGGACCAACAATTACTGTTCCTGAGAAGATTCTAAGATGATAATGAGCACTGACTAAAGGGGTCATATTGTGAGGTAATAACAATGAAATAGAATAGAAATGCGGCGTTCACACTGTCATAATTACCATAATTACTAATGACAACCAGGACGTTCTACTCTGAGGTGTTCATGTCCTCAGACTCGGAACTGTGCGTTTCCATGGCATCACTGTTTGTAATGTGAAAAATTAATGTGTGTAATTTGAAAAATAAACAGATGAAACCACAATACAACAAATAACAGTCATTATGCAAATGCATTATTAATAAACTTTATTTAGCAAGACATTAGCTAGTTATTAAACTGTGTTAGCGACATTAACTGTATTGTATATATTTCACTTATCTTCATATTCTGAAGCCACTGCCATTTTGAGTGTTTCCAAATGACGTTGTGGCGGTGAGGTGGTACGAAGTTGAAATTACGAGTTCTAAGAGGACATGAACACTTTTTAGAAGTATGAATCTTGTAATCACGGTAATTCTGACATGGTGCCTTAAAGGTGCTGTATGTCATTTTATGACTGAACTAAAGCATAAAAATACCATAATATGTTTGCAGATATTTTGGAAACATGCTAGGTTAACATACTCGTTTTTCTGAAAAACAATGCTACTGCCAGTTATTGTACTTTGAAATGTGCATTTCATGTTGGATTGTCTGTTTTGGTCTGTGTGATCCTGCCCACTGCCAATTTACCCAATAGTATTTCGACACTCTGGGTTGCCAGTTAGCGGAAAACACAGTGTATTGCAGCCACAGAAGCCAGCATCCATCTAAAAATCTCTATGAACGGGAGCATATTAAAAAAATATATGACAAATCATCTCATCAACTTACAGTGTGTAAGTCTCCTTGCCTTCCATTGTCAATTGTGCTCGCTCCTGTTGCGTGTCCTCAATCTGGCAACTCGTGTGAGCATTAGTTTGAGGAGGAGGGGGGGGCGGGGGAAACAACTCTCTCCAATATTTTTAATTTGAACTGCAGTACCCATTTCAACCACTAGCTATCAATAGTACATACTGCACCTTTAAGCACCAAGCGAAAATGATATCAATCTAGTAGAAATATACTAAACGATGAGCAAATTTATATATGAAAAAAAAAAAAAAAAAAACATGACATGGCCCCTTTGGTCTGTTGTGCACGAATGTGCATGTATGTATGCATCTATTCTTCTCTCCTGTCTTTCTTTCTCTCCCTACCTGCCCACCGCTCTCTTTGTCAGTCTGGAGCCCAGCCCTATGGTGGGCACAGCAACAGGTGCCATCGAGAGGAGATACCGAAGCTTCTCTGCCTCGTCCCCCTGTCCCTCTCCCCTTTCCTCATCCTCCTCCTCCTCTTTCCAGGAAGCACTCTCCATCTCTGTCACACCCCCAAATGTCACAAAACGCCGGCGTTCACCGGAGGAACGTTCCTGGCAACTGGCCAGGTCGTTCTTGGCAACCTTCGTCTTGGAGGAGACAGAGAGGCAGCCTTTCTCAAGACACGTCTGACACAGAGGGACAATAGGGTCATCGCTGTTCACACGCACACACATACATGACACATGTGAGTAAGAAGAGAAATAAAGAAGAATTAGAGGAGCAGAGGGAAAGAAATGATGACCACTAAAATATACTAATGAAGAAAGACCACGTCAGTCAGACAGTCAAGTCAATGATATAGAGAGTATTGTCATGGATGTCTGGACAGGAATCTGTGTGATACCCAAATAAACCCACTGACGCTGATGCAAGCATGGCCTTTTGAAACATATCAAAGGGAAATTACTATACTCAAGGAATGACACACACAGCCTTGGCTCCTGTACAACAGTTTAGTATGTGGTCTTACACTCATATGCTCCCCTCCCTCTTTCTCTGTGAGCATCTCTTGGTTTCAATAGTTGCCTTGGTGACGTCTGTTTGCTTGAGAGGGGCTTCCCTCTGCAAACAGAATTTGGAGTCTCACAAAGGCCCTCTCCACAACAGCGCAACAAGACACAGAGCCCTCTTACACAGCACTCACGTCAATGACAGACCAAGCTTCTTGGCTCTAAGCCTTGGCTGATTTAAATTTATTTTAGGCTTGCACTGCATCTTAACCTGACGCAATACTTTTTCAGCAACAAGTGATTTGTCTGTCTACACTGAAAGCAAAAATGTGTGATGGCACACAATCACAGCCATTCAGAAGATATCTGAAGACCATACACCATTTCTAAAATATAAAAGCAGCAACATATTTTGTGTGGAAAATATTAGGTGTGATATTAATAAGATAACATTATTGGCTTTATTTGTCCTTATATTAAAGCTACAATAAATTATTAAAGCCCCCTGTGGTGAAAATCAAGTTTTTAATGTTGCTTATATGTCTATGTGGTGTTTTTAATATGCTTTAAGCAAACCAGGTGAAAAGTCATAAGTCAGCACCATTGCTGTGCATTTTCTCTTTAAAACTGCAGTGAAAAAAAGACACTGCGGTTTGAAAATGCTGGTGTTTCTGATGTCACAAACTACCTTGTAGCCAATCACGCCAACGTGCCGCGGGGCTTTAGCATATCATTAACTATGACCGCTCTGAAGCAAGGGAGTCGTGTAACATTAGCAACTCATTATTAGCTGTTTGATAACACAGTGAAGCAAAACGCTTATATCATATTAATTACCGCTATGTGTCCGACGTTGTAAAGAGCGATGCCATTGTGCAACGTTAACCTCAGTAAGTCGACCAAGTGGATCTTTGAGCTTGTGTGAGTGAGTGGAGGTGGGGCTAATTAGCATATTCATAGATCCGAGTATACTAAATGAAGCAGTAGAGTTACATTCAAGCTATTTTAAGGCATGAAGCTTTTTTTTTCACCGGAAAAAACATTTAAATATGTCATTATGAAGTGTGTTGTTCAGTCATGTTAGGTCAGGGGTCAGAGGTAAAGGTCACATGTCAGGCACCTGCTTTCTGTATTCATCTTGAGCCTCTGCCATTTCTCCAGGTCTGACTGAGTGATGGTTGTCTGAGCCAATGACTGCCGGGGGTCTCTCTGTGGGACGGGCCCACTTTGGGCCCGCCTTCTGGCCAGGTCATCTGTCTTTACATTAGGCATCACCACCCTCCCCACTTTCTCTCTGTCTGTCCCTTCCTCATTCTCCTGTTCACTCCCACTTTCTTTCTCAGGGGTCAGGAAGGGGTTGTCCTTGCGAGTTATGATTGACACTTCAGCAGGGGTTGAGTCAGACTCACTGTAGATCAGTATGAAGGATAAACTGAGCTTAGCAGGAGGTCTAAACCAGAATACTCAGAGAGAGAATGGCTAAGTGTGGTCAATCAGGGTCCAGAATTAACTTTTTGTCACACATGCAAATACAGCAAGATAATTTAAATATTTTCTTTAAAATGGATGTAAATATAAGACTATTAATATTTAAATACATTTATTTTTACCAGCGTTTTTTATTTATTTTTTAACAAATTATTTCTTTGTCCCAATAACAATGCGATTATTTAGTTGTTTTTTCCTTGCATACATCAGTCACTTCCAGCATCATATTGAAGACAGTCTTCATGTAAAATTTAAACCATGCATAAGGTTACAGTTCCTAATAATGAAGTTACCAGCAAAACAACCAGTAACTCCATTACTCACGGTGCTCATCAAGTGTTAATTTTGGACACTGTGGTCAATGTATAAAAAGCAGAAAAATGTATGAGAAAGTGTGAATGTTTGTTTCAAGGCACCTGCTCTCTGTATTCATCTTGAGTCTCTGCCATGTTTCCAGGTCTGATTGAGTGATGGAAGTCTGGACCAATGACTGAAGAGGATCTTTGGGAGGGCGTGGCCTTCCCTCAGCCCGCCTCCTTGCTAGATCATCTTTGTGTGGGTTTGGGACAACTATCTTCCCCTCTACCTCTTTCTCATCTTCCTCATCCCCTTCTTTTGCCCTTTCTTTTTCAGGATTCAGGAAAGGATTGTCCTTACGAGTTATGATTGGTATCTCAGGGGGGGCGGAGTTAGCCTGACTGTGGTAGAAATGTAACATTATAATAAATACAATAAAATGGACGCATAAATCGCACAGAACACAGCAATCATGCCAATATTGACATCCAGAATTACCATAGCCAGTTAGCTATTATAATAGCACAATAGCACACAAACCTAAGTATAATACAAAATGCATAATACCACATGTTTGGTATATAGGAAGAAATTCGGTAATCATAAAAAATATTAGAGCTACAGAATACCACCATACTACAAAAGGAAAATTAATGAAGACAAACTTGTCAGCTTGACAACGTCTCACTTGGAAGTTTAAAACTGATGGTTAGGTTATATAGGCCTTATTTTCTTTGAATAATCAGGCAGTCTGATGAGAGAAGTTTAATTTTATGTTATATCAGCCTTGTATACTTTGAAAATATTGATATTTTGAAGAGAGATTTGAAGTTTGAAGAGCCATAAGCTTCTTTAGGTTGTTACCCAAATGCATGTTTGTTATTTACAGCAATAATCTGACAATAATTTGATCTCAAACTGATTAATTAGCAGAAGTTATACTTTACCATCTGCATGACAGCATTTTAAGGCGGTTGTTGAACTGACATGGTTCAAATGACGGATGTGTGACAAAGTTACTGTAGTTTCAGGAAACATTCGTGACTAGCTAGTTAATTTCTCGAACGATGCAATATACCATGGTAGTTAAGCAGCAAGTTACAATTTTGTACAGGAAACACATCCCTGGCTGGTCGCTCAAGGCCCTGCTATGGTGTTGTTAGGTGGTTACTTGCGTGTTCTAAGTGATTGCTAGTCAGTTGCTATGGTGTTCTGGTTGGTAGGACATTGGGGGTAAAATGAACTGAAAGACAGATCTAATTTTTGATCATGCACTAGGGGAAATTCAATCAGACAGAGAAGATAAAATAAGTCAAAACACACTAAGGATGGAGCAGAGCTTAGTGAATGTATCTTGAAAGCTCTATGAGATAAAGAGTTTGAAAAAACCCAGACTCAAATTTGTGTAATAACATCGTGTTGGATTTGTCAAGCCAATATAACTAGTCCCTGAGCATAAGCCCCCATCACTCTTGGTCACAAGCACACCTCTTTTTCTCCTGTTCCATCTTTTCCATCCTCTCCAACACAGCATGCTGGGATGCCAGCCTGATTCCCTCCCATTTCTCTCGGTCCTTCCAACTACAAGAGCCGGGCAGGAAGTTATGGGCCACACTCGGTTTGAATTGATTCATGCGCGCTCTGCGAGAAGCAAGATCATCCTTTTGGACATCTGGAACCTTCTGCTCTGCCTCTTCATCTTCATCTTCCTCATTCGAGTCCCACTGATGTGTGGCAGCAGCCCGCATGAAGTCATTGTCTCGCCGAAGAATGATGTCAGGTGAAGGTGGTTTAGCTTTATTGGCCTCCACAGGATTCTCGATTGGACTGAGGGAAAATTTCACCAACATTTGAATATATTTTACAAAAATAGAGTGCAAAAGTGCCTGTACACTTTTTCGGTGGCCTTGGTTCCGGAAGTAGTAGTAGTAACTAAGTATTTTTCCCATTCATTTTCCCCGTATAAACATAATGACATAATCAAATTAAAAATCAGAAATCAAAAACAAGCTGTTTATGTGTGTGTCCCTTAAAATGCTCCCAGCCCGCTTTCAAGCAGAGGGCTGAGTTTCAAGAGCTCATGCTCTGGCATACTGGCAACAACAAAACAGGACAATCTCACACACTGAAAATGTCAGAAACTGTCAGTAGCGGTGTTCAGCCTTATGTGTTCGAACTGGAGTTAGACAATGATGGAGAGACTCAAGAACAAGTGACAACATGTAGAATGCAACAGGACTTTTCTGAATGATTACGTGATGAATTTAGGTAGTTGATGTGGAGCTAACTATCTTCAATTCATCGATTAGAATGTTCCGTCATGATAATCTATAAATCGCTGTACAGGTGCTCGTGTGGGAGCTGTTGTAAGATGACTACAGAGCCAGAAAATATATGCTGCATGGAGATAGAACAGATATAGTTTTTTTTGTTTTTTCTTTAATTACGGTTATAACTTATGTTGTCATCTAGCTTTTATGACATGCATTCGACCCTCCTGGACTGGAGCCTGTTTGTTTAAACACTTGTAATTCCTCTTTAGCACAGACATTGTACAACTCCAGCTGTTACAGCTAGGATACAGAAATGGCAGACTCTTGTGCTTCTCACTTAAGGCTGTGTCTATGCTAATAGGGCAGTTTGTCACCGGCTGTGGGCGACGTTTCTCCCTATGATGACGTCATCGTATGGGGGAATCTGAATTAGCTCGTTTGAAGAGACTGATTTTGATTTATGGGAATTATAAAAAAATTCGTGAGTGGATTTTTGCCGTTATATGCTGGTTGTTCTCACATACTGCGGACACACATCAGTGTTCAAACACCTTGTATATTTTGCATACTTATATTTTATAAGTGTATTTTGCATAATAGGTCCCCTTTAAAACTATTGATTTAAAGATGTTGATTATATATAGAAACACATTTAAATTCTACATTTATTGCAAAATATGTATATTATGCATATATTTAAGAAGTTTGACCGTGTATGTTATTCGTAGTGCTTCATGGGAGTGGGCGGGAGCTAAAGAGTAATTAGCTTTCATGCGTGTCTTCGATTGGCGGAGATTTCTCTGCAGAGAAATGGGTACTGTTGTTTTTCACCAGGAATATGAATATTTAAAAATAAGTTAAAATAATGCAGACTGATGGCTTCAACAAAAGCATATACCATTGATTAACAACCTTGTAGCCCGCAATAAATCTATCATTGAAAATAAATTCCCCAATGGAAAAAATGAATGGGATTTTACTTAACTAACCGACTTTTGCACTCTATAATGTAGATGTTAGTGCTTCCATATCAGGAGTTGATGCATCAGTCCTTTAAAATAAGTCAAATTAGCATAACTAGCATAATCTGCTCCTCAACCCAATAAACACACACACACACACACACTTCATTACAACCTAGCATAAACAGATTCAGACTAGTCAAAGGGTCACATCCAATTAACTCACAAGCTGACAGAAAAAGTCAGCATAACTTTGCACTACACAGCTGATTCTCAAAACATTAGCCAAGCTACAAAGGTTAAAGCTATTTCACAACTGTGTCACTCCATGCTATAATGTAGCACAAATCAATAAGCAGCACAAATCCAAAGCAAAAGTAACCAGGGTCACTCCCCACACAGCAACTTAGGGTTAGATGACAACTCATGGCTTTAAACACACAAGTTTCTTGGTTACAAGCACCAGTCTTTAACAACTATGTCCCACACACAACTAGTTAGCAGTTTTAGTCGCTAGTGCATACACATGCCGACACATTTTTGACTGCTGACCTGTTATATCGTACAGTGGCAGGTAATACTTTAATTCCTGCCTTTTCAAGCTTCCTTATTTTCTTAAGCTCTGCCTCCTCAAGCTCTGCCTCTTTCTCATTTGCCCAGGTGAAATTTTTCTTCAATGCAAGACTTCGAGACACGCCAGCCCCCTCTTTTAATACGCATTCTTGTCTGTGGGGAGCAATGGGAAATTTCACAGCTCTCACAGACACACTTGTGGATAATACAGGATGAATCAAACAAACTAATTCTGACACATTAAACAGATGATGCTTGTGTACTGATTTTTGTTTAGATGTATGATGTGTCTCAGCCATAACGCAGCCAGAAGAGGAATTTCCAGCCAATTCCCTGAGAAATCAAACAAACCAAACACTTACTGTCTATCACAGCAGCTGTGATTACCTGAGAGGTCTTTCTCCAACAGGAGACGTTGAGTTGCTTAGACTCCTCCTGTCTTCCTCTCTCTCGCTCCTCCTCTTCCTCAGGGGGGCAGGAAGGTAGTTGGTCTGGTTGCTCTTGTTCGGCAGATACTGGTTAAAGGGTAGAGCAGCACGAGGCTCTTTGTAGGACACGCGGCGGGCAGACATGTCATCCTTACGCACGTCTGGCAACTTCCTATGACCACCGTCACCTTCAGAGTCTGTGAGAAGGACATATGAAGAAAAAAAGAAACATGCTTTGTTTTTCTCAGTTGTTTTTCTTATTGTTATTTATTATTGTCAATTTACTGCCATTTGGTATTAGTATTTCATATTTATATGGGTTTTAAAGGGTTAGTTCACCCAAAAATTTAAAATTCTGTCATTAAGTACTAACCCTCGTGTTGTTCTAAACCCGTAATACCTGCATTCATCTTATTGATTACGTTTCTTTCTATGGGGGAAAAAAACCTCTTGGATTTCATCAAAAATATCTTAATTTGTGTTTTGGGTGAACTAACCCTTTCTAATCAAACTAATAAAGAGACAGAACCAGCATTCATATTTCAACAAATACATTGCATGCATATCTGACCATCATCCAGTTCAGGGCCGACATTAATGAAAGGCCCAGTGCATGTATTTGAGTGCAAAAATGTATAAGCTTAAACATCTTACATCAGGATCTGCAACCTTTGCCATATTGAATGAATTGATTTTATGTAGTTTATGTAGTAATATCAACATGTCAAAAAGCTTCTTGCTGTAATACTTCCACAGTCACGCAGCCTGTCTTATTTAGTTATGAGATATGAAGGAAGTAAAATACTTAAAATAAATGTAATTTTTTTAAATACTTAAAACAAATAAAGTTATTTTTATAAAACAAATAAATACATTTTATTTTTTTACCCTAATCTTAATTAAACATAACAAAAATCAAACAATCAGAATAAGAGTGTTGTTTATCTTTAAACTGAAAAATCACACACACACACACACACACACACAGGGTCTTCATGATTCATGGGGACATTCCATATTAGACATAATGTTTTTTATACTGTACAAACTGTATATTCTATCCCCTAACCCCTAACCTACCCATCTTTGCCATAAATGTGTCCCCATTACGTAGAGTATACCTGAACCCACATACACACACAAAAAAAATACAATTTATGGTTTAAAAGTTTCTTGGGCTTTTATGTTCTTTCGGTCCCTGTTTTTTTTTAGTCTGTCCATGTCTGGATTCACTAATAAGATGCAGTTCATGTGAACCCTTCTCACACACTCAGCACACAGATGAGTGTGTGAATGTCTGTCCAGCACAACAGCTGCACTCTCACACCCACACTGCACATATATGGGAATGTATGCTTTGTGTGTTTTTACCCTCAGCTACTCTCACATGAAGGTTTGGACATGGACAGTCTATATGCTGATTTGCTGCTCAACAAACATTTCTTATTATTATCAATATTGAAAACAGGTGTGCCGCTTAATATTTTTTTGGAAACCGATATATATATAATCATATCAAAACGTCTTATAATTATAAATGTCTCTACTGTCACTTTTGATGCCATTAGTCAACTTAATGCAATCGACTGACTGATATATACTGACTGTGTATATATAAATATATATATACACACACATACACATTTTTTACCATATATCACACTCATGAATTGCAAGACACTTAAAAAACATATTTATATTACAATGTTGTCTACTTTTACATCACCACCAAAATTACTGTGAATGTATCATTACTGCTGAAAATATTGCCCAGCATAATCTAACAAAATATAAATAGAAGAGAAAGTTGTACCATCACTGTTGCAGCGAATAACTGTGTCTGGAGAGGGTGTGTTCTGGGATCGTGAGCCAAATGAGTCGAGGCTGTCAAACGAATCTTCTCGGGCGTGCCTTGGAGGAGACAGTGAATCAGAGCGTTCTGATTCCCAGCTGTCGATGTAACCGCTGTCCCTTATACTGCGCTTAGGGGAGTCCAACTCTTCATTTACACACTCCTGCAATCAAACATAGGGAATGAAAAACATAAAAGCATATATTTAATATAATATTTAATTTATCAGGCTGTTTCACAGGTTTAGTGTTCTTGACAAGATTTGATTTACCTTTCGCATCATGGAAAGGAGCCCCTCAAACTCTTTCAGGTCAAGTGTGGGGCCGTTATATGTTGCACAGCTGTTAGCAGCTTTACCAAGCCAGTATATGGTTATGAGCACCTAATCATTCAAAAAACACAGAGAAAAATACAATCAAATTAAATGTAAATTTAACAACTAAAATCCACATATAAAGATTAAGCAAATAGTTCAGTGTACTTACATTCTTCAGCTTTCTACTGCAGTCAGAGCCCCTACAGCAGAAAAAGAGAGAGAAAATAACATAAGACAATTGTCAGTCCTTTCAAGCTATAAATGAGCCACATCAAAGTGCCTTTAAAGTAAGTCAGTCTACAGCATGGCCATCTTGGCTACATCAGACAGCTGTTTTCTATATGAATAAAACCATAATTTTTGCCTGTTGTCATGATATACACTACTGTTCAAAAGTTTGGGGGCGGTAAGATTTTTTTAATGTTTCTGAAAGACATCTCTTATGCTCACCAAGCCTGCATTTATTTGATTAAAAATACAGTAAAAACAGTTTTCAGTGTCACATGATCCTTCATAAATCATTCTAATATGCTGATTTGGTACTCAAGAAACATTTCTTATTATTATAAATATGAAAAATTATTGTGCTAAACAAAGTTCAAAAGAACAGCATTTTTAAAAAAATAGATTTAAAATCAATCTAAAACTGTCACTTTTGCACAATTTAATAAATCCTGGCTGAGAAAAAAAACTACATCTTACTAACTCCAAACATTTGAATGGAAATGTTAGATCAGCTCTCTTATCTACTTGAATAAGGATTAACCAAAATCTCCAAAAACTGTTGGCTAAGCTTATGTTTCAATAGCTTCTTTAGCTAAAACCATTTTATTTTTGATTGGTCAGCTAATATGAATATATTATGTTCTAGAGTAAAAAGATGAGCTGCTGTGAATGACTGAAATGCAAGATGTCCTATAGCTGCCAAACTGATTATGATGATTTATCTCATTCAATTTTTTCTGCACTTCATCAGTTTCCTCCTCCTTATACCGTCTTTGGTCACACATAAACAGGCACACACTTACGTTAAGTTTGCACGTATTGACGTATCTTGCAGGTCTCCGGGATCAAACAATTGTGATCCCTTCAATCCCAGCTCTTCACATCCTCTCAGAAACATGGTCAGATTATCCTGATGAGAGACAAAGAGACAAGACATATTATGCAGCTGTATGTGGCAGTTACAGGCAAAACCTCACAGTGTGTGTGTGTGTTTGTGTGTGTGTGAGAGAGATGAGCTGCATGTTATCAATCCAGAGTGAAGAAAAGAATCTTATTATTTGAAGAACAAGGTTTGAAGTTGTGTAAAATGTGTCTTAGGCAGTTTTACAGTTAATTCTCTTATTAGAGGCTGTTTTTACGTGCAAAGGGGGTGGCCCGGTGGTTACAGCCACTGCCCTCTGCCTTTATCGGCTAAGGTGCCCTTCTCGGCTGGACCCCCACCCCACGTAAAACGGGATTTCAGCTGAACAATCTCCAGTCAGTGCCCTTTGTTTTGGTTTGGACTGTCCCTAAAAATGTCTGTGCCCACCCCTGAAATGTGAAATAACTAGCACACACACAAACTGGGACAGTAATGGATTTGTTCTGAGACAGCAGTGCTGAGACTGGCCTGACACAAACAGGCACAGACAAAAGAACAACACGAACGAATGAACAAATGAACACACACTAACAGCAACTCACCAATCCTGCAATGGGTGTTGGGAGTCTGTTGATCTTTTTCACAAGGCCTGGTTTGATTGAACTCAGCAACCTAATGAGTCACATGATGAGAGAGAAAGAGAAATGACATTAGATAATCATAATATGTGGGTTGAATCATACCATCATCAAAATGACTCTTGGCACTTGAAAAAAAAGGCAAATTGTAAATTCATTTTCTTTTTTAGACATAGACCATGAACCAATTTTTATATTAATTTTTAATATTTACATACATTTTAATTAATATTTATTAAAAAAAATTGTAATGTTATAATGTGTATATTATGTGAAAGCTAACATAAATGATGCTTCATGTTGTATACACACTTGCATATTAATGAATTCTCAAGGCCTGCATTTAATTAAATAATAAATTAAATTCAAATAAATAAATTACATTAAAAATAAAACAAAATTTTGACTTCAGAAATGACAACTTCTACTAAACATTTACAGTCAAGTAAGTGTGTTAAACTCACTCGCAGAGCAGAATGCCATTCTCCAGTCCACTTCTGAAATCCTTATCACCAAAAGTTCTTCCTGTCACTGCCTGTCAAGCAGACAAAAAGCAAAATCCTCATCATCAGTGAAAACGTTTAATGAAGATGTAAGAGAGTGCTTATGTGATTGGAGCAGTCTGAATATAGTCAAATGAATTCAGTAACCATTGTCCCCTTCTAAATCTATAGTTTTAGTGTATGATGAATGCTAACCAAAAAGATGCTTTCTATTTCTTTAGGGAGGAATGATTTCAAAGTTTAAATCATGTTTTATGTTATGATATTGTGATTTGATTGTGTGTTTGTGTGTACCTGGCATTCCATATGCTATGGGGACCAAATGTCCCCAAAAGGATAGCACTAACAGTAATTTTTGACCTTGTGGGACCATTTTTTGGTCCCCATATGGAAAACAGCTTATAAATCATATGAAATGAAGTTTTTTGAAAATGTAAAATGCAGAAAGTTTTCTGTGATGGGTAGATTTAGGGTTAGGGGATAGAATATACAGTTTGTACAGTATAAATCATTATTTCATTTGACATAATAGACATTATGTCTATGGAAAATCCCCATAAGACTTGGAACCTAGTGTGTGTGTGTTTGTGTGTCTTCACACATCCAAGTTTAAAGAACAAATTTGGTTTTACAAAGAACAACAGCTGCTTTTTGCCAGAGAAGCATGTCTGGTAGTTATTAGGGCAATTCTTGACACATTCTTGATGCACAAATTGTGTGGATCAGTCAGAGTGTATAAATATGTACGTATGTGCATGTTTTTTACATGATTAGTGTTTATATACAGTGTGTGGAGTATGTGTACACAAGTAAACTACTAAACTAGTATTACATAACCTGTCCTTACATAACAAATTCACACACACCAAACATGTGTGTGTAAAAAAAAGAACATTAATTTGCTCTATATTGCCAAGAGGCCAAGTACATGACCAAGTAGTTGAGATTATTAAGGATTATTTTCAATGATGCGAAGTATGCTGGAATAAAGGCAAAATCTGCAAGCACACACACAACTACCTATAAACCTGTTAACCCCTAAACCTTTACACACAGTTTCTCTCGGAGCAGGAAACAGCTGACCTGTAAATCAGTATGAGGTCACTCATTGTCCATTGTCCTTCAACTGCTGCTAAGAAGAGAAGCCACACCATTACACAGCACTATAAACATGAGCACTGTACTTCTCTTTTGAATAACCCAATATCTGCTAACCAGATGCATCACTCCTCACATTTCATTCCTTTCTCTCTCTCTTTTCTCTTCATTCATTCCAAATATTATTATATATTAATATGTTCCATATTAGATAATGACTAAAATGAAGAGGTGATTATGATTTTCATTATGAAGATTAAAGGGGTCATAACATAAGAAATTAAATTTGCCTAAATCTTTGCCTAAACAAAACAATGTATATGACAGCTATTGGGTAATCAGAAAATTTGGCCCACCCAGTGACACTGAGGTCATGAGGAGAAACCCAGATAGATGCTATTATTCCTAAACACCATTAGAATTTGCCAAACCTTGTGCTGTTCCAGCTGTGTGTAGAACATGTTGCTCTGCAAATGCTTGTGAAGAATGCCAAAACAATTCCCAATCATTTCATTCAGATCTTAAAATCAACATGAAAGCGGAACTTGCAATTGTCTTTTCTTTCCTATTATGACGTATTTGCATATTATAATCCATAAAGAATAAGAATGGTCAGTTTCGATTTAATGGTGACTTTAAGAGTGTATGCTGTGTTTTTCAGCATAGATTATTGTGCTTTGCAAAAAGGCTGTTATTTACAGATAAGGAAAAAATGATATTAGGCTTAACTGCAACACTACAGTCTGTGTGCTGTTGCTCATTTTACATAGGAAAGATGCATTTTTAAAATGGCCCGTTTAATTCTAAAGGTCAGCAAGAGAGTGGAAAATGGTCTCAAAAAACTAAAATGTGCACAAAATGGCACAAAGAATCATTTAAAATCAAGATTGTGCAATCTGATCATGTAATATCATTTAAGAACTCAAGTTTTTACTTTTGAGTGGTATTTGGCCAAATTATTTGTTAATTAGGCTACATTAATATCAGAAACATGGCCTTTATGCTCCTCAATAAAATTGTAACTTTTTCTGTTAAAAACATGAAAACATCTTCTGATGGTGTTCTGTGAGTGAAAGCTTTACTGGTGTATTTTTGCAGCTGTTACTAACTATGCTAAGGGCTAATGGCACTAGCAATGAAATATGGGTCACTGAATTACCTATCATCACACATGCTGTGTCCAAAATCACTCGGTCACTCATTCACCTCCTTTATGGCAAATGCCTTATTGCTCACTAAATAGGAAAAGAGTGAATGAACATCAACGACTTAATTCAGACACTGACTCTGAAGCTGTCACACATTCTGGGGTCAGTAAGATTTCTTTTTTAAATGCAATTTATTCAGCGAGGATGCATTAAATTGATCAACTGATCAGTGACAATAAAAATGTATAATGTTCAAAAGTAATCTATTTAAAGTATTTACAGTTTCCATAAAAATATTAAGCAGAATAACTGACCATCTCTTGCCATCACAGGTATAAAATTACATTTTAAACAATAATTCACAATTTACTGTATTTTAAAATGCAGCCTTGGTGTGTATAAGAGAGTTCGTTTTAAAGACATTACAAAATCTTACCGACCCATAATGTTTGTACAGTGTATACCAAACTTTATGCAGAGTTAAAGTGAATTTTGGTATATAGTACATTATATAGGGAATATGAAGTGATTTAGGACACAGACACACATACCAATTTGCACACATGCAGGCATCTCCCAATCACACACAGATCTTTGAGAAATCCTTTGCAGCTGTCTTTAACTGTCAGAAAGACTCACTCATCTTCTGCCTTATGTCTTTACACTCTCTTCATTACACACACACACACTGTACAAACTGTATATTCTATATATTAAACGTACCCATCACAGAAAAAGTTTACATTTAAAAAAAAAACATTACTTAGTATGATTTATTACCAAAAAATGTCCCCACAAGGTCAAAGACTTCTAGTATTGCCATTTTTGTGGGGACATTTTGGCCCCAAAATGTAAGGTTTACCAGGACCACACACACACACACTAACTTAGCAGTAAGCTAGTTTTCAGGCAAACTGCTCCAACGCACTCGATATTACAGTGGATCAGAGTCAGAAATGAATCCCTGAACATGAAGAAATCACTTCAACAGCTCCATTACTTGAAATATAAATTACATGAACATCTACTGTATCAACTGTAATACAGAGCTGTATAATTAATTGAAAAGGTAATTTTGAAACATTTGAAACATTCTAGTTTGATAAAGTGATTTTAAGGTAAATTAAAGGTTTTAAACAATAATATGTTTTATTGTTAATAAATTGCACCGCGACATCCCAAGCACAATTACTACATTTAATACATGTTGGGATATAACTATGTCTTAAGAAAGGTAACATTGTTGATGGTCATAACAGGGTTGACAGTTGACAATCTTAAGAGTTTCGTACCTGCCTAATTCATTCACAGGTTATAGATCGTATGTAGCCCCACCCCTTTTCAGCGCTGCACTCGTTGTGTTCTGTCTTCCAGTTTGTTTTTCCACAGCATGAAGGTAAGATCTTACGGATTTATGAATGAACTGCTCATTTTAAAAACTACTGACATTTGATATGACATCCATTTCAAACATTACAATGTCCATGATAATTTTCGTTATCTCTACAATAAGCAAATCCACTTCACCAGCTAATGAAGCTGCCAGCTGCTCTTTGACAGCGAAATATACATCTATATATATATATATATATATATATATAGAAATATACAGAGCTACAACAAAAATGGAAGTTCAAAGATAAAATTCTAAAGATGGCTGCACACTTATAGCAGGGCCATTAAACTGGCGGCCGGCCCTTCTAGTATCCTAGTGTGAAAAAGACATCTCGGACAACGGGCCCTACAGTTATGAAGTTTCCTCTGGCAGCTGCCAGAGTCCGTGACAGCTGCCACGGTCTCGGTCTCGCTGTTTCTGCTGTTTGCTCAGTAAAAACTACATTGTTCTCAGTGGCGTGCGGTGGTGTTTTAAAATAATGAGGCAAAATTTCCCACAGGATTATTATTATTATTACATTTTTTTATGTATCAGCTGCCAGAGTTCGTACCAGGAGTCACAGGCAGCTGCCACGATCGTTTGTTGACGATTCTGCTGTAAACTACACTGCTGTTTTTTTTTTTGTTTTTTTTTTAAATAAAAGATTTGATGATGCATATTATATACCAGCAAGCAGATGCTACCAGAATATGAACCCAATAAGCTAAATTGCATAAGCATTTTCCCATAAAGAACATACACACACAAAATGTTGTCGTTTCAAAATACAACATTAGCATATTTAAATATAGGAAAAAAGTCTACTTGGGTGTCTTATGGTGCAAAAATACAACATATGGGCTCCTATATTGCAGTTATGTCATCACTCATATCACTCATTTGGGATGCTTTTCATGAACTGACCCCCATGACAAACTAGTTGAATAGCCCTGGTCTATAGCTATGCAGAGAGAGAGAGCTGAATGATAGCAACACTTTAGGAAGAACCAAAAAAGCTTCTGGTGGCAGACAAGCAGTTCCGTTACCTTGACACCAGGCTCACAAACACACACACCTGCTGGTGACAGTCCAGTCAAAATACCCCCACGAACAGCTCCCCTACAGTGCAGTTGTGTAAGAGGCTACATTTCACCATAATGGCTAACATGCCATACACTGGAGCCAAGAACAGTGAGCTGCTCAAAGCAGCGTCCCAGTAGCTGACTCTACCCAGTAGCTGACTTTGATTTTGATAGAGGATATCTAACCTACCAATAGTTTTTTACTGAGATCGTGCTCTCTTTTGTCAGTCTGTCACACTCACTTACTGAAATGCCTTATTTTGGTAGCCAATTTAAGGCTGAAATGAGAAAAGGAGTACCACACTAACACTAACATAATTGTACTGAATTAGGATGTAATTCATGGTCTGAATGTGAATGTGTGATTGTGTTTTTGTTCCATAGTCATTTAAGTGTAGAGAAACCTGCCTTAAACTGAAATAAATATGTTAAAGGGATAGTTCACCCAAAAATCATCATTTACTCATCCTCAAGTTGTTCCAAACCTGTATAAATTTCTTTGTTCTGCTGTACACAAAGGAAGATATTTGGAAGAATGTTTGTAACCCTGTTACAAACAGTAATGTTTGTAAGAGGGAAGTATAATAGGCAATACTGTGATATGCAATGCAAACATAATGTAATATGCAATATGTAATTTAAAACATTTATTAACACATTTTCATGATTAAGACTATAAAAAGTTCGCTTAAGAATTTGCCCCATGACAACATCATTAAGCCCCAACACACAACACAGACCAAAATAGCAGTATACAGGCGCTATTTCTGCTTATAATCACCTAAGCAACAGCCTCAGCAGCAGAAAGCAGGGCTACTCTCACTGAGGCAGAAACAGACAAGGGATGATGTCTCTTAGGACGTACTGTCTTAAAATACATCTGAAAATAGGCCACCTGACTAGGGCTGTTTGAAATAGACAACTCCAACTCATCCGTCCAGACAAAGACACACACAGGATTAAAAAGCACTCTCTCTCTCTCTCAACACTACTCTGGCAAAATTAAAAGCTGTAAAAGAACAACGGATAATATGTGGGCAAAAGCGGATTTAAAAATTGTAATGCTCTTTTATCCATTTGCTCATTGGAATCTGACCCTCACCAGAATTGTGAAAATTATTGTGTGCCAATGTGCAAAAGTACTGATCAAAACTTAAATATATTGGAATAAAAACACTAATAACTCAAACTTCATATGCAGATTACCTTTCACGCTAATATTGGCTGCTTGTTATTGCTTTCTATCAAGCTGTATGAAACCTTGTGCTGCTTGCGTGATAGTCAAAAATGACAGAATTAAGTTTTTAAATTTTATATGAAATATATATTTTTCAAAACATGTCTTACTCTAAAACTGTGTTAAAATCAAAGCCATAAATCTAAACATGTTGTGCTCCAAATTTGAGGTTGACATCTCAAAGATTTTGCGTTTGCAAGATTTTGTTTGGGCGCAGTACCAAACATTTCCACTAGATTCATCTCCCATTCATTTCCAATGCGGTAGCTTTTGACCGCAAAAAATACAAGTGTGACTAGTTTTTTTCAGGACTATTTAACCTTATACCGGAACTAAACGAGGGAACTAATGAGTTAATTAATGAGAAACAGGTGAATAGAATGAATCGATGTAAGACATGGGGAAACTGGGTCAAAGGAAAACAGGCAAACAGAAACTGAACACAATAAAAGCATAAACAGAACATAATCCTCACACCTTCATTTAATCAGTTAACTTATAGTCATAATAAATATTCATCAGCCATACAAGAATTAGTTAATTCACCATCTTATTAATGCCCAGTAACAACACCTGCCTTTCTTTCAGCCAATAAGCTTCTGCTACTGGGTGAATGTCACAAAATGTAATTAATATTCATGAGCAGAGTTATGCATCGGCGTCTCGAACAAGTCTTATATGACACAAAATGCTCCACAGACATTTTGTGTTGTTGTGAGACATGTATCGAGAATTAATATCAAAATATATGTTCAAATGAATTAGGAAAAAACCTTTTTTGACTTTGCTAGGGGCAAAAATGAGTGCTCCTAAAGAAAAATGTAAATGTCAATTTCTGTTTAGAGAAGGACACACAAACAGGGAACTGGAAGTGTGTAAAGTTAGCCAAGGTTGTCAATGTCAGGACAGGCATTTACAGAGGGATGGACACACACACACACACAAGTATTAAAAAGAACTGAACAGCTGTAGTTAGCCTATATTTAGATGGACAGAATGTGGGTGACTGGAGCATTTTAAAATAACCAAGCAAATGACATGTGTATGTGGGACAGGGGCAGAGGCACCAAACACCCACAAATAAGCACAATGCTATGTGAATAAGAGAAAATTCATCCCTTCACATTAATTCCATGAATTTATTATGTTGAATTTAAGTATGTGTTGGGACTGTTTAGTCAGAAGAAATGTATTCTATCATCCATCCCTCAACCACATGGCAACCATAGTTTCTACCAAATTACCACAGTTACTGCAATTACTGTTACTAGGTCTACAGAAAAACATTAAATTCATTCTGTTAAAACCTTCCAGAATACATTTTCATTGTGGTGAATACCAGGTTACCACAGTTTTATTGTAGGAGCAATAACTGTAGCAACTATGGTATTTTTGGCAGAAACTTTGGTTAGCTAAGTACAATTTTGTAAGGGTAACAGGAAACACTGCTCAAAACATCACATTAAGCAATATTTCATTCCAGTGCAAGCTGGATGTATTATCAGTTTAAACATTTTTTTTTTATCATCTACTCTCGCTAATGTTCATGCTCAGATGTTAAGTTTTGTAAATCTGTGAAAGAACAATGATACCTTTAAGAATTTATTTAATGATACAGAGTGAAGAAATTATCAGATAACATTTTGGACAAAATGTCTTATGGGTTGTGGGCCAAGAAAATTTTAATAACTCCTGATTTATAACAGCCACCGGCAGAAACTCAATTTTCACTGAAAGATATTTTCCACTGCTCTACCTTATTCTCAGAGTATCTTTCCCTCACATCCTAGAAGTGCGTGTATGTGCACGCGTTTTTCTATGTCAGCCAATCTCTCGCTGTTTGTGAGTTCATTCACATGTTAATTATCACTCGGCTAATTGGTTGCTTAGACACTATGCGATAACTTCACACCAAGACTAGCTGAAGAGCTTGAAAATGCATGCACATCAATATACACACACTTCTTTCATTAATATAGATTTGTTCCTCTCTGGAGGTGTTGTGATTAATTTCTCTATCAATCCATCTCAGTGCAGTTTTGTTGTCGAGTCATAATGTAGACGTAGGGCTCTGGGGATGGGGAGTGCTTTAAAATTATAATATTGCATATTTTTCTGCCATAAAGTAAAACATGTCATGACTTTACATTGGGATGCGGATATACATTTACTGATATTAAACAAAACATGTAAAATTTTTATACAGCTGGAAAAAAATATTCTGATAGTGGGACTGAGTTTCTTTCATACAACTCTTGCAAACAAAAAACATAAATACAGTTTGTACTACTACAGTAAATGTGTGGATCGAAAAGCCTTCTAATTTAAGTCTGCTCATGGCACAGCTTTCTCCTTTTGTCCTTGTTTATAATGTTTAACATTGTTAAAGCAATTTTGATTATGCATTGAGGTCTGAAATAAAGAATTGTGTGTTGAATTCAAATGGATCACGCTGTGCATTACTCCGATTCACGCAGCATTGGTCAATTTGGCAAACAAACCCACTTTGCGATATAACAGTGGCTTGTGCCACTTTGTCCACACTGGGAAGCCCAGTTTTGTTTTGTTTAACTTTTGGTGTTTCCCATATACTAACAAAATATATAACTAAAAATTTCAGTGCATAAAGAAAAAGACCCGGACCAATACAAATGCTATCAAAATTTAGCCACACCAGCAGAAAAAAATCTTTTGAGGTCAGAAGCCACACATACTGTCTGTGGCCAAATTCAGAATAGCATACAACTCATACTATTCCTGCCATATCATTATATATCTCTTCTCTTCTCCTCTCCTATATAGAGCAGCATTGAATTATGGGAGTTATGCTAAATGTTCCATGGACTCTTGCTTTTTCCAAGATGAGTAAAAGCAGGGTTATATAACACTGCGTTTAAATGATTGCAAAATACATGAGGATTGTGTTTGCTCTCAAGGGTGGGTGGTGAAGCTGGAGAGCTTTTGATGATAGAAAGAACTGAATTTCTTTACATAAGCTAAAAGACTCATTTACACAACATGAGCAATTGTATTAGAGATGAGATATAAGAGCATTGGATTAATGTGTCTTCATCAAAAGCTAATCAGAAGCCAGTACAAACCAGAAACAATCCTGGTAAGGTACTGTAACACAAACATGACCAGAGTTACAGCTGAATGTGTGACTAAAATGCTCATAAATGCATCACAAATTAAAAAATGGGTGACAATAATTTAATATTTAACACTATTTTGTCAGATATCAAGTTGTTATACAGTCAATGTCAAAAAGATTCATGAAACAGACTCGAACTTGTTTGTGTTAACATTTTGAATCACTGACTCACTTGGTCTGTGAATTGTTTAGAGAGAGCTGTTACTGAGTTTCCATTTGGGTATTTCTGATTCTGCTTTGTGTGGGTGACATGTTGGAACCATAATCAACACTATAGAAAATCTTTCAAAATAGATTTTCAAAATAGAAATCTTTTGTGACATTATAAATGTCTTCATAATGTTTAGAATTTTTACTGACCCCACACTTTTGAACAGTAGCGAATATATTAAAATGTCCTTTCATCATGGTAAGCACTTCAGAACAACTGCCTTTAGTGATCTAAACTTTACCAACCAAACAATTCATTTGGTTCCAAACTGTATCATTTTAGGATCCAAGGCGCCCTCAATGTTTTGCCTTGAGCCCTGTATAACTATAAAAGCATCACACCAAGTGATGTCATCTCAAGGCAGTTCAGTTACAATCAGACAGTTTATTTTGTTAAAGGGGATCAATTATGTAAAATTCACTTAGGTGTTTGAACACCGATGTGTGTCAGCAGTGTGTGAGAACAACCAGCATATAATGGTAAAATTCCGCTCACTCATTTTTTTGTAATTCCCATAAATTCCCTTCAAACGAGCTGATTCTGATTCCCCCTTTACAATGACCGCCCACAGCCAGTGACGATCTGTCCCAAT
Source organism: Elopichthys bambusa (assembly GCA_037101425.1). Taxonomy (NCBI): domain Eukaryota; kingdom Metazoa; phylum Chordata; class Actinopteri; order Cypriniformes; family Xenocyprididae; genus Elopichthys; species Elopichthys bambusa. The sequence goes on along the minus strand of CM074436.1, from coordinate 13,104,476 downwards.
AGCATACACACAACCCTGAGCGAGAAGCACAGAGTCTGCCATTTTTGTATCCTCGCTGTTGTACAATGTCTTTTCACCTTTATTGCAATACAGTATGGAAAACAAATTCAATAGCATGTCATAAAAATAAGATGAAAACATAAGTTATAACCGTAATTAAACTAAACTATACCTGTTCTATCTCCATGCAGCATATACAGTGGGTACGGAAAGTATTCAGACCCCCTTAAATTCAGACCCCCATTTTTTTTCCTCATTAATGTACACACAGCACCCCATATTGACAGAAAAACACAGAATTGTTGACTTTTTTGCAGATTTATTAAAAAAGAAAAACTGAAGTATTCAGACCCTTTGCTGTGACACTCATATATTTAACTCAGGTGCTGTCCATTTCTTCTGATCATCCTTGAGATGGTTCTATACCTTCATTTGAGTCCAGCTGTGTTTGATTATACTGATTGGACTTGATTAGGAAAGCCACACACCTGTCTATATAAGACCTTACAGCTCACAGTGCATGTCAGAGCAAATGAGAATCATGAGGTCAAAGGAACTGCCTGAAGAGCTCAGAGACAGAATTGTGGCAAGGCAGAGATCTGGCCAAGGTTACAAAAAATTTCTGCTGCACTTAAGGTTCCCAAGAGCACAGTGGTCTCCATAATCCTTAAATGGAACACGTGTGGGACGACCAGAACCCTTCCTAGAGCTGGCCGTCCGGCCAAACTGAGCTATCGGGGGAGAAGAGCCTTGGTGAGAGAGGTAAAGAAGAACCCAAAGATTACTGTGGCTGAGCTCCAGAGATGCAGTCGGGAGATGGGAGAAAGTCAACCATCACTGCAGCCCTCCACCAGTCGGGGCTTTATGGCAGAGTGGCCCGACGGAAGCCTCTCCTCAGTGCAAGACACATGAAAGCCCGCATGGAGTTTGCTAAAAAACAGCTGAAGGACTCCAAGATGGTGAGAAATAAGATTCTCTGGTCTGATGAGACCAAGATAGAACTTTTTGGCCTTAATTCTAAGCGGTATGTGTGGAGAAAACCAGGAACTGCTCATCACCTGTCCAATACAGTCCCAACAGTGAAGCATGGTGGTGGCAGCATCATGCTGTGGGAGTGTTTTTCAGCTGCAGGGACAGGTTGCAATCGAGGGAAAGATGAATGCGGCCAAGTACAGGGATATCCTGGACGAAAACCTTCTCCAGAGTGCTCAGGACCTCAGACTGGGCCGAAGGTTTACCTTCCAACAAGACAATGACCCTAAGCACACAGCTAAAATAACAAAGGAGTGGCTTCACAACAACTCCTTGACTGTTCTTGAATGGCCCAGCCAGAGCCCTGACTTAAACCCAATTGAGCATCTCTGGAGAGACCTAAAAATGGCTGTCCACCAACGTTTACCATCCAACCTGACAGAACTGGAGAGGATCTGCAAGGAGGAATGGCAGAGGATTACCAAATCCAGGTATGAAAAACTTTCCCAAAAAGATGGCTGTATTAGATCAAAAGGGTGCTTCTACTAAACACTGAGCAAAGGGTCTGAATACTTAGGACCATGTGATATTTCAGTTTTTCTTTTTTAATAGATCTGCAAAAATGTCAACAATTCTGTGTTTTTCTGTCAGTATGGGGTACATTAATGAGGGAAAAAAATGAACTTAAATGATTTTAGCAAATGGATGCAATATAACAAAGAGTGAAACATTTAAGGGGGTCTGAATACTTTCCGTACCCACTGTATTCTCTGGCTCTGTAGGCATCTTACAACAGCTCCTACACAAGCACCTATACAGCAATTTATAGATTATCATGACAGATGAGAACTCGATGCTACTCGATGACTTGAAGATAGTTAACTCCACATCAACTACAAAAATTCATCAAGTAACTATTCAGAAACAACCTGTTGCATTCTACATGTTGTCAATCTCTCCATCATTGTCCAACTCCGGTTCGAACATATAAGGCTGAAGACCACTACTGACAGTTTCTGACATTTTCAGTGCGTGAGATTGTCCTGTTTTGTTGTTGCTGGTATGCCAGAGAATAGGGCTGCACGATTATGACAAAAATCATAATTGTCGATTATTCCCTTGAAACTGCGATTATTAATTATGATTATCACAATTTACATTGAATGATGTATTGAATAGCTTTATACCATTGTTTGAAACAACTGCATGCCATATTTTTGTGTTAAAAAAAAAAAAAAATCTGAGGTGTAAAATACTGTATTTTCTTTCTTACTTTGCAATCCAATGGTTATTTTTCTTAAATGAGACTGCCTCAATGACGTATTGTCACAGAGACGAACTCCGTGGTTCCCTCCTCTGGCCATCGGAGGGAGCCGTCTCCCGAATACTGACACACACACTCGCATACACACTACATTTCCCACAAGCCTGTGCCTTGGACTGATTACAGCCACAGCTGATACTCATTACCCGGACTATAAAGGACTTCCTTGTACCATAGTTCATTGCGAAGTCTTGTTTTGCCTTGGTGAACATTTCTGAGCGTTATTACCCTGTCTGATTACCTGTTGCTGATCCTGTTTGTTACCCGTCCACGACTCTCTGCTGCCTGCCTTTGACCTCTGCCTTGTGTTCTGATCTGTGAGTGATATCTGCCTGCCCTGAACTACTGCCTGTTACCTGACCTCGATTCTGCCTGTCCCTGTTATACCTGTCTGCTCCTGTTTGACCCTGCCTGTACGACCACGCTCTTATTCAATAAAAGCATGCAAATAGATCCCAGCCTGAGTGACGACTCGTTACACGTATGCAGCCTTCAAATGCGACCTCCGGAGGATGCAGCCTTCGAAATGAGACACCGCTTCAGTCTTCATTAGTTTACGATCTGTTTAACAGTCCTGTCTAGTACGTTATTAGATACAACTGTTATACAAAGAAAGTAGACAGTATATGAAAAAGTTTTAGCTTTTGCCGTGTGGTTGATGCCCAATGTCATCTATCACTGTTTTCCATGTTTGTAGAGTTAGTTTGTGGAGTAAATACATAGGCTGTGTACATGGCTTTTTAAAAATGGCGGGTGCTGGTGTTTCACGTGCATTCGACATGTCAGCGTACACCTACATCACTGGTAGCTCCTTTTATGCTGGGTTAGACCTTTTACATCCTGAAGTAGTCGTGATTCGCCTCCCACAATGTGACATGCTCATAACACACCTCTTAAACACGCAGAATAATGTAAGTGGATATTTTTCCTTGTAATTGCGCCTTTGAACGATTACGAAATCGTGGCATCCGTAACTGAGTACTGCGTCGTTCATCTTATTATACGTAATGCATATGGGGAAAACTACTTTTTCTCAGATTCTGAAGCCTTTATTCAATCACACAGTGTAACTGCACAGCCATTAGTTAGTGGAGTTAAAGTAAACAAACCAATGATGGCACGGCAGGGCCATGCGAGCCAATGGTGAGTGAGCCTGCCAAAAGGTGCGGAGTATCGGGTTATATAAGCGGCCGTCTCACCATGGCAAATCGATTCATTCTCGCAGATATCAAGCAGCTCGCCGCTTCGAAGCAGCCTGGTCAGTGATTCACCCCCGAGCCGCCTGCAGCGAGTGCACTTCAGTGTATCCTTCTGCAATGCAGTTGCATTATTAAAAGAGCTATTTCTAAAGAGCAAATTTCTGCGATGTTGTTGCAAATGTTACGCCACGGCTGTGGCATGTGCAGAGTGCGATGTCTGGGGAAGTCCCCAGAAGCTGCGCTCACTGAAATGACCTGCTCTCACTTTGAGAGTATGAGTCTGGCCTCTTTGCGCTCACGGATCACTTTCTTTTCAGAGAGTGACTCCGCACCTCGCGCCCTCCCGTTTTCTTTCTCCCAGGAGCCTGTGAGGAAAAAACAGCGGGGCAGAGGATCTCAGCGCTCGGATGAGAGTGAGCTCATGTCGACTCAGGTCCCGCGTGCCTCACTCTCTCCACACAGAGAGGCTTTCCCCGTCCATTTCTCCCGCCCAGACCAGCGCCCCTCTGCCATCGCGAATGACCTGGTCTCATTCGGGGGATTTGATGTAGAGCTGCTGGATGACAGCATGTCCTTGGCGGCTTCAGATGGAGTGGTCGTGCTCGCCTCATGACCCCGCCCCCTTGCCACCTCCGGAGCCAATTGACTCCAGGGTGACCATCGACACGGAGCTCACCCGTGTGCTGTCAAAAGCCGTTGAACAGCTCGGATTGGGGTGGTCTGCGCCTGAGCAACCCACACGCAGCCTCTTAGACAAATGGTTCCTGCCCGGACGCTGCCGGGCGCCTCCTCAGCGGTCAGCACCCTTCTTTCCGGAGGTCCATGACGAGCTTACTAAGTCATGGCGCCCCTTACTCTGCCCGCCTGCATCCTTCTGCCTCTCACGCTCTCATCTCCGTTGACAGTGCCGGGCAGAAAGGATATGAGAAGCTACATTCTTTGGATGAAGCTGTGGTCGCACACTTGTGCCTGCCTGCTGCCATTGGATGGAAGACAAAGGCCGTCCACCCATCCAAGCCCTGCCGCACTACGTCAGCCCTCGCTGGACGGGCGTATACCTCGGCTGGCCAGGCAGCTTCAGCGTTGCATTCGATGGCGGTACTCCAGGTGTACCAAGCAAAGCTCCTTCAAGACCTGGACGAGACTGGGCACGACTACTTCAAGGAGCTGCACAGCGCATTGGACTTGGCCCTGCGCGCCACAAAGACCACGGTTCAGGCGATTGGGCATTTGATGGCCAGCCTGGTGGTGCTGGAGCGCCACCTGTGGCTCAACCTGACCGAGATCAAGGACGCGGACAAGGCCGTCTTCCTTGACTCGCCAGTCTCCCCCACTGGTCTCTTTGGCCCTGCTGTCGATGGGTTTGCCGAGCGCTTCACAGCGGCAAAAAAGTCGTCCCAGGCCATGCAACACTTTCTGCTGAAACGCTCCAGCTCCTCTGCTTCGAGCCGCCCTAAGCCAGCGCCAGCTCAGCAGCCACCCAAAGACAAGCCGCCAGCCACTAAGCTCGCGCCACGGCCTGAGCATAGACAGTGCTTACGCTCTGCTAAGCGCCACCCCCCTCCGATGCGACAGGGAGCCCGGCCCAAGATAGTGCTGGATCTTGCGCCCCAGAAGTCGGCCTGATGTCCAAGAAAGGAAGAGCAGTAGATTAAGTCCCGCTGCGGCCGGACCACCCTTCAAAATGCTTTGCATAGCTTTCCTGTCACCCCGTTCAGTTCTGGGTGCTCAAGCAAAAGTGTTTGTTGCCTGCACAGAGCATGTTCAAATGCCCTGGCAGTGCACCGCTGTTATAGCGGATATAATAAAAAACAAACATATTAAAAAAAGAGAGCAAATTTCCTCTTTCACCCCTTATGTGCACCACAGTCCCTCACAGCAACTTCAGTGCCAGAACCAATTCAGCCCCTCGCCACGTGGGCCGAGGCCTGGCAGGCCATCCCCGGAGTGTCAGCTTGGGTGCTGAACATAGTAAAACTACATTATGTACTCCAATTCGCTCAACGAGCCCCGTTATTCAACGGCGTGGTCCAAACCTCTGTGGAAACCAAGGACGAACACAAAGAATGGCTGTCTCAGACCCATCCTCAATCTCAGACATCTGAACAGGGCCCTAATAAAGCGCTTGTTCAGAATGATCACTTTGAAGCAGATCTTCCCGCAAGTACGCCTGGGAGAAAATCCTTTACCCTGGATCTGAAGGATGCTTATTTTCACAGCCAGATAGCCCCCTATCACAGGCGATTCTTGAGATTTGCCTTTGAAGGGGTGGCATATCAATACACGGTTCTTTCATTCAGGCTATCTCTGGCTCCCCGCACTTTTACGAAGTGCATGGATGCGGCTCTCTACCTTCTGAACTCGACGACTGGCTCGTTCTGGCCCAGTCGGAGGCGGAGCTAATATCTCACAGATCCATCATCCTCAACCACTTGGAGTGCTTGGGGCTCAGGGTCAATTTTCCAAAGAGCTCGTAATCTCCCAGCCAACGTGTCTCATTCCTGGGCATAATTTTAGACTTGACCCACATGAGGGCCATGGTCACTCCAGAGCAATCTCTGGCCATTCAGCAGCTCGCAAAAACCTTTATTAACCTTTAACCCGGGGCTTCTCTACCAATCAGAGTGTTTCAGAAGATGCTAGGTCTAATGAGTTTGGCATCTCCGGCTCTGCAGCTCTGAGAAAACATCATGGCGCAAAGAGGACACGGATAATGCACTGACAGACAAAACAGAGCAGATTACGTCTGATATGAAAATTTAGAAAAATTAAGAAATGCCAACAAAAAAATAACATTTGGATGTGGCGTGACAGATCGCTGTAGCACCTCAGTTCAAGCGAAGCACTGATCCTTACTTTCTCTTTATTACTAGTTAGTTATCATCTATCCATCCATTTATCCATCCATCCATCTATCTAAATTGATACTGAATCAAGATCGAAATTGAACTGCAAGCTTGTGAATCAAATTATGTACTTTGTGTTAATACACCCCCGTCCCTAATTCTCACTCCAAGCTGAACTCAAAGGTTGGCAACCCTGATTTTACTCACAAACAGTTGGACTGAAGGTCATTTGGCTTATAGTGTGGTGATCCTGAATACTTGAAAGCAAACCATAGCCAATAGAATCATGGAGAGCTCATATTTAGTCTGTGATTTCAGTCCCTGTGTTCCTGAGAGGACTGTATTAAATGAATGTGAATTGTGTAGACAGCCTACGTCTGCCTCCCAAATCTCTCTCACTGTGTAAACTGTATCATTTAATCCGTATGTCTGTGTGTGACTGCACAGCTGTGACAGCTGGCTTTATGAGGTTATATGACAGAGCCATCTGTACTCAAATGTAGCAGCTCTTTCACTCACACACACTTGACCTCATACTCTTGATCTGCCAGATAGATGCTCTAAATGCACTCCAAGTGGACCACAAGTTGAAAAACATTCAACAAGACATGGACTATATAGTCTCCATGGTGACGTTCCAGTGGTAGGATAGAAAGAAACAGGCAGAGAAAGAGAGAAGTGCTCTGAAACCTGATATCCAAAGGGAGAGGAACTCTAGGGTTCTTGAAATATGATAGGCCAAGGCAGAGAAGGACTTTCTGTAATGTGATGTGGTTGCTGCTGTCCGTCTCTAGCCACTGACAGGTGCACTGGGAGTGTTTCCTCATACAATTTCCGTACAGTGTCACGTGGCCCATCCAGCACACACCTATGAACCCTATGAGAGGTACTATCTCCTCAAAACCAAAAGTGCAGGACATACAATACTCTTGACTGAAAACAATCCTAACATACTCATAAGAAGTGTCAAATTATTTAATAATAACTATTACGGAAAACATTTAGCCAACAAATCAAATTCATGTGGTGCAACCAACATACAGGGGGAAAAAAAACAAAATTATATCATTAAGAGGAACACACTGAAAACCCTCTTGACTGTTTGTCAGGGTCATTAAGTTTTTAATAAATCTTTTTTAAAATATATAATTTATATAAATTACATTTTAATAATACTTTCCATTTGAAAAATATACTTCAATTCACTTTAAATAACATTTGAATAAATAAATCCATACATACATACATGGGTCATTGATGAATTAACGAAGTTTTTTAAAAGTGTAAAAAAAAAAAAACATAATTGAGACATAATTAATTTTGAAGTTTTATTAAGTGTTAACAATGAGATTATGTGATTTTTATAATCAATTAATATTGCTTTTGTCATTTTTTACAAGATGGACAAAATTAGTCACCAAAAAAGTCATTCGGTTTAACCAAAATTTTGGTTTTACCGAATGACGATATTTTCAAACAATGTTAACAGGCTGATATCTAGCTAGCTAGCTAATTACTACATTTTAAAATATTACAGCATTTTCCATGTTTTATAGCGGCTATACTGAATGACCTGATGTTTCAGGACATGTGTATGAGCAAGTGAAAACATAAATTTTTCAAATAGTTAAAAGAGAGTTAGTTACTTTGCTTCATGACCATGTGGTCCTGTGCAGGTTTCTGAATGATGTCACATCCTGTCACATGATATTGACCGCATGACTGGATCTAAAATGATCCCTTTATATTGGTTACTCTGAATGACATCAATGAAATTCATTTTTCAGGACATTCTGTCTCATAACAAAGCAACAATTATATATGTTGATATATAATGTTATAAAATCATGCTAGAAAAAATATATATACATTTATTACATTTTAAGGTATTTTAATCACAAATGAAATGGCTGTATTGGCCTTTGGACAGTTAAACTGAATGACCCTTTGACACTTCAAAATCTTTAAAATACCTTTATATGTAGCAAAATATAATTAAAACATTTTGGATTCAATAAAAGAGATCTAGTTGTACTACCTTACATACTTTGGATGTCATATCTTTGTGTTTTATTATTGTTAAGGCTTTTGGATAGAAAAATGACCCATCACGTCATTGACCCACAAACATGCATTCATAAATAAATAATACTTTCAAAATATAATTAAATTCACTTTTATTGCTTGTTACACTGGTTACACCACATGACAGAATTAAATTTAAAGTTTTGGGGGTATAAAAGTTAAACAAAACGATATGAAACCCACATGAATAGAAAGATTACATTTCTAAGAACTTGGAAAATACATTATAAACCTAAATATTAAAATGTTTGATTTATCTCTGACTTTCTTATTTCTTATGGATCATCAATATTTTTGTGAATATTGTGCAAAATAAATGTTTGCTTGATTGAAGTGATCATTGTCTTGTGGCATAATTATATTATGTAGCCTATATGTCAATATTATTTTGCCCATCAGCCAACATGCTTTCTAAATACTGACACCATCAAGAACCCAATCTCAGTTGACCAATAAATAGAGGCTCAATCTATGAATGTGCCTCAAGAGAGCTCCGTGTCTGTATCTTTGTACTGCAGTATGCTGTTCATGTTTCAGTCTGCCATATGCTTTGGTCTGTAATGTTCTAGCTCTTTCAATGACTCACTAAGGAAAAAGCATTTTTAGCAGGAGACAGAAGAAGCATGTCTCTCTCTGTGCCAATTCAGTTAAAATTATTTGCGAGCAGCAGGGTGCTAGGCTATTTCAGCCTGTCTATTTATACTGATCGTCCTAAAATTTGTGAATGACATAGGCCTACCAGTGAAACACATGAACAGAAAGACAGACAGATAAATAGACACATAGATAGCATAGCAAAGCAGAGAAAGTCATGGATTATGGCATGACCCCCCCCCCCCCAGCTTTGTTGTATAATATCTAAGGTACACATTTCTAGCAATTGTGCAGATAATTCTCATATTGTACTTTTAGAAAGTTTTGGAATTTTTTCCTCTCCCCAAATTTGTCACTACCGAAACACAATAATAAATAATTTAATAAGAAGGGTTACATTGACCTATTGAGATTTTGTTTACATCTACCTTGTAAATATATTTTTGCTATTTAAAAAAAAAAAAAAAAAAATTCACAGGTAAATCAATAACAATTACAATTTTAACAATATTTCAAATGTAATTTATGAGATTTGTTGCATTTTGAATCCAATCTTTCTTTGTAAAAGGCATAAAGTTTATCATACTGATTTCAAAGTTAAGGATTCATTAGTTTGAATATACATTGAACCAAACACTATAATAACATCTTGGTTGATATTTCAATATACTTTATTTTTGACAAAACGTCCCATGTTTCGGTCGTGACTGCACATTTTCCGTAGTGACAGTAATGTGTTGATAGCCACTACATCATCACATTACAGAATTTTAGCTCACATACTAAAACACTACTAAAATATATTAAAATACTAATGACTTGCATAACTATACTAAAATTTGATGACGAATTTTGATGACAACGATGACATGTTTCGGTCATGACTGTTTCGGTAGTGACAATTTTAGATACTTTTGAGCCTAGCTCAAAGATGCTAATCAGCTTATGGTTAGCTAGCACACTTCTGAACAGCTGTACACAGAAAAAAACAATGATGTCACAACCAAAACTTCACCACGTTTCGGTCGTGACTGTTTCGGTAGTGACAATTTTAGATACTTTTGAGCCTAGCTCAAAGATGCTAATCAGCTTATGGTTAGCTAGCACACTTCTGAACAGCTGTACACAGAAAAAAACAATGATGTCACAACCAAAACTTCACCACGTTTCGGTCGTGACTGTTTCGGTAGTGACAATTTAAGAAACTTTTGAGCCTAGCTCAAAGATGATAATCAGCACATGGTTACTTAGTACAGTTCTGAACAGTTGAAACAGTAAAAACTAAATTTTATGGAATAACACCCTAAAAAATTTGCTTAATTGCAGAAAAATGGTGTTTGGTAGTGACGTCCTTAAAGTTACACACAGAGATTTTCAGACTTTTGAACACATTTAACTCAAAATTATGGTACCTATCTACTATGAAAGAGAGGCTATTAGAGGGAGGGACACAGGAATATTTCCTGATCAGAAATGTAGGGGTGTAGTTACAATCTGTCTCAGCCAATGGACTAAAACATACACTGTTACAGTAGTGACATGCAAATGCAGGACCCAAAGTTTCATGATTTAAAAATAAGATAAATTTTTTTTAAACTTTACTTTAAAAATAAATAAAAATAAAGCCAAAAATATATTTTTAAAAACAACAATGGAAAAATAAATGCAAAAATTATTTTAATATTTTCACAAGTTGAAATTTAGGGGTCAGGGTTTGGGAGAGCCACCTCCCAGTTGAAAGTACCCAATAAATGATGATTAAGCTTACTAATATTTTAAATATTATTGTGGGATTCAATAGATAATAGAAGGATCTTAGTAAACATCTAAAATTTGAATACTTAAATGCTTTTTAAATGTGTGTTTTGGTTGTGGGCCAGCAGTTTGCACCAGTTGTGTAGAATGGCCCACATACAAGAAATTGTCAAAATTCCTTTAAAATTTTAGGATGATCATATTTGGGGGTCAATGGCATCTAAGAAGACTGAAAACCCCTGATCTAATACACACGACTCAAACTCAAATCTAGATCAGTGACGCGAGGATGCTCCCTATCCAATCCACGACCCCTAAAATAGGTCATAATATTAATACCAAGACCTACATCTAAAACCTTTAACATCTCTGGGGATGAAGTAGTTCTGCATTCACATGTTACACTTGACAGTGAATCAGGTCAAATAAAACGAAGGCCACATAAACGCCGTATGCCACAAATGCTCTGTAAACAAACTGATTGCGCCTATGTGCTGCCTCGACGACTGTCTCGCTTAGGAAAGGGGCGTGGACTGTAGAGGACAAGGGGGCGTGTCTTTTGGCTTCCACAACAACTGGAATCGCTTAGCGAAAGGGGGCGTGTCCGCTCGCAGAATATTAGTGTATCCTTCTGTTTCTGCACATCTTTATAATGAATCCTGCTTTGAAAAAAAAAAAGAGTCCACTGGATAGACGACATACAGTATAAAATCTGGCAACAAATTTAAACAGGCTGATGGTTGTCATGTGAGTGAAAAATTCGGTGAGCCATCAAAGCCTCGCTAGTCCGATTACAGCACCCGAATCCCGCGCACATGATCCCCGCGCTGTTGGGCTCCATTGCCCGCTGTTGTAACCAAACACGATACACACGCTCGCGCACTCACAACAGGTGACGGTGCAATATTTATAAGCTGTTCAGAGCGTAATGTAACCTCTCTATATGAGTGTCGAAGCAAATATTAAAATAATGCGAAAGAAATGTTTACTTTTACTTCTGTGAGCATATATGTGCAGCAGACTCACCTCGATCCATTTCTGAGCTTCTTGAAACGCTGGTTCAGGGGTAGCGTCTGCAGATTCACCCTGATCCAGCTGGGCATTTGAAGCCGAATCGTTTCCAGGACTGGCCATTTCCAAAAAAGCGTCTTAGCAAGAGGGCCACTGAAAGCCTAGATGAGATATCCAGCGCTCCGCAAACAGACCTGTGTGTTTACTTCAGATCATTCGCAGTATTAGCGGACACGTTCAATATGCTGAGCTCGAGCGTTCACAGCGCAACACACTGCGGTTCTCCAGCGCTCAGCAGCACTGCAGATGAACTGCACTTTTTACCACGCGCGATGCAATACGAGTCCGACCTCCGATGCTAAAAATATAAACTAAAAAAACACCAGAGGTCTACGTTCAGCCAATGCGTAAGGGGCAGCAAGGCGAACGCATCAGCCTCCCTGTCTCTTCTCCTAAAGAACGGGAGACTGGCATGCGCGAGAGCGCGGGGGAAAGGAATTTAACGAGAACAATAGAGCAGTTCCGTTACCGCTCTAGTTACGGCCAGATATCTCTCTCGCGCTCTTTCTAAAACTATATTATATTATATTATATTATATTATATTATAAACAACTCAATTTCTTGCCTGCCTGTCTCCCTCACAATTTAGTATATTATAATACTTAATTAATATTAAGTACATCTAGAGTTGCATTTCCTTAAGAAAATAACAGCGCATGGCTGCGCAAGTTTTAGGTAAATTTATAATTGGAAAAGTTTCAAAACCAATGGACAGAGGGAGAGAGACAGACTGATAGCAAATATGCAGTTGCTATTTGTGACCCTGGACCACAAAACCAGTCATAAGGGTCAGTTTTTTAAAATTGAGATTTATACACCATCTGAAAGCTGAATAAATTGATGTATGGTTTGTTTGGACAATATTTGGTCAAGATACAACTATTCGAAAATCTGGAATCTTAGGATGCAAAAAATCAAAATATTGAGAAAATCGCCTTTAAAGTTGTCCAAATGATGTCCTTTAGCAATGCATACCCACTAAAAATAATTTTTTTAAAATATGTACAAATTTATAAAATATCTTCATGGAACATAATCTTAATATCCTAATGATTTTTGGCATAAAAAAAAAAGTCATTTTAACCCATACAATGTATTGTTGGCTATTGCTACAAATATACTCGTGCGACTTATGACTGGTTTTGTGGTCCAGGGTCACATATGTCCACTGGAATTGATTTTCAAATTTTTTAACCTTAATGAGGATGTATATAACCATACAAAGCTGTCAAATACTTGACCCCTAATCATTTAACTGAAATAAATACTGAACAATTATGGCCAATACATAAAAAAATCAAATCATCACACCACAGTAGCCATAAATAATGTATGATGTATCATAAGACAATAAACACTCTGCTAGAATAGGCCTACATTTAATACATTAGTATATCTAATTAGGCCTACAAAGTATTATGAAATATACTTAATTACATAGGTTTAAAAAAAAAAAAAAAAAAAAAAAATCTACAAAATGCAGTGCACTGGCTAAATTGGGCATTTTTCTTCCCCCCACATTACAAATGTCTGTGGTATTTTTGCCCCAAGCCCTGGTTCATTTCTGACCCTGCTCCAGTGTGCCACTTTTGGAGTTGCACTTTAGTCAGGCAAAAAAATGTCCATGTCTATTGTCAACAGTGTAGCAATGTAGAAGCACAGCTCACACTGAAGCCACTTTCAAACCAAGCAGCTTTCTGTTAGTTAACTTGTCAAACCTATGTGACCAACCTGAACCCAGCTGCAACTCATTTCACATATTTAATACTTTACATTAGGGGTTTGTTCAGAATCAGTTGCAGCCCGAAAACCAAATAAACATATCTGAAATTGGGATGATTTGATTTTAGGTCACGAAGTTTAAAGGTCGACTTAACCATTTTTTTTAAACAACTAAAATCAGTTGGCCAGCACAGTTTTCTTTCTAATGTTGACATAATTCTTTAATCAGTCAAGACAAAAGATTTTTGAAAGTGCATCCTTTTTCAGATAATGTTGCCCACAACCACTTCTGCAATAAAAGAGGAGTTTGTGGTGGTTCTTTCCACTTTTTCATGAGTTTAAAAATAACAACAAAGCTTTTAAATATGGTATACAGTATATCTTAATAAGGTAATGAACTTAGCTAGATGCTAAGTGTTACAACAGTACATTTAGCCTATACGGTATATTTAGCCTTTTCTAGTGAATTTTTGTTACTGTTATTTATTTATTAGCATGAAACAAATGAAGCAACTGCCATTAAGATGAATAAGACTGCTGACGGATAGCCTATCTATTAATACCTAAAGAAAGCTAAGTGCTTTTCAGTCGTCTTGGGGTCCCACAGCACTGCACATGTTGCATGTCTCCCTTATTTAACAACACACCTGATACAGATAATGCTTCTCCATGAACTGAACTGAGTGTGTCAGATAGTAGATGCGTACAAAATGTGCAGTGATGTGTGTCCCCAGGATCAGGACTGAAAAAAAAAAAAGAAAAGAAAAAAACCTTGCTAAGAGCACTTTACTGATGAAACCGTGACTTGACACAGCACTTACATACTCATGTTGATTTGATTGCTTCTACTATTCTCATTTGTAAGTCGCTTTGGAGAAAAGCGTCTGCTAAATGACTAATTGTAAATATGTTCTTGTATTCCATGACCAATAGGTGTCATTACACTCCAGCTTTGATTGCCTGGTCTGAGGTTTTCTTTTTTTTATTTCTTAGTCGCCATACGCCCCCTGCAGGAAAGACAATTTACTGTATGTTATGAATATTGTATTGCCAAAGTAGGCCGGAAAAATTCTAAGGATACCCAGTTTTACAAAATAGTTTGATTAAATATTTTATACGAACAAGCACAGTCACAGATGTTTTATGATATAATTAATTGTATGAAACATTTTAATGATAAGCAATCATGTTTCTATCAAGCAGGTGTATTATTCTTCCAGGTAAAATTTAAGCAACAGAAACCCAGGTCAGCTAACTTTAAGAACTTTGGTAGTTAACATCCCGGCAGGTTCTCTCAAAGTTATGAACAAACGTTCTTCCAGTAACGTTGATAGACTGTTTGTTCACAGTTCTCTGGTCTTTAATAAACTTTAACAAAATGTTAGCATAAAATTTTATCAATACATACTACATACGTTTTTCTGAAAAAAATTAGTTCGACGTTCGTATGTTTCGCTTCAGATTCAAAGAACATTAAAAAATAACGTTCCAATAATGTTAGAAAAAGGATAAAGTTTAACTTCCCTTAATATTTTCTCTAATGTCCACACAACCAAGAAAAAGTTTTTAAAAATGTTTTGAACGTTCTGAGAACATTCAGAAATAAATCCGTTAGCAAAACACGTAATTAGCTTGGTATAGTTACGGTATACGCTAACATTTCTTTATAAAATGTTTTATATTCCACTATGTTTCATACATTTAAAGCCAAAGTTTACCTGCTAGTGCCTCAAAATTCCTTCGTTCCTTGCTCAGCATCCTGATAATATGATTCCAGGCTTACTGGGGTGTAATATTAAAGATGAAAATGAGATGCACAGAACAAGGACAACACTTGCATACAGAGACAAGCCTTGAGCACATTGCAAAAAGAAAGAAAGCGGTAGGCTAGCTACTATAAACAGCTGTTATTGTTTTTTTGTTTTGTTTTTTGATGATGATGATGATGATGATGATGATTCAGCCGTTTCTCATTTTTCTGCTGCCTGTAATTGTGCTGTAGATCCTTCCCTTCCTAACTGGACTTAAAATAGACTTCAACTTGGGGGCTTTGTTCTGGCATCACAGGTTGCTACCACAGAAAATCAATCAATTGTTGCAAATCTCAAACTGTGGTGTAACTTCGTACAGGGTTTAAGATGCACTCTTCCAAGCATAGAGCATCATATCAATGAGATTATAAAACCTGTTTTACAATTTAGAGCATATTCAGTATGATTAAGTGGTTACATATCATTCAGGTAACATACAATGCATGTGTGGATGACATGTTCTGTATTTTTTATATCTTTAGCTAATGGCTAATGCATGCAGAGAAGATGCAGTGGATTGGATTGCTGTCTAGACCCTGATATGTCAAGGTTTGACTAACTGTTGAGACTTCCCTTAAAGTTTCAAGTAGCAACGCTGCAGACAAAACCAGATACTTTGGTTTGGTGTAAATGAAATGCTGCATCAAAGCCATCTTTAACTAGAATCAACAAACTTTCTGCAATCATCACTTCTGCATAAATACATTTATGCTGGAATGAAATGTCTGTATAAAGCAACGTTTTAGCTTTTGTTGTCCAATCAAGCAAGTGAGTAAATTTAATCATCTACTGATGAGTGTGATATTTTAAAATATTATGGATGCACTGTTGCATGTATACATTACATCCCTATGACAAGTTAAAAGGATAATTCACCCAAAATGCAATGTTATCATTTACTCTGTACTTTTCTCTTCTGCGGAACAACAAAATTAGAACGTCTGAGCTGCTCTTTCATACAGTGAAATTTGACTGTAATCAGAAGAAGAAAAAAATAATTAAGTAAGAAGAGAAGAAGTCCTGCACCATATTCCAAGTCTTTAAATCCAGCTCTCATCCTTATTGTATGGAAAACAGCAGCTTCGACATACTGCTATAAATGTCTATTTTGTGTTCCTCAGTAGAAATTCATACATGATTTGAAAAACATGAGGGTGAGAGTAAATGATCATTTTCATTTCGAGGGGGTAAAATATTCATTTAACCCAGCTGCAAGACTTGAAAATGATAATGAAGACAACAGAGATAGAGAGATGAGATAAGAATGGAGGAAAAAAAAAAAAAAAAACAGAAAATTTCAAGGAAGAGAACATTATACATTTATTACTGAGCCACCCTTTGAAATCCAAACGACTGGGAATAGGGGTCAGAGACAAAAAAGAAAAAAATATTTGCACTACTAAGTAAAGCATTACTAGTAATATCTCATTAAAAATGTACAAATGTTTGTTAAAAATTTTTATATCAAGCCTTCAAATGATTTTGGTTACAGATATTATACATATGAAACTACAACATGTTAAATGATACAATTGTATTTTTAATGGTAAGAATTAAAACAACCAAAAAACAAACGCAAGAGAATTCATAAGCTCTCTTATTGGTTTTGCAAAAGAATAAGGGGGGAAAAAACAAAACAAAAAAACATAAATAGTAAAACTGAGGTAACTGCTATTGTACCAAGCAGGGAAAAAAATAAAACTCCTATAACAGAATGACAATGGTTAAGTAAGGTAATGCACATTTGTTGTTTGAAAAGAAAAAAAAAAGAATTCATAATTTTCTGGTCATCATGAATTTGACATATGACACTAAAGCAGACAACACTGGAGAATGGTTTAAAGGCATCTCTCATTAAGACACTGCAGGCTCTGAGACTACATCACAGAATTCATATGACACTTTCTACACCAGTCATAGAGCCTACATAATGCACGACAGAGGCAGTTATATCCATTCATATTGATAATGATGACAATGCATGACAAAATGATCATACACACACAAAACACCCCTCTAGGTCATAACGCATCTCAGGCATTCATTATAAAGTAACGCACATGGCTATGAATGGCTATAACAGCCTTATGGAGGCTGTATGAGTGGGTGCACTGGAAGGCTGTTTTTAAAAAGAACAGCTAACTGTATAGAGAGGGCAGTGAGAGAGCAAAATGACAAATGAAAAGACAAAAGACATTAACCGTTTTCTAAGACCAGAAGCCTTTTGGGGATGAAGGAAAGATAATACGCAATTCACAAAGGATCTGTGTGTTTCCCTCCCTTTTGTCCTGCAGAATCTGTGCATTTCCTTTTTTAAAGCAGCGCAAATGCTACGTTATAACCTCAGGCCTCTTCGAACAGGCATGTATACGCACATACCCATGAGTCCCCGATTACTGAATTAAGGCATATGAAACCAAATAATGACCCAAATTCAAAATTAGAGGTAATTTTGGTAAACTCGAGAGTACTGTGGGTAACACTGCTACAGGGTTAACTGGCATACAACTAATTTCCTAGGCAAAAAAATTAAACTTAAGATGGAGAAACATCATTTTAAGAGATGCTAGACTTAAGGCGAATACCGGTGTCTACGCAGCCACCAAACAATAATAAACGACACTATGGTGCCTGAAGTGCTAAATGAGAAAAGTGGTGATGTGTCTACACAATCAATCTGCAGGACTAGCTATGGATTAGGAATACATATTTAATGGTTTAAAACGGTTATTTTTGTTTTGCAGATGGCAATATTATTGAAAAATGTGACGGGCAGCAAAAAAAAAAAATGAAGAAAAAAAAATTGCAGCAGGATACATCTATTAAGAACTTTGAGAATATTCCACTGCCCCTCCAAACCAATCACGTCATGTCAGTGCGCATCCTCAGCCAATCCCAGACGAGAATAAAAGTGAGAGTGACAAGCCAGTGTTCTGTACCACACATTTGGGATAAATAAACAACTGATTCTCTAATACACACACACACACACACACACACTCTTTCACACAAAAGCACACACACCTCACAGTTTTCCAATTCTATAAAGACTGCTAAATCATAATCGAGCAAGACCCACCCAAAAGCCCCTCTTTATGTATAGATATAATTTGAATCTTACGCAATCTTTTGTTCCATTTTTTGAAGACAATTTTTTTTTCCTATTAAAAAAAATGAATTTTGTAATTTGTCCCTCTATATTGATACATACATATTTATATATAGCTATATTTGTTGGTAAAATATAAAAGCCCATGCTCACAACATTAACCTTCGTAAAGACCACCACACCACGGTGTGCTCACATAGCCGGGAATGTTAGTGCACATACACACACACTCATTCACACAAGACTGCAACATACCAACACCCACCCCCAAAGGGGAGAACTAAACTATATATATTTATATATTAAAAAAACAAAAAAAACAATATCAGAACATAACCAGAATGATAATATGAACCATAATCTTTGGACTTCCACTCAAAGAATTAGTGATCAAACAACCAAAGGGACGTGTGTGTGCGCGTGTGTGTGTGTCTCAGTTAGTTGGATATTCATAAATGAATATCAAACAATGATTTTGTTTTCACAAATCGTTTGCAGCAGTCATCTGTGTGTGAGGAGTAATTTTGCATGTGGAAGTTAATTGAATGTAACAGGGTAGGAGAATGACAGAAGTGTTTAGTGGTGTGCATGTATGTGTGTGTTCGGTGAGCAGCGTCACTCAGAATCCCGCTGGACTTCAGAAGCATCTGCTCGGCAAATAGGACAGGTTCTGTTAGCCTAGAAGACAGGGCAAAAAAAAAAAAAAGGTTCATTGACAATAGTGTCGTGATAAATGAAGCACAGCTAAAACAGAAGTTGCTTTCAACCAACAAAAAGCTGCTTGGTTTTAACGCAGCAAATTCAGGTGACCAACTTGAATCAGTTGTGAAATCAGCATGGGGAAATCTTTTGACCTTACTTGAAATTCTAGATTGTGTGGATTTCCATTGAAACTATTGAATTTTGCCCATAAAAAATTGCCGAACAACAATAAAAGTGACATTTCATTTACAATCATCATTTACAAACCCTCACATTGTTCCAAACCTGTACAAGTTTCTACCTCCTGTTGAACACAAAAGAAGATATCTTATTTTGTGTTCAACAGAAGGAAGAAACTTGTACAGGTTTGAAACAACAATTGCCACTCAAAACTTGCCCAATCGTGTTTTAGGGGGGTCCCCCGGTAAAAATCGTGCTCCGGGGGATAAGATCCGTGTTTTTGGTGGAGTTCCCCTGGTAAAATTTGCATACCAGGGGCCAAATATCATGTTATTTGGGGTCGCTTCAACCCGCGGACATGAAAAGCAACCAGTGGCAACAGTGTTAAAGTAGCCCAATTCCACAGTAAAACCACAGACTTGGCAACACTGGGGGGCTGGGAGATGACAAAGTTCACCCAAAAATGAAAATTATCTCTTTAAGAGAGTGTTCTCAACCAGGAAGCCTCAGCAAATCCCCAAGGATGCTTAGAGATGACTAAAAAGTTTTTAAATTATTATTATTATACGAAAATAATCTAATTAAATTAGAATGCTAAAATTTTAATATTTCCCCCCTCAATAGCTAATGTGTTTTTAAATTAAAGTTCTTGAAACTTGGGAGGGGAAAAAAAAAAAAACAAAAAAAAACAAAATGCATCTTTGTTAAATTACTTAATATATCAATATTCCTAGTTGCCATTAATAGAAATATTGTCATAATTACAGAAGAAATACTGGAAATAGCCTATATCGGGGAGCCTTTTAATATTGTGCTGGACAATGCGGGCCTTTGAGATAAAAAGGTCGAGATCCACTGAAATCCTTTACATAATTTAAGGATATAACAACAATAACACCATTATTATACGAATAAATAAAATCAATCAATCAATCAATCAATTAATTAATTAATTAATTAGCATGCTTACTTACCTTGAGCCATTTATCAACACACTTGGCATGGAATTCGTGATTACAGGGCAGTACTCTCAACAACTGACGAGACTCGAAATCGCACATGCACACTACACACCTGTAGGGAAAGAGGGAGGACATAATGTTATTAATTAACTTTATCCAACATCACAATTTTGGTAAATGTATTTTAAAATAATCAAAAGGAAAAGTGTCTATTTTAGGTGTTGTAATAGGCTTTTTTTTCTTTTAGGAGTACAAATATTACATGTAGGTCACAAAGTAGTTATAACTGTCAGTAAGTTTTAAAGTTTGTTCATTGTACTCACAAAGTCTGCTCAGACTGATGGTTGCTGGGGTTGAATCTGTAGGAAGGCAGCTGTTCGATATCGGCTTTCGTCAAACCTCTAGGCTTTGCTTCTCCGAGACGCTCGGCAAGGTTTAACAGAGCCTAGTCAAACATAATAACAAATACACATGTAAAATACAATAACAAAGTAGTTCTAAAATGTGATCGGTCTTTGAAAGAATTATTAAAATAAAAGGATACAAATAAATAAAAGGATTATTATGTTTCCCAAGATAATTATAGACTCACCTCATAATTCTCAACCTCTCCATCATCTACATCCAGCTCTAAGCTAATGGCGGGACCCACCGCTGTCGGCTGGACTGGAAGAACAGATCTGTACCACCAAAAAAAACAAAGAAAAAAAGCAGAATTATTCTACAGCTCAGTGGCCCTCCAACATAACACTCTGATTTATGTTTGCATTTGTAACTCACAAGAAGTAGGGCAGCAGACTTGGGTGGTACGGAGGTGGAGGTACGGCCTGCTGAGAGCGGTAGCGTCTGCCTGTGATTCGCCGAGGCATGAAGTGGGGATACGGCTGAAGAGAACAAAACCATATTTAGACTGTTTAGATTGCATTAGCAGCATTTCCACTGTCAGGCCAAAAGCATGCAGGCCAGGGCCAGTCGAGTTTCCACTGTCACTTCTGGGGCTTGATCGGGCCTCTTCGGGGCTTCCTCTGGCCCAACGGCCAGGGTTTTTTGGCCCGCCGAATATCTTGGACCAAAAGCGGGCCAACTAGGGCTTGAGGAGTGGTCATGAACAAAGGAGGAGTTTACCTGATTCAGCAGAGGATGAACACTGCTGCTTATTTCCCATGCTTTCATATCAGGCTATCAGCTAACCTCGACATTTAAAGCAATTTTCAGCTCAAAAAAAGCGAGTATGTGGAAAAAAACTGAAATATTTATATGCGATGCTAAAGACTACTTACAAGGACCATTGTCATAATAAATACACATATGATCATGGAAAATACCATAGAATGTATGAAGAACTTAGACAAAGCATATAAGATTATAATCATGTATTTATTTGGTTTTATTTCTCTCTTTCATTTCCTTTGTTGATACCGGACTTCTTCATCTGCAAACTTCATATATTATATATGCTCCAGTTAACTCATATTACTTATTAAAATGAATAGAAATGCTCATTCTTTCTAAAGAAATGTAATGTAAACATGATATTTTATCAATATTTTTCTATACGTTTTAGCCTTTAGACTTAAAAAGCCTTAATGGAGTCGTTTTATGCATTCCTTTGATCACAAACAAATATAAGAAGGCGCGGCTGAATAAGTAGGCTTGAAACGCAGCTTGATTTTGGCCTCATGCCTCGAGGTCTAAGACTATTGGCCCCGCCCGGCACGTTGTTAGCCCTGGCTCGCACTGGCCCAACAGTGGAAAAGTGGCTACTGTACTGACCAAAGGTGATAAAGCTTGCAGATCACTCACCACTCCAAAGAGCTCCTGGGGCAGGGGTTCATGGGAGAGGAACTGCAGTGGGGTAGAAGGGGGCAGAGGACTAGGATGGCCAGAGTGAGGATAGTTAAACCCTCCACCTACCGACAGGTGATCCCCCAACAACTCCACCTCATTCTCTATCCTCTGCAGTGGCTAAAAATTTTTTTTGATTGTCAGCATGTGTGCTGTAAACATTACTACTAATATTTTAAATGCTTCAAATGTATTTATTTTATAGATAGATAGTTTGGGGTCAATCAATTAAAAAAAAAAAAAAAAAAAAAAAGATACTTTTATTCAGCAAGGAGGTATTAAATTGATTGAAAATGACAAACATTTATAATGTTACAAAAATGTTCTATTTTAAATAAATGCTGTTCTTTTGAACTTTCTATATTGATCAAAGAATCTTGAAAAATAATTTATGGTTTTCACAAAATTATTAAGCAGCATAACTGTTTTCAACATTGATAATAATAAAGTGTGTATCATACTAGAATGATTTCTGAAGGATCATGTGACACTGAAGACTGAAAACTGAAAATTCAGCTTTGCCATCACAGGGATGAATTACATTTTAAAATATATTAAATTAGAAAACATCTATTTAAGGTTGTAATAATAGTTCACAATATTACTGTAATGTTAAACAAATAAATGTAGCTTTGGTGAGCATGAGATTTTTTTCAAAAAATAAAATAAATAAATAAATAAATAAATAAATAAATAAATAATTGTACAAACCCCACACTTTTGAATGACAGCATAAATGCATAAAAACATTATAAATATTGTGTGGCCATGTGACTGTATACTCACAGATCGAGACTGTTGCGTCTGGAAGGGTAAGAACTGTCCAGGAGTGGGGAGGTGGGGCGGATGATGTGACAGATGCGGAGGATGAAGCAGGAAGGGTGGATCACTGGAGAGAAGAGATGGAAATGCGTACGGCACTGGCAAATGCTGCACTGAACATGCCGGCAACATCTGCAGGTCAAACAAATTATTTCAGACCATTACAAATAAGACATTGCACCATCAGAGATTAAAACATGAATGTAACAGCTTCCTACCACTGGGGGGCAGCATATCCAAACAAATCAAATGAGCTCAAAAAAAAAATTTGCTATGCTATGTCCGTTTTGTACACTGATATGTACTTACTGGAGGTGGTACGCTACAGATTGGATAGTGTTGCTGTCCACTGAAGACCACAGAACAGGCAGGCACCTGCTGCTGAGAAGAGCATGCTGGGAGATGCTGTCCGGTACAGAGGGGAGCAGGTAGACCATGGGGCGGCACTGGAGAAACTGTATATGATACCGGCACCGTACCCTGAGGAAGCTAACACACATGTAAAAACAATAAATATATATATATATATATATATATATATATATATATATATATATATATATATATATATATATATATATATATATATATATATATATATATATATATATATATATATCAAAAAGTCATTACTTTTGTTAAACGTTCCAAACATGTTTGAATTATAAATCAACCATCATAAAAATGGCTACTTTAATAATGGTAATGTAAGATGATATCCAGTATCTGCTTGTTAGTTGGGTCCGAGCCTCTACTCGTTCCAAATGAGAATCTTAACAGCTGTTTATGCGCACTATTTATACATATCACACATTTAAGCTTTTAAAAACTCAGTGTACGCTACAGTCTCTGGGCTCACTGTGTCCCAGCCACCAATATTTTAACGATTCATAAAACATGAATCACTGTCTGGCCATCTAAGATATCAGTACAGAGATAAAGGTTAGGATCATAATTTTTTGGTAGTACTACATCATACCGGAAGTGTATATTAGCACCGTTTGTTGTTTGCTTTTGACATCTGATAGAGCGTTTGGACCCGGAAACAGAGATAAGTGGCGTCAGACTTAAACGGATAAGATTAAAAAACAACAACAACACATTTTCTAGACATGTGGGGATACATGTCACACAAAAAAAAGTTATGATATAGGACATCACAGTCTGCTTAATATTCTCAGATGAAAACCACATTAGGGCACCTCTGGGCCCTGTTATGATCTCACCGAGACACTGAGCTCCTGCCCCAACCCTCTAACCTGCTCATGGAGGTCCATCACCATGGCACCCTGCTGTGGCGGGTGCAATAACCGTGGCGAGAGCGTGGGGGGGTGAAAGGCCCGGGGCTCATCAAGGCCGGGTGGAGGGTGGGATGGTGGCTGGCCGTAGGGATGAAGAGAATGTGGGTGAGGAGGGTGGCGGTAGTTTTCATCCTGCCCCCCACCCGGGGAACCATGAGGGGGATGGTGCCGAGACAGACGCTCTCGACGGCCACGCTGACGCCGCACTGGAGGACTGCACAGAAAGAGTCACATTTATTTATGTCTGCACTGAATGCTTATATAAAAGACCTAAAATTATTTAAAGTAAAAAAAGAAAAAGAAAAAAAAGCCTTTATTAATATTACGTAAATGTAATGCGTAACATATTAACATTCACTAAATATTATATTATATTATATTGACCATTCCATTGGCTGTATTTAATGTTTATTTATAGATTTATTAAGAACTATTTGTAAAAAGAAAATAGTCTTCTTTAGCATTCACTAAATGTAAAAAAAAAAAAAAACTATTAATATAATATAATATATCAATTAGCTGTATTTAAATAGATAAACTAAAAATAGTCTTCATGAATTTTTACTTAATATAATAGGTTTATTTTATTTAACATGAATAATATAATAAATAATAATAATAATAACATTAATAATAATAATAGTCAGTTGGTTGCAATGAATGTTTATATTAAAAAAACAGCCTTCATTAACATTCACTAAATATTATATTATATTATATTATATATTATATAGTATATTATATATTATATTATACTGACCATTCCATTGGCTGTATTTAATGTTTATTTACAGAACAATTTTTATTTATTAAAAAAACATCATCATCATCATCATTTTATTATTAAGTTCTATTAACCAGCTCTATTAATATCACTCAATGAGGGACTAAAGAACTAAAGAGACCAGAATTATAGGCTTTCACCCCCAAATTACCAATTTTCTAGCACAGTAATACAATTCACAATACAGTAATCCAATTTGTTACACTGTACCATACAAACAAACCTGACAAACGTCACAGCACAGCATGAGCGGACATCTAATCATGACAGCAATTAGTACTAGCAGTCAAAACTAACAACAGCATACCTGCGTCTGTGCCGTGCAGGTGTGTGGCAGCGCTCGGGGTGGTAGTGTGGGTGGGGATAGGGGTGTGGCCTGCGACTGGGTGGAAGCTCCCATGGTCTGATTGGTGGTGAGGGTGTGGAAGGAGGGGCCGAGGTAAACTCCAATACAGACTGCTGGGAAAGACGTTGTCTCTTCGGACTAGGAGAATCCTCCGTCTGAGGGACAAAAAACAAAAACGTAAATCACAACTCATTTACAATTACAAACCACACATAATCAAACTGCATCATTGCACTTGGTGCACTTAAAGGAACAGTTCACCCAAAAATTTGTTAAAATGTCATGCTAAGTTTAAAAGCGCAAATGAGCTTTGAAAGCTAAGCTTCAGTGGATTTTCTGTGAATTTCTGACTGTTCTTCACATAAAGCCATCATCTGAAGATTAACCATCGTTCAGAAAACTTTAAACATGAGTTGTGAACTACTTTTTTTTCCCCATTGGATTTCAAGCAGCTTGAACATTCTGCTAAATATTTTCTTTTGTGCTTCACAGAAGTCAGTTAGACAGGTTTTTTTTTTTTTTTTTTTTTAACAAATGAATTCCTTTCCCACAATATGTTAAGCCTTGTTTGTTTTATTTTGTGCAAAAAGATAAAGAAAAAAATAAAGTTATAATATTGTTATAATAATATTGCTCACTGCTACACTTAAGGACAAAATAAAATGACACCACAAAAGTAATTTTGTACCACAGAAATTTCCCACTAAATGATAATCCATGATTGCGAACATTAAGTGCAAAAAGAAAAAAGAAAAAATGTTTTGTACAAATGCTAGTTGATTTTGCCTATTGAGAGCATAAGCAGCTATTGTGACTGGCGGCATTAGTGGCATTTCCTGTCAATGATATCACTGCCTCTGTTGCCTAAGGCAGTGTGAGGTCACTTCCCGAAAGTTTGAGGAAACCCATGGCTTATTGCTCAACACACGCACAACCGCTCAGCCGGTGTTACTCAAACACATTCATCTGCAAGTCAGCCGTCTCCTCTAAGACATGGAGAAACATGCAGCGACACATGAGTCAGTATGTGTAACAAAGGCTTGAACATGCAGGAATATCTGAACACATATCAGCTTCATCGAACACTCGCCTTTTACTGGAAGTCAACACATGATTACTCATGACCCCACACACACACACACACACACACACACACACACACACACACACACACACACACACACACACACATTATAGCCTGTTGAGCTTGTCAAAACCTGGGCCTACTCAGTTTCGAAGAGTCATAGTTTAACAAGGGGCAAGATCAGAAAAAGGACGACTGACTTTCTAAAGAACTTTCGGGGTGACTAACAAGTTACTCAGACAAACTTTCAAACACAAACCCACACACATCTCTGTAAGGCTTTCAAGATGCAAACTAGAGGAACGTCTTAAAAGATCACACGTGTGACTTCGGCGAGAACCACATGGGACATGCAAACAAACGGACAGTACACACACACCGAGAGAGAGACTCGTGGGTGGTAAAGTGAGCTCACAAAACAGGGTTAAGCCAAGTGTGGAGATAGATACAGAGAGCAGCCGTTGACACTGGGGAAGTCGTGCGTGTGTGTGTGTGCGCACGTGTGTGAGAGACAGAGAGAGAAATCAGTAACAGGAAACAGCTGGGGACTAGGCTAGTCTTATCTGCATTTGGATTTGAGTCAGGTTTATTTGAATGTCTCTTGAAACAGATACACCATATATCCCCCCCCCCCCCATCTCATTTTCCATGAAGTAAAATTGTCACTTCGATCTGCGTAGACCTCCAGCAGATAGTCCTCTACATCTCTGTGTGAGAAGTGAGACCTTGTAAAGCAACGTCTTAGTCAGCTGCCTGATCCCATTCAAAACAATGACATCAACCTACAGTATGCAGTGTACAAACACTCACACACAAAATGTGACTATGTACATGTTTAAAATTAACATGGTCTTTTGCAACTTTATTATTTCCCATCTAATCTATACTATCCCAGAAATTACTTGCCACAAGTACCAGAACTTCTAAGCTATGTCTCTGACATTAAATAAAAGGTAAATATTAAAAGATTAATGAGGGATATATTTTTTTTATTATTGATCATGCTTCATCTGAGAACACAGTGTAAATTTAAATTCTGTTGAAATATGCCACAATTTATGAATATCCCCGCCTCCCCCCCAATTAAATATGTATTGCATTAGGTTGCATTCAAAAAAATAAAGAAAAAAAATTAAGAAAAATATAAAGATATTTTGTACATTCTGCTTTTTTTTGTTGTTGTTTAAGAAATTAACACTTTTATTCAGCAAAGATGCATTAAATTAATCAAAAGGTGACCGTAAAAACATTTAAAATGTTAAAAAAAAAAAAAAAAAAATTATATTCTTTTGAATTATATATAAAAGAATCCTGAAAAAAGGATCAGAGTTTCCACCAAAATATTAAGCAGCTGTTTCAACATTGATAATAAGAAATGTTTCTTGAGCACCAAATTTTGGTAATGGCTGTTGAAAATTCACTGAAAATGTATTGTATTTTTGATCAAATAAATGCATCCTCTAAAATCTTATTGACCACAATTTTTTGAATGGTAGAATATAAATCAAGTTTATTAAAAAGTTTGATTTATAAATAAATTAGATGTCAAATAGAACTTGATTCATCACTGACTGATAAACAAGAGTCTGGGTGTTTTAATAGTGTTGATATTTAATCTAAAGTTATACTTTAATTTTGTTAACCAAAACCAAAAAACTATTTAACCATCTCTCTGAATTCTTCATGGGAAATTCATTTTATATACAGACACAGTGATTTACTAGACTAGGGCCTTGGAAAGTTGAAGATGTCATTTTCAGCACAGCTATGGAAGTTTTAACAGCCTTGTTCTAAAATTGGATATTAAAACTACAAGAGTGTTGAAATGCCTCTCCTGTTCTGACGGCCATATGGTCACACTGTCGGCCTGTATGACAACTTTATAATGAACATTCTGGTTCTTTCCACTGTTGTCTGACTACACTTAAAACGACTTCATAAGAAACAGTCGCAACAATTACACAGCTGGCCATTCATTTTATGAAAGCGCGATTCTTTGACTTGAGGATTTTGGACATGTAATATGGTTCTTCAAAATACAAAAAAAAAAAACAAAACAATACAATACAATACAATACAATATAATGGTACCATGTTATGCATGCATGTCAGGGCTGTCAATTAATTAACCATTTTTTCATAGCTAATGCATTCAGTTCATTTCACACATATGAGTTCAGGCAAAACTCCTACTAGTCTTCCCTCAGACCTTCGGTTTCTTCAGAGCCATGAGAGGAGGTCAAGGGAGAGGAAGGTGAAGGGAAGGATGAGAAACTGAAACTGGAGGGGGGATTGGGGGGGGGGGGGGGATGGATGGATGGGAGGCAGAGATGGGGGGGGAGGACAGGAGTGATGCCTCAGGGGGCAGCAGGGTGGGGCTGAGAGGGGGAAAGTGCAGGACTGAAAATGATGAACTATGAACAGTGCCTGGAACACAGCCTCAGGACATTTAAACAACCATTCGAAAACAGTAACTGTCAGCACACACGGATGGACACTATACTCGAACTATCCTAAACCAGTTATTTAAATGTTAAATATTCAATGTATAATGTGTTATATATTATTACTGGTATGATGATACAAAGAACAGGGAACATTTTAACATATACATATATCCTTCCTGTTCTCATATATATTACTATAGACTAACCCTAATAATATAATTATTATATATAGCATTACATTTATTGTATTATATAACTTGTTATAATTATAACTAGTCATATGACAATGTAGATTTATTTATAAAAAAATAAATAAAAAAAATTGTCCTCAACTTACAGCTAACTAAACACACCTACATACATAAGCAAATTAGAAGGCATTTGAGGAAAAACAAAAGTGCACAAATGCATGTAAAGGCACAGGATCACACCAGTACTTCAGGACAAAGCCAGACCCGCAAACAAGATGCATGACACAAACACACACAGACACACACATCTGTCCAAAAACCCAGTCAGACAGGTCCATTAGTATGAAACATTAATGGGGTCGTACATCTGTGTTTGGGGGAGACGGGTGGGTGAGGGGTACAGAGAACAAAATCTGAACATGCATGTGGACTTAACATGTTAGGAAAAGATTAGCAAAAACTTTTAGCATACTCGGTGGTTTCACATTTTGACCTTATTCATTGTAGCGAAGCATAAAATAGTCCTTAGTGCCACACGAGTATGAGAGAGCTCAACATCCTGCTTAAAAACTACAGCTCCAGGACCCGCCATCACATGCTCAACAAATACCAAGCCCTCTCTGCCTGGGGGGGCCGCACTATCTACAGGGAATAACCACTGCTATTGTGAGGGAGCTTGGCAAAGTGCTGAAAACCCAGCCACTATATCAATGCGATCGGAGAGCAGTCAGCACTAGAGTGGATAACTAGGGCTGGGAATCATAAGGGATTTACAGATTCTGGTTCTGATACCAATTCAACTTAACAATTCTATGTTTGAGGAGCATTTATGCAAAAGCTGATTAACTCAACGGCCAGCTAACTCAACTACGGCACTAAAAATGAACATGTATGACTGCACAATAGTTTACACTAATAGTACTGAACGATTTGGAGAAAATGATTTGACTTCAGATTTGAAATGGCGAGTTGAAAAACTCCAGAGCTCCGTCTGAAAGCTTTGAGAGCTGACTTGTCAGGCAGTGACTTAGCAGGCAGCACGAAGGTAACATCAAAAGTGGAAAACTTTGGTCAAACCCGCAACTTTCAGACGGCATCTTTATTTTTTAGTTCAAATTGCACAGAATGAAACGCACAGGATTGTGAGATATCAAAGGCAGTGAATGATACAAAAATTGACCAGATGAATGCATCTCAGGAGACCAGAAGTGAAGCTACCTTGGAATGCATCCTCCGAAGACAGCATTTTTCAGCTTTCGGATGCAGACCAAGTTTACTTTGCTAGTTTGTAGCACTCAAATTTGGCCTGACATTTTGTGGTATTTTTATTATTTTTTTATAGTCAACATATAATTTATGATGCTGATGATTTTTACTACTACAACTACAAGAATTTCATATAACTCAATTTATTAAAAAAAAAAAAAAAAAAAAAAATCATAACGAATGCTCAATTTCGAATAGGAGAAAATTTGGCTCGGGAATATTAATTATGATCTGTGACAGGATACTTAAAGATGGCTACCAAGAAGTGTGATTGAAACAATATTCATTAGCCAAGCCTTTATCATAATAGGGGTTGGACATTTACATCCAGAATTCCACAAAAATCTTCTAGAGGACAGAATCCAAGTTATAGGGAACAAATTTTCTGTGGACTGATGTAAACAAGAATAAAGCAAGCTAACAGTTTGTGTGTTGCAAGCATAGGGAACTCCCTCTCTCGGATGACAACATTAACTATGGCATCAACTAAGTGCGACAATTCATAAAGTTGCTGTAAAGCAAGTAGACCACCAACTAGTCAAGTATGCATTTTTCCACTACTTGATGGAATCAATTTAGGTCTTAGTGGTTTCTTAAAATACCGAGAGAAAAAAAAAAAAAGAAGTAGTGAAGTCTTCCTTCACAAGTTGGTACTTCTCAGTCTTAAGGTACTGATGTGTCCCTAGTTATTTTACCCATATTAATGACTAATAGTACACTTAGAAATCTGGGGTTAAATGCCTTGCAGAAGGGCACAATGGAGGTTATTCAGGGATTGGTCTTGTGCGAAACTTCTCTTTTACCAGCTCAGATCTTTAACCACTTCACTAAACCCATGTGAACGCAATGTTTTTAGTCATAAAACGGATAAAATACAAATTCAATTGCTAAAAGATTTGCTTTCATACATATACCTGTATCAGTATTTCCCTTAGTAGGTAAATACATTTTTTTACCACAAAAAAATCCCAAGGTTTGATAAAATAAATTGTTGGACAGAATGTCAGGTAAAAAATTATCACTTAGGCCTACGTGTTCGCAACTGGGTAGGTCACAATGGTTGATTAGTCATCAACATCAGACTAAATAAATAAAATAAATAAAAAAGTATCATTATTATTATTGTAAATAGTTACTGTGCCATTGTGACCCATCCCAACCCATTAACAATACTTGTATAATAGTGGTGCAATCATAGATAGAACATTTACATGCTCTCAAATAACAGATGCATCTGGAGGGGAAATATGAAAGTACTGAACTGCACTACTTTGCTATGCATCACGAGATGCCGCGTTTTCCAAACTCCCGAAACAACAATCAGCAGGAGATTCCACATCCTCACATGCCTAACCGAAGCACTGCTTTGATGTGAGAATCCACAATGTGCTTCTGTTTCAGTGTAATACTTTAATATTTAATAGGCTGAGTCTATAGAGTCCTTGCGCTGGGTGACTGCTCTTCAAACGCTGGGACTTTATGAAAGTGCTCCGAATAAGCGGGTCCCCCTCATCTCCTCCTCAGTCTCATTATTTTCCAGCCTTTCATTTCTCCTCCCTCTTTTCCTCCCTATGACAGGCAAACCCATTTGAGGCCGCCTCTACATTCTACACCATAGAGAGCTTGTTTCTGCCTGTGCGGAAGCCTAGGAATGGACACACACACACACACACACACTCTCTCTCACACACGTCTCAGTTTCAGCACTCTATATTCAGGACCTCCCAAGAGCCAACACGTCCCGTTCTGCTGTTCATATAGACGGCCAGCAGCGAGCACAAAGCTTTCAAAACGGCTCCACACACCCCAAATATGCTTTGTTTAGTTCTGAACAGTCAGCACACACAGGATGAGACGCAGTTACCCACGGGCCCAAACACTCTCTTCTGTTCTGTGTGTGTGCGTGCGCGCATATGTGTGGTTGTGCTGTCTCTCTCTCTCACACACACACACACACACACACACACACACATTTGTCAAAAAACAGGAAACAGTAAGGGCTGTTGGCCTGGTTTCTTTTCTGCCACTAAGAGCTAAAGCAGCAAAAGCATTAAAGTTTTTTTATGGGGCAAAATCCTCTCTCAAAAAAAAAAAACAAAAAAAAAAAAACAGACTACATTCCCTTAGTTTCATTCGGCCATAACTCAGTCTCTTGCTCGCACCAACATAGCCCCATTGGTCTTTTTCCACTCCCTTCATTTCGACAGCCATCCATTTCGACAGCCACTGTTCCCCTCTATCCATGTCCCACAGCTGGAGGTGAAATCATTAATGCCCCTGCTCCCTCTTTCCATGCTTTCCTCTTCCTCCCTCTCTCACATCATCCCTTCTTCCTCTCCCGCCGCCCGCTTGCATTCCTCCCCCTCCCCCTTTCCCTCCCTCACAGGGCCGGGGCCACCCCCAGAGGCCATTTCGGCCAATCACAGAGCTGCAGTCAGCTAGCCCTCCTCCTCCCTTTGACTGTAAACACAGTGGAGTAAAAACTGGGCAGGAACTGCCTTTTGTTTTTTACACTGTCTACCCTCCCTCTCGCTCTCGATTTTAAAAGGCCAGCAATGACAGAACACCACATTTCCCAAACACACTGTACCAGAACAGTTCTTTGAATGTGTATGTTGGTTACAGATTTATGATATTGAGTTTCTGAAGATGAAAAACCAGCAATAGTCTTGTTACAAAATAAGCCACATACAGTGACCCCAAAATGTATTTGGTCACTCACAGTAAGTGTATAATGGCAAAAATATTAGCAATATTTAGTCTATAAGCAATCAATTTTTAAGTTGATTTCCCCAAAAAGTAGTTCTGTGCCATTAAAACAATGCACTGTTTTTTGATGTGTAGTTTATAAAATTGTTCACTGTTCATATTCATTCATAATATATCAATAATCCTTTATATTACACTACCATTCAAAAGTTTGGGGTCAGTAAGATCAAAAATACAGTACATATTCCATTTCAAATTATTCTAAAATGCAATTTACTCCTGTGATGGAAAGGTTACAATTTTCAGCAGCCATTACTCCAGTCAGAAATCATTCTAACATGCTAATTTGGTCCTTAAACATTTCTTAACAATGCTAAAACAGATGTACTGCTGAATATTTTTGTAGAAACCATGATACATTTTTTCAGGATTCTTGTTGAACAGAACAAAAGCATTTACAACCTTTTGTATTATAAACTTGTATTATTTATTGACACTTTTAAAAGATTCATGCTGAATAAAAGTAATAATTTAAGAAAAAAAAGAAAGAAAAAAAACATACTGACCCCAAACTTTTGAATGGTATATGTAGAAATCATCACTTGCTCACTATTATGTTGTTCTAAACCTGTATAAGTTTCTTTCTTCTGCTGAACACAAAAGAAGATATTTTGATGAATGTTGGTAATCAAACAGTTGATGGTAACCATTGACTTCCATAATATAAAGAAAAAAGAAAAAAAAAAAAAAAAAAGAAAAAAAACTATGGAAGTCAATAGTTACCATCAACTGTTTGACAACTATCCCTTTAAGGTTATTTTTAAAAACCAATTCTAAAGAAACATTTCTATCATTTTTTTTATTAAAAACTACTGACAAAAGTTTAACTACTTTATGAACAGTTACCAGTAAGTAACTACGCTGATTTAAATCTCATAAGCAATAAACAACAAGCTAGAAGCAGTATGTGCTTGAACCACTCAATAGTACGGTCTCAAAAGAGTCACTAGTTAGAGAATCAGAGTACACCAATTGTGTACAGCTTGCATTTGTCTCTCACATTAGTCAGGGTAGGAGAAAGTATTTTAACATCGAGAAAAAAAAAGAAAAAAAAAAAAAAGTGTTTTAAATAGTGTTATACCAGATAGTGACAAAAACCACATAGTGACAAGCAAAAAAAAAAAAGAAGTTTGTTTTTAAATGGAGACTAGATTTTAAATTGACACATTGCAGTCATGGGCATTTCATTTGTAGTCCAGAGCCTTGAGTAGTACTGCTAAATCCTCTGCAAAAAAGTCAATTTGGCTGATTGTAAGTCTACATTAGTAACGGGCTATAAGTAGTGATGCCTTACCTTGTCAGTGGCGTCTGCACATGCATGCTCTGAATGATAGTGGTATACTCCTCCCATTGCACCTAGAGACAGCACAAGAACAGTTAACTCAACAGCCAAGTGTATTGAAGCAGCTATAATACTATAAATCACGTGATGCAGCAAAATTATTTACAGCTTGTATGCCATGTTTGGCAGTAAACATTTTCAACAGGTCCAAAAACAGACTCTTGATCCAGCAGCTTTACAGGATATCGGCAGCATGTTGAGACATCTGGGCACTACTTTAATCTTGCCTGGTGTGTTATTACAATAAATGTAATCACAATCACCATCATATAATTACATTCACACACCCCAAATGATCTCTATACCGTTTAATGCTGTAGTATAAGCTCCTGTAATACTGTATTAGAATTGTTGTTTAAAGGATAAACCGTATTTACTTGGGTCAATCTTGCTAATTAACAATAAAGTTGCTCTAGAAGTTTCTACAGTAAATGTTTGTCCATTGATGATGACGACATGTTATTGTTGTGATGGAATGAGAGAGAGTGAGAGTGAGAGAAAGAGAGAGAGACGATAAATACATTAATCCTAGATTATAGTATGGTGCTTTCATGACAACACATCCAAAGCCTTTTGTTTTCTTTGGGTCTTTGTTTTTGTGTTTTGAATTTTTTTCCCCCCTGTCTGTGTTTGTTTGCGTGTTTCCAGTGTCTCTGTGAACGTTTCATCAGACGAGCACAGGATTACCCTTGAACACTCAAAAAAAAAAAAAAAAAAAAACTCTCCAAGGACAAGGACGCTTGTGTGTATGAGCGAGGAGTGTGAAGTGCCCACAAAAAAGCTTTTTATTTGAACTCATGCTTCTATTTTTTTCTGTCACCATAAGTTCTTTTTAGTCTCTTTTCTCTCAATGACAGAGCGAGTGAGTGAAGCAAGGAGTGACTGACGACTCTGAGATAACAGGGAGCGAGAGAGCGAGAGATATGAACCTGGGTATGAGGAGGATATTGACAGCGCAAAAGTGAACACAAACCATATCATGCACAACCACTCGACAACCATCTCAAACAACCGATTACTCAATCCAAATTAAGGATGGACTAGTTTATCAAGAGTTTAAATTTTGGTGCATTAAAGGGAATGAATTAACTACTGAAAGGGTTTTAGTATCCTGGACAGCATGATGCACACTTTAGTGTGATACAAGTCTTAAAGTAACTGGAGGCATGCTTAAAAGTTGTCTCTCTCCAACCCATCCCCTTTAAAACACTACCTGTATTTCATACAGGTCTTTTTTCTATAAAACGATCATTTGTTTTTTTAATAAACATCTAAAATACTGAAGAGACATGGTGATGGAATAAATATGAGACAGGCTGAAAACATTTGGGTACGCCGGTGAAAACATTTGCATACTCCGGCGAAAACGTTTGCGTTCGCTCACAAAGAACTCAAAAGGTTTGCGAGTGAACGCAAACATTTAGATAATGAACGCAAAGTTTTTCAGGGGAACGCAAACATCTTACGAGCAAACGCAAGGTTTCTCAGAGAAACGCAAACATTTTGAGAACGAGCGCAAAGTTTCTCAGGGGAACGCAAACATTGAGAACGGACGCAAAGTTTCTCAGGGAAGCGAAAACATCTTGCGAAAGAACGCAAAGTTTCTCAGGGGAATGCAAACATTTTGTGAGCGAACGCAAAGTTTCTCGGGGAAATGCAAAACATTTACGAGAGAACGCAAAGCATTGACACATTTTTCCTCCCATCTCATATTTTTTCCATTACCATGTTCCTTTAGGGGTTTCATACACTGCAGAATTTTAAAAATAAAAGAATCAGCTAAATAGAAAACATTAAGAAAATCTGAAAACATTCTTAATACGAAAATTAGGTGTTTTGAAATAATCCAAAGGAGGATATAATAAATCTGGTTGAATCAGTAAATCTGGTTGTCACTCCTATAATCGAACTTTGTGTGTTAACAACAACAACAACAAAAAAAAAAAAATAGCACTCAGAAGAGAAGTGAGACTCATATTTAGCCTCACTGTGTATGTGGCCTGTCTCTGTGCCTGACTGTTACCAATTAAACCATTGTTAGTCTACCAGACAGACGAGTCTCAACTAGAGATGTCTTTGCACTAAAAGGTACATTTTCATGCTGACAGAATCATGTTTCTAGTGACAGAAACATAATAAAATATCTGACAGACTAACAAATTTCTTGCAGAGTAACGATGATTTCGGTTTCTCAATATTTAAAGCCCTCTGTAGTCATGCCAGCTGTTACTATGGGCAACTAAATATCTAAAAAAAAAAAAAGGTGTTTTATTTCAATTCAAAGCAATAAACTGTGCGGCATTTACAAAGTTTGTAGCACAGCATCTCACTGCTCCAGCTTGACAGATTTTGTAAATAAAAAAAATCAGAAAATCTAAATTTTATTTTCTTTGCATATACATAGCTGAAATAAATCTCAGTATTTTGTGCTGGCCAGTCAAAATGTTAAGACCTAATATAAAAGGTTGCTAAATAAAACTGGACAGATCAGGACAGTTTTAGTCAGAATCATTCATAACCTTCCTTCTGAAGTCTGGCTGCGCCATTTGTGCGCAAGTTTTCATGTGGTTGTTCTGTTCAACTGTGGCAACACTGACGCATTTTCAGTCCACAGTAACAGGACAAACTCATCGATGACATGTTGTGAAGGATACAAGGGGTACATGATGTAAGAGACACCATATGACCGGTACACACACATTTGCGATGATAATGAAGGGAAAGGCTAGAAGGGGGAAGGAGGGAGAGAGGAAGAGAAAGAGGCCCACAGAGGGAAAGAACAAGAATAAACCTCGAATTGAACTGCAAGCAATACACACTCTGCAGACAGTGACACACTGACTGGGACAGAGTCATCTATTCATTTTTAAAAGAACAGTCAATAGAGGGAACAACAAACACCTCTGACTAATACGCAATACAATCACAGGTCTCTATCATGCATTTGCCACAAATTCAGTCGCAATCATCACTATACTGATGCATCCTAACGCACTTGAATCATGATATATAACTATGTGAGGTACTTCGTGATACCCATAAATATTTCTTATCGATTATCAAGTTGTATTTTAATAAATTTAATGAAATAAATTACTACATTATATTTATTTACATAAATATATTGCTGATTTGCTCATTATGCTGATTTGGTGCTCAAGAAACATTTCTTATTCTTAGCAATGTTGAAAATGTTTGTGCTATTTGATATTTTTGTGAAAACCATGCTATTTTTTCAAGATTCTTTGATTAGCAAAGTTCAAAAGAATAGCAGAAAAAAAAAAAAAAGAAGCGTTTTATCAATTTAACGCATCCTTGCTGAATATTTTTAAATTACTGACAAATTACAAAATTAACGGAAAACTTTTTAAGTGGTGTAAATTACATTGAAATACAGTTTACAGTTATTGTGAAACTGCACCTGTCACAACAATTAAGAAAAGTGTTTTTGTAATCATAAAATACAAAATATATATATTCTCACAGCGAGTGTCATGGTGGACGAGCAAACCCACCATATTTTTATAGATACTACTGTTATTTTGTAATGGAATGTAGTTAAGAGTTTCTTGAATGTAGTCGTTTAGACTAGTGCGATTTAGCACCAGCACCAGTGTTGGGTAAGTTACTTACTTATTACTAATTACATCATCAATGTTGTATTTAAAATACTTTTCTAATTACTACAATAGAGACAGGATAAGATATGGACAATAGAATGGAAACTTAATAATATAGTCAAACATGGAATAGTTTAGCCTTTTATAGCTTTTTAAAACATTTTAACTTTATTAAATTTAACACATTTTAACACATACTAGAATACTTTTATTTACTTTATAATACTTAATTTTGTTTTTAGTAACAAATAGGGATGTCACTATACCAAAAATCTAGTAGTCGGTACCGATAGCACCAAAAGTGCACGATATTCGATACCACTGTAAAAACATAGAAAAATACAAATAAAACAATGCTATATATTTTTTTCCAGGTAGGTCTAATAGTAGTAAGTAAAAATACCACAGAAATTGAAAAATCAAATATAAAATAACTCCGCATAGTCATAACTGTATAAATTAAAATATAGATTAATCCTTATTTTAGCTTTTCTTTTGTTGTTTGATTATCATTTATAATACAGACAGCCAATAGTAGACAGTAGCCGGAGGACAATATGCTGTTCACATTCACATAACAAACGTGAATATAAGCCAAGACGGGCATAACTGTGTGTGTATTTGAATGTTTATGTGTAATAAACCGCTCAAATTTGACCTTCGCGAGAGGCGGCTATGTGTGTGCGCTTTGGTTGAGAGCGCACTGACTCTCAAAAAGCGCGTCCCGTTTTCTTTCTCCCTAGGACATAGCTTACATTTTTACCATAATGTTCTTGCCTACCTGTGTCAAAAAAGTGAAGTAATTGGATTATTTCCATTCTGCAAAACAGCCACTCGCTTCTGACGACATCTTAAGACAGCGACTATGCAGCCAACTGGTTCGAAGTTGCGAACTCACGTGCAGCTCACTACAGCTAATGATTTTAAAGAGGTAGCCTTCACTTTTACCTTTAGATGACAAATTTTGATTTTAAATTCAGTATTGATTTAAACAGAACTGTTGAACTAATTTACAGTATGTAATGCAAGTACATTATAAGTAACTAATTAAATTACCTAAAAATGAACTGTAATCCCTTACTTTACTTTTTCAGTGGATAAGTAATTTAATTACAGTAACACGTTACTTAGTAATGCATTACACCCAACACTGCATAGCACCTATTTGAAAATCTGTTTAGACACTTTTTGTATACGCTTTCGGAAATATGAGCTCCAGGCCATCAGCGGCCGTTCAGTGCTCAAGTACCCGCAGAGAACAGCTTCATCTCGTACAGTCCTTCGGGAATTTGATATATTATATATTATGTTATATTATATATAAAATCACTATAGTTTAAAAAAAATGGTAATAAAATATGACAAGATCTTAGAGTTAAACTGGGTCAGAAAAAATTAATCTTAATTATGACAGATAACACTTAAGCAAAATATGGTCAGGTCAAAGTGTCTGAATAATTTTTGGTTCCAAATTTTTATCAATTTTACTGGTAGTCCACTGTATGAAGAATTTCTGGGTATAATGTGTCACAGTTTACTTTATTTTGCTATCTTCACTTACATAGATGAACTATAGTGTCCTGCACCCGCTAGTAAAAATATATAATAAAAAATAAAAAAATAAAAAAAAACAAAAATTATTCAGACTGTATATATAAACATTTAACAGCTACAATGCATGCTAGATGATGGTAAATTTACCACTGAAGCCATGACAAATGTTTTCTTTATTTTGATGGTTTCAATTTGGATTGTGCATGTCATTGCCATCTGTGAGGGTCAGATGATCATGCAGTTCAACTTAATCAGCAGATGGCCAGTAACTTGATGCAATTGCAACATGGTTTATTTATTTGTCAAAGCCAATTTTTACCTTCATCTGGTGCACACAGATCATTCATTCTGGAACTCATTTCTCCACAAACTATCGAGAGGAGAGAAGAGGAGACCCTTGTGTCATTATGGGGGAAGGGGCCAACGAGAGGTGTCCTGAGTAATGTTATGGGAAGGAAAAAGATCCAGGAAAAATGAAGAGAAAGAGAGAGAGAGAGATACAGGGGAATGAGGCTTCCCCTCTCGGCTACTATTGATTTTTCTCTGAGCTTTAGAGTGCATCAGCTTTATCTGTCCATTCCTGCTCCTTTCCCTCCTGAGCCCATCTATCCATCGTTGGCTTCTACTGTCACACGATTCCAGGATCCTCTCACACTTCCCCCACACAGTACAAAAAGACATATCTCCTCTTCTACATTATGGAGAGAACAACAACAAAAACAAAAAAGGGCAGTGACATTACTCTCCAGAAAACATTGACATTCATGAAGTTCTTCTGCCGTAGCACTTTGCATAAGAAATTTAAAAAGGGGCACAAACAGACCAAAGGGGGGAAAAAAGCAAAAGAGAGAGGGTGACAGCACTAAAGTTGCCTTATTAATTTTAATATCTGCTATCAATTTCAAAATTATGAAAATTACTACATTGCCATGGTGTAAATAACAGTTACTTCAGTAATATTTATACACTATATAGTTTTAAAACAATATTTAAAAAAAATTATATAATATATATATATATATATATATATATATATATATATATATATATATATATATATATATATATATATATATATATATATATATATTTATTTATTTTTAGTTTAAAAAAATCTTAACTGAATAATTAAGTTTTTTTTTCAAATAATGATATATTGTTTTGTTTTTAATTAATAAAAATGTTTTAATATTATTTAATTCTTATTTAATATTTAATTATTTGTAATAAATAATAATAATAATAATAATATAATTATTATTATTATTATTATTGTTATTATTATTATTATTATTATTATTATTATTAAAATGAATAATTCATTATTTTTTTTATTTTAATTTTTAATTTATTGGGAGGAAAAGGACAGATTGAGAGCTACAGTCTGTCTTTCAAAACAGCCAGGAAAAAAAAAAAAAAAAAAAAAAGAGGAAGGAAGGTCAGAGTTGGAAAAGTTGAGCCAACAGAGCAAGAGAGAGAGAAAGGAAGTAAGAGGAGTTTAAATGAGCGAGTTCAAGAGTGTGACAGAACATGAGCGAGAGAGAGAGAAAGATTTGGCTAATGTTTCTCAGCTTGGTTCAGCTTTCCCTCTCACCCCTCTCAGTTCTCCAACACACAAAGAAAGGGACGCCAGAAAGACGCACACATCTACTCCCTCTCTTTCTCTCACTCTCTCTTAATATGTAGTCTACCTCTCTCAACCTCTCAACAAATCTTCCACAGGCCACTCAAACACGCTTTGCTTTGGTCTGTCTTTTCCCAGTCTCTCTTCTTCAGACATGCATACAGAGATGGCTGAAACTTGCCCGACAGTGACAAAACTGGTATTATAAGCCCCAATCTGTTCCCCTGCACTGAGCCTCTCGGTTAACCTGGAAAAAGATAGCATCTAGCAAATTTAACTCTTTGGCTGGCTCAAATCCCATTTACAGTAATAGGCTCTATAGAGTGACGCTGGGCTGGGACTAAAGTTGAATCTTGGTAAAGACTGACGTCAGATGTGAGATTTACACATAGACGAGAGGTCAATGCGGTTTGAGGGAAGCCACACTTATACTTTGGTCTCCAACAAACACAAAAGACCCAAGCACAGGATGGAGCTCCTATAAAGA
The DNA here is from genome assembly GCA_037101425.1 of Elopichthys bambusa. Lineage (NCBI taxonomy): Eukaryota > Metazoa > Chordata > Actinopteri > Cypriniformes > Xenocyprididae > Elopichthys > Elopichthys bambusa. The sequence goes on along the minus strand of CM074436.1, from coordinate 13,062,661 downwards.
CAGACACTGGAATGAAGTGTACCACAATGCCGTTTGCTCCCAAGTGGATTCTGCTTTGATGAACACTGGGCAAATAGAGTATGAAGTCAAGTCCTGATTTGCACCTATTCAGTAATGATAATGGATCAAGAGTCGGGATTGACTTTATTTACAGACAACTGACACAGAAACTATGCAGCACGAGGACTTCGTGTTATTTTCGATTTAAAAAATATATAAATAAATAAAAAAAGTCTCAAAGTCTTGAAGAAACCATCACAACCAAAGAAAAATAATTATACGCCAACCAGGCATAACATTATGACCACTGACAGGTGAAGTGAATATCACTGAATATCTCTTCATCATGGCACCTGTTAGTGGGTGGGATATATTAGGCAGCAAGTGGGTCAGAGGATCTTCAAAACTGCAGCTCTTGTGGGGTGTTCCCGGTCTGCAGTGGTCAGTATCTATCAAAAGTGGTCCAAGGAAGGAACAGTGGTGAACCGGCAAAAGGGTCATGGGCAGCCAAGGCTCACTGATGCACGTGGGGAGCGAAGGCTGGCCCGTGTGGTCCAGTCCAACAGATGAGCTACTGTAGCTCAAATTGCTCAAGAAGGTAATGCTTGTTCTGATAGAAAGGTGTCAGAATACACAGTGCATCACAGTTTGTTGCGTATGGGGCTACAGAGATGCAGACTAGTCATGCTGACACCTGTCCACCACTGAAAGAGCCAACAGTGGGCACGTGAGCATCACAACTGGACCACGGAGCAACGGAAGAAGGTGGCCTGGTCTGATGAATCAAGTTCTATTTTACATCACATGGATGGCCGGGTACGTGTGCGACGCTTACCTGGGGAACACATGGCACCAGGATGCACTATGGGAAAAACGCAAGCCGGCAGAGGCAGTGTGATGCTTTTGGGCAATGTTCTGCTGGGAAACCTTGGGTCCTGCCATCCATGTGGATGTTACTTTGACACGTACCACCTACCTAAGCATTGTTGCAGACCATGTGCACCCTTTCATGGAAATGCTATTGCCTGGTGGCTGTGGCCTCTTTCAGCAGGATAATGCGCCCTGCCACAAAGCAAAAATGGTTCAGGAATGGTTTGAGGAGCACAACAACAAGTTTGAGGTGTTGACTTGGCCTCCAAATTAGCCAGATCTCAATCCAATTGATCATCTGTGGGATGTGCTAAACAAACAAGTCCGATCCATGGAGGCCCCACCTCGCAACTTACAGGATTTAAAAGATCTGCTGCTAACATTTTGATGCCAGATACCACAGCATACCTTCAGGGGTCTAGAGTAGTCTGTGCCTCAACGGGTCAGGGCTGTTTTGGCTGCAAAAGGGGGACCAGCACAATATTAGGAAGGTAGTCATAACTATATACATACCGATCAGGCATGATGTTAATGACCATAAAAATATACCGCATTAGAGGAAACATTGGTTGATCATTGGCAAACTTCATATAACTCCAGTTAAGCTGGTCAGCTGAGAACAATGCTGCATTTGGCTCATGACCCAAATCAAGCAGGTGTTTACTTTTTTGGTGAATTTTCTTCCGAAGAAATTTTAGAATTCAGTCCACTTTAAGTGACAATATTTAAGAAAGAAAAAAAAAAAAAGAGAATTTCTAGAAAAATGTTGGCAGTCCAAAAGTCCAGAAAGAGTCGTAAATTAAGCGTGACCATTTTAACCCACTCTTTGACTCTCAGAATTAAACAAGCCATTGTTGCTACTGTACCTTTAACATCTGCTACATGCGAATAGGTCTTATGATTGGGTAACCTGTGCACGCTGCTGTAATTCATGCTGAACTTGTTCAATATTAATTGCTAAATGCACCTTGATGCTAATATGCTGATGGTTGCGACTGATGACTTTTCAATGACCCATTTCTGCAGTTTATGTTCAGAAACCATCTGGGTGGACTAGAGCGGGATCTTATGCATAGTTCATCAAACTTATTTCAAAAGAGCAAGGGAAATGCTGTTCTTATTCACAAACAATTTGACTAAGTGATTCGTTAACAGAATCATTAAGTCAAAATTCTCATCTCTAGCATTAACGGACTATAGGTTTGCTGACTGGTCAGTTAACACAGGCCTGCCGGCTGATACTCACGTACAGATACAACGTGGCGAGTAGAGTACTCAAAACGGAACTGTTGGACAGGTTGCCTAGAGACGGACAAAAGCAGCCAAAACAAACAGACTCTTTTGTTATGAAAATGGAGTGTGAGAGTAAGTTTTTCAAAGAGTAACACGATAAGAATGTGTATGAGAGCTTTATGGCCCTGACCAGGTTCAGTCATTCATCTTTCCCTATGAGGGAACCCACCTCATATCCATCCGACTACACGTGATGAAGAAAACACTACTCCCGTCCATCTATAGCTCAAAGCTTGAGACACTACTGATTGCACGAACGGACAGTAGTACCATTCATTCAAGCAAGAGACTCTCTTCTGACTATAATATGCAAAATTATAAAAATATCAAACTGTAAAAAACATCAAACTGAGCAAATTTTAAACCAATTATCCAATATTTTGAAATATATTGCTAGTAGTGCTGTCAAAAGGAAATTTGAAAAATCTGAATGCTGTTGAGTGGATTCATAAACACCTCTAATTGGCAATTGTGTTCACGCGCTCAACATAAATGTCTGTGATTGGCTACAATGATCAACGCACAGGAGCATTTGATTTTGGAAGCATTTTGAAAGCGGGACCAGTCCGTTGATAGACGCCTGCTTTCAAAAGCTCCCATGTGTATCTGTATAAGCGCTTGGTGAAGAGCGTCATTGATGTCTATTTACAACATGTTTCTGAAGAGTTGATCATTGTAGCCAATCACATACATATCTGATGAGCGTGTGAACAATGGCCAATCAGAGGTGTTTACGAATCCGCTCAACAGCACTCAAAGGGTCACATTTTTAAAATTTCAGTACCAACATGGTACCTTTGACAACACTAATTGCACTATTGCTTTCTATAAAACGGTTACCACACAAAAGTTAACAAATTTTTATTAAGTACCAAATTCATTAAGTACCATATTTCTGCAAGCAAGCCACAAATAAATAAAATTAGTCCTTGACACATCAATATTCATTGTCCTTGTCTTGGTGGTACACTATTGTATTTTCACGCAACTGGAACACTGTAATGACCAATAACCATTTAGGACCAGTTTTATAACATCTAGCTGAGTTTTGACTTCAAGAAAATAAGTGAATGCTCTCACATACAAAATGCTTGGCTTCCTGACAGCTGGCTGTCTGTACAGCCTAAATCCAGCCAAATTCCAGCTGAATTCACACCCATATTTCATAGAAGTGATGAAACAAGCTTCTTACTGCTGTGGTGAGGACAGTATGTGTGTGTGTGTAGTCACACACATCATCATATAAAGGCTAATATCATAAATTACAGTCTAAAAGGGGCTTATAATATTCAATCATGTGATTTATTTCAACCGCAAACCCATCCTCTCCCTCTCTCCACCTTCATCCTTTTCTCTTTCAACACACCTGGCACCTGTAAGCACTTCTGAGCGTCTGTTCTGCTTTTTTGTCCGCTCTCACTTCTCTCTGAAGATGGTGCCAGGTCAGTGCAGTAGAGGAGAGGAGAAAACCTCCAGCCTTCCTTTTAACACTCATCCCTGTTCCTCTGTTCCTGGGCTGAAAGGAAATGGACGTGCTTTCTGAATGGTTTATTAAGAGGTAGGGATGAGGGCTTGTGCTAATGCTCAAACTGCGCTACTGGTTTAAATAATGATCAGGAGCGTAGTCCAATTAAAACAGCTTACTGACACTACAAAGCCTAGCGCTCATCTCCCGTGCTGCACCTTGCCTGCTGAACAGCCCGCCTAGCGTATGTGTGCGCGCACGAGAGACGCAGATCTACTCAAGGTGAAAACTGAAGAGTCCTTGAGGGACACCGGCTTGATTTTGAGCACGCAGCAACAGTTGTCTTCATGTTAAGTGGAGTTCTGCAATGTTCTGATTTGGGCCCAAGTGTCTCATAGAGCAGAGTGCGCTAAAAGAGAGCTGTTGTTCTACTACAGATCGGACCACAAGCCTAAAACCTGGGAATAGACTCACATAACAACCCACACTAGCCCTGGGGACCAGCTGGGCCCTCATAATACAAGCTTGGTCGTCGTTAAATGAGAGTCATGAAGCCTGATAAACAAGGCACGACCATCTTAAGTGTATCCTTTGTATTCACAGAAGTTGAGACACTATAAGATTATGTCTAGCTCTAAAACACTGTGACACTATCCAACTTCAACTTGGCAGATTCCCACGAACAATAGTCATCAACAGTTCAACCACTGCCACTGTAGGATAGCAAATAAAATAAAATAAAATAAAAGACTAAAAAGTAAAAAAAAAAAGAACTAAAAATACATTTAAAAGCAACTTACAGTCTATATTCACACCCTTTAAACATGTTGGGAAGTCTGATTCATTGCAAAACTGCTTAAATTTTCATCAAAAAATTAATAATTTGAATTATAACTTCAAAAATACTGCCACATGTACGCAAAAACATTTTTGATTAATTGTTTTTTTTTTTTTTAACTCAAGTTACATAAATTACAGTGGTTTTGGTATTTTGCTTGGTTTTTTGGGGGGTGGAAAGGTGTTCATATTTAGATTAAGTTCACCTTTTGTTTTTCTCCACACAAGTTCATTTGGAGCATTTGATTCAAAAGCTGGTGAAATATCTTTTTACATTTGTCATGTTCATATATGCTTAAATGAACCAATTGCACTCAGATCTGCACTGAAACAACCAGAACGAGACCGCCTTAAAGGTTGAAAAATGTCTGAGGGTGAAATATGTTGATAAGAGATAGGCATGTTAATAAGTTGATGGACATTTGGAGACTAAATCTGTGGGGCAGCACAGTTTCACAGTGAGTTAGGCCCTGTTTTAAAACGAACAAAGCAAACAAACTATAGAACTGAAAACGCCCTAATACACCAATTATGCCAGTTTAATTTTCCTACCCGTTTAAAAAGATTGAGTCAAATGCCATGTTATGACTCAAATGTCACCTCACATCACACTTTCCCACCAAAGTTCTCCCTGCCTTTGAACAACAAGACTTCGCTCATGTTCAAGCTGGACATGTAAATTCACTATGCTGACCAACAGAAAGCTGCTTGATTTGAAAGTGACTTGTGTGCTTCACACATCTGTATGCTACTGACAATAGTTTTTTTCTCCTCACAAAATTTTGCTGAAATCTTGCTATTGTAAGAGCGATTTAAGAAAAAAGTGGTTCTTTTAAGAACTGTTCACTCAAAGGCTATTTTGGGGGAACCCAAAATGATGGTTCTATGGCATTGCAGCAAACACTAATTTGAATGAATGACAGACACTCCAATTCTGTGGAAACCAAATTCTGTTCTTCAACATTAGAAAATAGGAAACATTAATCTTCAATTGGAAGAGGTAGAAAGAACAGCTTTAGGGCATGTTTCCACGACAACGATGTACTAAAAACAGATTTTTATTTTATTTTTTTTGCATTTTTCGCATACAGATGACAACTTTGTCAGAACGGTCCCCGTTCACACAGATCTGCAAAAACAATTAAAAACACTGTATTATGCATGCCAGGCCAGTAGTTGGCGATGTCACTTTATAAAGAAACACTACGCGCCTACAGACTGAACACGTAATGCGCATGACGTCACCACTTTCACGATTTCCCAAATTTTGTAGTTTACACAGAGACGATAACTGTCGTTTTTCAAAAACTTGCACTTTAAACCAGTTTTCAAAAGTTTGCATTTTCAGGCTCCCAAAATACCTTTGTCGTGTAAATGAACAGCAAAAAACACAGTTTTTAGTGTCGTGTAAACGATCTCTTATATTCTTAATCCATTTGATCACCTCTAACACATTCTCTGCATTTCTGTTAAGAGTCAGCAGAACTGAGCTTGGTCTGGACCGGCCCCAGGGGGGATTCTACACCCTTCAAATGATCTTGAACTGTCCACATGTACACACACGAGTACATTCTCAAACACAGATACTCATGAGCACACAAGCCCACCAGAAATCCGTTTCTCTATTGATTTTATGGGACCTGATAGCCCTTTTTCTCCCTCTCCGCACAGTGCTGAGGATAATACCAAACACCTACAGCAGAAAAAGCCTCAGGAGGTCTAACATGGTTCCTCCTTCTATGCATACGTGTGCATTTACAGGCAAATATGAGTTCGATGAGAGGATGAAATATGCAGGAGGGTAAATGGACAGGGAAAGTCAGTGTGAGAAAATGAAAGGGGGATCGGGTGGACAAAAGAGATAAAGGGATGAGGAATGAGAGCGGGAGAGGCAAAGAGAGAGAGGGCGCTTCTGCATTGAGAGCAGATGGTGTTGAACTCAGGGGATTTCAGTGTGCCGAGCTTCTCTCATTATCAAAGCGGCCTATCTGATCTCAGTCAATATCACACACACACAGCTACTGTATATCCCACTAGTCAATATCACATATACACTCTCAGGTAAAGCACCTCTGATTATTCATCCAGTCAATATCACATGCTCACCCCGAGATGCATTTAAATATCAGGATAAATCATAGGACAGAAAAAGAGCAAAGTCTTGCTTAATGACAAACGGCCCCAAACAAAGCTCAGACACACACACGCTGGTCTAGTTGGTGCAGTGGCGGCAGCAGGCAGGCAAAGCAGGTTGCTTGACGCTCACTCCATCAGACAGGTATTTCCAGTCTGGGCTTTTTAGTAAAGTGTGTGTGTAGCGCAGCTCAGCCACAAAAAGCAACTGCCGGTAGGCAAACACACCTGAGCTTAAAGCGCAACACCTGAGATACTACATCCCCCCCCCCCGCACATGCACGCATGGTCATAGAGGCCATGTGTTCATTTTTTAATACATTTATTTTTGGGATGCACAATATATCGGCCACTATATCGGTATCGGCTGATATATGTTAAATTTTAATGTTATCATTATCGGCCCAATAAGAAAATTTGGCCAATATTTTAAAGCTGATGAATAATGGATTATTTCCCTCAGCTGAGACACTTCAGATGCACACTGCCCACCATTATGGTTTAGAATTGCTTGAAATATGATTGAAATATGATAGGATTCCAAGTCTGTCATATAGGCTACATAATATTATAATGAGAACATTTTAATTGTGTGCTTGGGACATGGCTTTTAATGATTATTTTGTAATCAAAAATTATATAAAAATTGATTCAGATTTATCGGCCAATATATCGGTTATTGGCTTTCAAATATAAGGAATTATCGGTTATTGTATCGGCCAAAATTTTCATATCTGTGCATCCTTAATTTATTTTTTACGTGTATGTCATCAAAGCCCCACTCCTGTCTCGTAACAGTATACGAGCGGTGGCTACATTAACTCTAGTTGCGTGAACACATGGGCGCGTGTGCATTTGCTCCCAACAGCTTGTTGTCCATGTCAAAAAGGAAGTGCTGTGGCTGATTAAGCCCATCATGTAGCAGGAAATAAGGATGCCAGAGGCTTGAACACTTTATATTTTGGAATTTCCATTTGGCTAAACGGGAATCATAAAGCACCGTGATGCCGTTGGACAGACAGGGCGATCGGGTCAATTATTAACTTAAACCCTAAAGTCGGTGGGAACAATTGTCCCATGCTGTGGAGCGACGTGCCATGCTATTTTGGACCAGAGAATAACAACATTAGGCATCTAAAACAGAGGAGAAGTGTCACAGCTTGGGTAACTGAATGAATGCATGTCTTGCACATATTTGTTACACCCTAGTATCAAATCTGCCGCTTAAGATGAACCATGAAGTGCTAAGAGTCAATAGGAATTTTTAGATCAGTGTGTTGCTCATCAGAACATGTGCATTAACGAGGAAATAAGGAGCGCAATTTGCAATTTGGTCTGTCTTTAGGAAAGACACCCAATCGTTACCCTTAAGAGCACAAAGTCTGTCGAGTTCTTCACATACCTGCTGACAAAGCTTTAACTCTATTTATGAAGAGATCAGAGCTCACATGAAGCCTGCTTGCAACTTTCCATTTTTAAAAAAAGAAACTGTGGCATAACACCTCTAGTTTTAGACTGCATTACAGTATTCAAAAGCAAGAGAGATCCATTTCATATTCAACCTATTGACTGACAGCTATTTTATAAAATTAAAAAAAATGGAATAAATTTTTTTTGGAATAAATAAATAAAATGTTTATAAGGTTTCCTACATCCCTGATAAAATTCTACTAGTAATTTTGTGAGGTAGTATTGAGTGGGTGTCATACAAGTGTGCATTTGTGCACAAATATACTGTATATTTCATATAAAATGCAATTTTGAAAACCCCATAAACAAGTGTTGAACCAGTCCCACAGAATCCCATACAACAACACTACACTAATTGAATGTAGTAGAGCCTATAGCTTCATATCTTTACCCCGATATACTGTCAGATATGGTCAAATACAACTATATTTGGATAGTTACAACCCTGTTACAACCAAATACTGGATAACATGATAGTGTTAGAAGAAAACTCATGTTTATTGTGCACCTCCAAGATGAAATGAGATCCATAACCCAAATTTAGACTGGTGGTTTAAGTCTTACCTGCTCCGGAGTTTCTGTGCATTCCAGGCCCTGCGTGTCTGTGGGCTCCTGGGGAAAGCATGCTCCCAGGTGGGCGCAGGTTTTCCGTGTGTCCATGAGCAGCGCCGAACTGCTGCTGCTGCTGTTGGTGGTGGTGGTTTATTCCTCCAGCTGGACTTAGCGCACCACCGCCACTCCCAGCATTACCATTCGAGTTAGATAATCCACCGTGGTAAAATCCAGACCGTGAGCGAGATCGAGTCCTGGGGGGCTCCATAGTCACTGGATGGGGGTGATGATGATGATGATGGTGGTGGTGGTGGTGGAAAGGGGAAGTGGGAGGGGAATGAGACACCGCAGAGGAGCTCTCAAGCGCTCCAGAAAGTCTAGTGCTCCCTAGGCTGTGGCCCCCCTCCGAACCCCTGTATTCCGCTGGCTGGGCCCCTGCGTCCTCGCATAAATCAGCACGCTTGGGAACGGGGTCCGGGGAACAGACGCGGGGCTCTCGAGACGTTGAATGACCAGTAGTGGCGATTGGCATTTCCTTCCGGCTTATATGATTCCCCCTCTCTCACTTCCTCCTCTTCGATTCCACGCCAGAAAACACTTACAGATTAAAACACTGTTTAAAAAACACATTTCAGTCATTAAAATGCTTACAAACATTAAATTAAAAAAAAAATACAGCATGAGTCATTAAAAAATTTTAAAAACGAAAAAAAGTTATTAAAACACTCTAAAGAACCAGAGAATTGACATTTGAATGAACCAAAAACTCTTTAAAAACATTAGACTCATTAAACTTAAAAAAAAAAACAAAAAAAAACATTTACAGTAAAAATTAAAATAGTTAATTTTTTTTAATTAAGGAATTAAAAAGAATTAAGTTATAAAAGAATAACAAATAAAAGTGAATTAGTTCATATGCTTTTTTTAACTTTAAAACCTTAATACATTAAAGTAAAATTACATGTATTGGTCTTTTAAAACAATATTTTTCATCGTTTATAATAAGGTAATGAGACGATGACGATCCAAAACTGAAGAACTGCAGATTAATAAAACTGGTTTACAAACATGATGATGAGGTTTAAAGGCTCTCTTTTGTTTTAGTAACTTCATTCCTTCTAGGCGTGTCCTACTTACTAAATGCAAAAATATTATTTAAAAAAATAACAAAATTCTTCGTTGTCCCTTTAGTGATATTTAAAACATTTCTAAAACATTTTAAACGCCAAACTTCCGAACACAAAACAAGTCATATCAAAGAAGAAATAAGAAATAAAAACAACACAAAAACTAGCTGCGACGCGCTACACAACGCAGCACGCACGTGCGTTATGTTTATGATTAATAAAGTAAATAAATAAAAGTACATAAGACAGTAAGAGGGAGCAGCTGGTTATCAGACACTTCCGTGAAGCGCTAGCGTTAGCTCCCAGCTACACAAAAACACACAAATAAACATAATATTGCCTGTCTACCGCTCTTTTAACACACCTAACACACAACTATACTCTATCACAACACGCCTTACTCATCCACACAGTGTTTAACTGATTTAAATCACATTTAGAGTGAAACCATGTAGATGTATTAGCTTATGTTAGCAGTGAATGTCGCGCTGGCTTTAGTCCACCATCTGCCTTTAGTCTCACAAAACTACCACAAATAAAGCCCTGGTCGTCCTTTAAAACCTCAGGGCCACATGTCCTGTCCTAAACATCAGCTCATCGCTAATGAATCTGCCTGGGTTATGAAAAACATTGATATTTATAAACTGTTTTGTGGCGATCAGTGAGAGGCGAAGCGTTCTAAAGTCCCTAATTATATTTACATCAGTGGAAAAAACGATGAAAAAAAGCTCTTTTTTCCACTCCTCCCACTCAAACAAACGCATTTATATATTCGCTATTAAATAAAAAGCGGAACTCACCCGGAGCTGAGTGGAGCTGTGTGTTATGAAGTGTTTTTGAGCTGATCTTTTGGCGTGGTGCTCCTGCGCTCAGACGGTGTCAGTGAGAAATAATGTGACAGACCATCAGCGCGATTTCACAGCTCCAGTACAGCAGACCAGAGAAGCCGAGCACCGAGCGACTGTGAAGAGTCCACGCACAAAATGAAATGGAAACAAGCACTTACTGCTCTCAAACCCAAATCAGTCACAAATGAGGCCCATTTAACAATCCACCATTTTCAACTGAAATCAAAGACAAACTCCCAAACCTACTGAGTGAAACCCTTCTGAAAACAATGAAAATGTCGAATGGTAAGTGATCTGCCATTTCTACAGAACTTGCAACAAAGCTTATAAACATGCATTTCTATGACAAAACTTAAAATGTGTTTTTGGATGGATTATTAGATCTTTATAAAGAACTGCACACTAACTTAGGCTAAGTATTATTATATCCGACGTTTCGGCAGAAGAGCAGCCTTTGTCAAGGTACAAAAAGGTGTGCTTTTGCTTCAGCGCTATTTATGGATCACTGGAGCTAACATATTTTAGCAATGTGTGTCTAAGACTTGGATAATATATTCCCATATGTATATGCAAATGAAAGTAGTTTAGAAATATATGACTTATTTAGGCTATCCTTACAGTGTTTAAGGAGAACTGTCATCACAACATTTTATTTGAAACCAACAATAGTGGTTTCTAATGAGGTAAACTGATGGTACGTGTTATTACTAATGCCTAAATACTTATTATTAATGGCATAAAGTTAAAATGAAAATAAAGTTTTAAAATAATAAATTGATTTTAATATTATTATTAACAATAATAATAATTATTATTATTAAAGGGTTAGTTCACCCAAAAATGAAAATAATGTCATTTATTACTCACCCTCATGTCGTTCTACACCCGTAAGACCTTCGTTCATCTTTGGAACACAAATGAAGATATTGCTGATGAAATCCGATGGCTCAGTGAGGCCTCTATTGAGAGGAAAGCCATTCAAACACTCAAGATCCATAAAGGTACTAAAAACATATTTGAAACAGTTCATGTGAGTTCAGTGGTTCTATCTTAATATTATAAAGCGACAAGAATACTTTTTGTGCGTCAAAAAACAACTTTTCAACAATATCCATATGGGCCGAGTTCAAAACACTGCTTTGTGGGCTTTACGAATCGAATCAGTGAATCGGAAAGTTACGTGATTTCAGCAGTTTAGCCATTTGATAGGAGATCCAAATCATTAATTCAAAACAAAAGATTCATAAAGCTCAGAAGCTTCATGAAGCAGTGTTTTGAAATCGGCCCATATAGATTTTTAAGTTTTTTGTTGTTGTTGTTGTTTTTTTTGGCACAAAAAGTATTCTTGTCGCTTTATAATATTAGGATAGAACCACTGAACTCACATGAACTGTTTCAAATAAGTTTTTTGTACTTTTATAGACTTTGAGGGTTTCAGTGGTTTTGTTCTTAATAGAGGCCTCACTGAGCCATCGGATTTCATCAACAATATCTTAATTTGTGTTCCGAAGATGAACGAAGGTCTTACGGGTGTAGAACGACATGAGAGTGAGAAATAAATGACATTATTTTTATTTTTGGGTGAACAAACCCTTTAAATATGTGGTGCCTATGAAATCGATCGTGTTTCTATTGCTCTGGTCTAGTTGGAGCACTGAAGGGAATGCAAACTAGAGAGATGCGCCGCTGAAGGGGAAACGCGTGAATAATTTACAAATGTTAGATGCTTCTCCAATTTATCATGACAACACGTATAAACTGCCTCCATTTACTTAAATATCCCCTGCACTTTTTCGATTTATGCAAACGTTTGATTTGCTTCGCCTGTAGTTGTTAACATGGCCCATTCTCTAGGGCTTGTTGGACATTTAAACCTGATCACGCCTCTTTTTGGCCAGTAGCAATAGTGTGGACATCGATGGAAGTCGACCAAGGCAAAACAAAGATTTAATGAAACTGACAAAAATATGTTGTTTACTTTTAAGTGACATGATTCTAGATTCACTTCCCTTAGTCTTGGATTGATGTATTTTAGTCTAAGTATCAAATGTATTTGTGAACATGTAGTAGTAGGCTAATTTATGCCCTGAGATAGTAGCCTATAAAGGGGGGCTGGTTTTTAATCTTGCTCTTTCTTTCTCTTTTTTTTTTTTTCCATTTAACTGATTTAACCCAGAAACAAATGTGTTCTGGGTTAAATAAAACGTTTAATGAGTTAACAGATCTGCATTTTCTTCAAGAAGTCTTCAATGAGTCACATATGAGCTGTGATATGTGGGTGTGCAGTCCCATTTTATAAGCCCACCTTGACACACTGTTTTTATCTCACTTTCTTTTGAAAGTCACATGCACGTCATATGCTTCCCAGAATGTGTTTATGATACACTGTTTTGTCTTGTCCTGTTATCTCTTTATGTGTAAGCTCCGAGCCCAAAGTAAGATCTTTCCTGGTAATATTGAAACGCATAGGATAGATACTACACTTATAGTAGGCGTGTTCTGTAGTGATAATTTAAAGATTGGGCGAGAGATGGCAGCAAGAGGGGCTGCTTTGAAAGGAAATATGGGGGAGTGATAGAGAGAGAGTGATAGGGGGATGGGGAGAGAGAGGATGGGGGTAGGGAGGTGTGTGAGAGTGTGTGTAAGGGGGGGCTCGGCTGATATGCCCTCCTATTGGTTTGTTCAAATGGTGGGGGAGGGGCACCCAGCATACACCAGCTGTATGAAGAGAGAGAGGAGAAACAAAGGGTGAGATGGGGGGGGGGGGGGGGGGGGTAGCGTACATTTCCTCACTAATATTCAGGGATAATTAAAATTCAGGCAGGGCAGATGATTTAAAATGATGATACGCTCAAATTAAAAATGAACATGCACCCAGATTCTGATCTGTTTCAATATTAAACACAAAAAAACTAGTGGAAAAACTTGCTTTTAAGTATATAACTCTTTTATTAATACTTAATGAATATTTTACAGTAGTTTCATGTTTTCAATTGTTGCATGGTTTTTTTTATCCAGTGCCCATTCTCAGCACTCTTTGACCAGGCAGATTTTATTCATCAAGAGATCTTGTGTAGTGAAATGCATATACGTACATAAGCCAGAGGAAGCTGTGCTTTGCATTATTTATTTAAAGGACAAAGGAATTACTGGAACCCTCTAAAACCAGTGTGACTAGTCTCAAAAAAGAGAGCGCGCAAGACCGAGAGAGAGGAAGAGAGCAGACTGGGTGAGAATGAGTGAGAGAAAGAAGGGGAAAAAAAACAGGAAATGAGAGAGGGAGAAGGGAGGAGAGCGCCCGGCCTCCTTGTGTTTAAGCCAAACCAAATCTGAGGGAATTGGCATTGGCCGCTTCGCATGAGAACCGAGAGGAAAAAACTATAAGACAGAAAAAGGTTGAAGAGAAATGCCAAGAATGCAAAGGCAAGAATCAACACATTTAAGAGTCTTTCGTTCTGCTGGCTGACTCGCTCTCTTTTCTGAATGCAATTATAAACTACCACATTTTCACACTGTAAGCTGAAAGCCGGTTTTGATTAAGACGCGTCGACTTGGGTGTTGGTAGTCGGCATTAATTAGTGGAAGACCTGGGTTTAATCACCTCTGTGGGCCTGTAAACATAAAAACATGTCTACAAACCTAAAAGTTCTTCAAAAATGGTGCATTCTGGTAGGCAGCTGGGACGTCTTAAGCTGTCTTTGAATAGTTAGACATCACCATTTGGCTGAGACAGATAAGTTTACTGATTCGGGATTGCTGTGATGTCTTTTGGAGTAGAAATAGTGGGATTCTGGTCTAGGCATCCTGTATTGCGTCTTCCCTGTTAACATCAGAGGTTGAGTATTTTTGCCAAGTTTTCTATAGTGCGTCAGGCGTAGATTCGCTGTCTGCTTTCAAGTCACATGGCCCATGGATGTCATGCCAAAACCTACTGAGACTTACAACACACACATTTTAACACACATACACACACAATCATATATACATCACGTACATGCCAGCTTGTCTCAGGCCTGCGGCTCTGTATGTTAACGTGCCACATACTGTTCACATAAACATGTTTTATGACATGTTACTAATGCCATACCTGCATAATCACGAATCAGTTTGCTAACAAGTAACTCCTATGAGTAGGTTCCTTTTGATGAAACTTTTAAAGAGACTTAAAAAACTCAGGAGTTAGCATGTTTAATCAGTCTGATGAATTCTTCAATGAATGAATTGACCAAATCAGTTAGAGCGTTTATAATCAACTGTACAAGTTCCATCTTAAAAGAGTACTGTAGGGAACATGTATTTTTGTAGGTTAAAACCCAGAAATTAGTTAACATTTAAGCACTTCTGGTTCCATCGTCTTGAAGTCAACGGGTTTATTTGAATAGGATTTTGGTTAAATGCCTGAAGTAAGGTCTGTGTTTAACACAATCTCAAGATATTTTCTTATTTTAATCTATGACAAAATAAATTCACCTTCCCCATTCATGATTGTTTAAGCTTTTACATATCTTGACAAAGGGTAACAAGTGGCTAAATAGGACTACAGTAGTCTCGAACAGAAGGCGTTACACCGACAACTGCTGTAGTCCCATTTAGCCACTTGTTACCCTTTGTCAAGATACGCACGCTCTAAGTGGGACTCGAACCCAGGTCCGCCGGCATGGGAGTCGGGTGCTTTAACAAGGAGGCCAAAGTCGCTAGAGCACCCTTTTGACTTCAAGGGAGTGAGGTTTACATGCACCCCCCTAAACCTCACCCCCATCCGGGTCACGGCACCAATGCAACCCCTCCTGTTCGAAACGCCCGCTCTAAGTGGGACTCAAGCCCCAGTCCGCCGGCATGAGAGTGGGGTGCTCTATCAAGGAGGCTAAACACCGAAGTCTCTAGAGTCAGTCAGGTTTACATGCACAGCTCTTACTAGCCTTACTCTTACTGACTGAATGGGAAAACGCACTAGTCTGCTTTTATACTTAAACTTTTAGGGGAAATATATTAAATAAAGATTGTCAAGATGGTTAAAGATGGTGACGTTGAAGTAAATTGACCGTGGTATAGTTTGTTTATAGACTACGTTTAGCTTTTTATTTCTGACGATTGTATTTAGGCTTCCAAGTTCATAAAAGTTGTTCATTTGTCATGATGAACAAAACGTGTAAGAATCATAAACTTTTGTTGGTCAGATCTTATTTTCTGAATAATCCAAAAGCCAGTGGAAAAATCCTGTTAGGTTTTTGTTGAGGGAACCACGGTGATGCTAACTTCTGGGTTGCCCTACAAAAATATGTTATTACTGCAGTGCTCTATACATCATTACTTCAATGTAACCATTAGGCTGCTCTGACTTGCACTGAAAGAAAGCAAAACTATATACTCTATTTATCTGTAAACCTCACAGTTTTTGTTTATGTTCATCCTAATTTTTATAGCTACTTGAAGCATTATGGTGATGCAATTAATTAATAAGCATTTTCACCTAGAGAGCTTCATTTTAGCTCTTTAGATTGGTCCAAGTATGAAGAAGTTTGGAAAGCCCTGTACTAATGTACACTCCCAAAGTCTTATTTTGCTGCATACTGTATATTACCATTTTCATAAACCAACCAGGTCTAATACAAAAAAAGGTTTATTATTCAGAATATTTGAACGTATAGTGAAACAACATTCTCAACATTTTGTAATCATATTTCCTACATTTGAAACAAAGCTTTCACTAGACACTAACACAACTTACCCCAAAGCATCTGACTCACTTTATCCCACAGCTACCATTCAGGATGCTTCATTTAATAATTCATGGCTAATCTTTAGCAAAATAATTTACATGTTCATTGGCAATTCACCAACATGTATAATGTATATTTTCAGACCTGAATAAATTTGCTTTGACCTCAAATTAATTTTATGTGCCATGTGGAAAATGTACTTTGAAATGCAAACAACAGTTCTGAATAAAAAATGATTGTCACTTTTCTTGTGTTCATCTCCCAGACGCTGGCAGCTGTAAATGGTGAGTATTTTCTAAATATGTATTCACAATCACATGGCAAAAATTGTGCACAGTTTGCTTGATTAAGAGGGCGACACAGCTTACCTTACTCTCCCCTACTCTTATTCTATCCCCGCTCCTCCATTTCTCAGCCAGAAAGAAGAGGATTTAGGCTAGTTTTTCAGAGCCAAACCAAACCAGCATGAAAAAAGGACAGAAAGAGAAGCCCTCCCTTCCTCTAACCCTGTTTTGCTCTTCTCTGTGTAGTTTGGCAGTAGACGGTAGTGTTGGTGTGTGTGTGTGTGCGGTCTGTGTGAACAAGCGCTCATGTGGACAGGGCTCTGACTCTGCTATTTGGTGAAGTTCCCAGTTAGGCTTGATGGGAAATGCTTTTTTATCCCTCACTGAATGAAGTTGGTTCAGCATACACAAAACTGTAGAGTAACCATTGGACCAAATGCTGAGAATAAACTCATGCCTGATGCTTACCTGCCTAACAGAAACCCACTATTTAACCCTCTATGGTACGTGTCATGTTATTAATATGAAATAAACTACCATTCAGCAGTTTGGGGGCAGTACAATTTTTTTTATGATTTTGAAAAAGGTTTCTTTTGTCTCATTTGTTTGATCAGATATACAGTAAAAACAGTGATATTGTGAAATATTATTACAACTTAAAGTAACTTTTTTTGGTTTTAATATATTTTTAAAATGTAATTTATTCTTGTAATGGCAAAGCTGAATTTTCAGTAGCCATTACTCCAGTCTTCAGTGTCACATGATCCTTCAGAAATCATTCTAATATGCTGATTTGGTGCTCAAGAAACATTTCTTATTATTATCAATGTTCAAAACAGCTGTGCTGCTTAATATCTTATGGAAACCATGATGCATATTTTTCAGGATTCAGTTTTTTTGTAACAACGTACAATGTTTTGTAATTTTCACTGTTGGTATTTTTCAGTTTAATGCATTCTTGCTGAATAAAAGTATTAATTTCTTTTGAAAAACAAAATCTGACCCTATGCTTTTGAACGGTATTCAAAAAAAAAAGTTTGGAAACATTACAGTTTTTTTTATGTTTTTGAAAGAAGTCTTTTATGCTCCCCAAGGCTGCATTTATTTAATTAAAGTATACAGTAAAGAAAAGAAAAGAAAACAATTTTAATTTGTAATAATATTTTGCAATATAAAGGTTTTTACTGTATTTTTATTAAATAAATGCAGTCTCTGTGTACATAAGAGAATTTTTTCAAAAACATAAATTGCAATGTTTCCAAACGTTTGACAGGTACTGTATGTTTACAAAAAAAAAAAAAAAAGTGAACATTTTGGAAAATAGCAATAATGGCCTAGTAGCTTGGATGCAGCATCATGCAAATGCAAACATTTTCAGTTGCTGAAAACATTTTAGAAATATGCTTCAGCCATGATGAATTTATTCCATAAACAAAAGTGTCTGTCAACATGCCGCCTCCAATGAGGCAAGCCGCTCCATGTAGAATAAAACAGCTTTTATCAGCCTACTTATTTAACCGAAGTCTTCATCCATGTAAATGCACATGATTTAAAAAAAAAAAAAATTTTGAGGAAAAAATAGTGAGTGCACATCTAAAGGCTGCCCTTTTATTGCCTTTTAAAAAAACTCCAACAATGCAAATGCTGTAGTTGCTTATAACAGCAAGAAAGTGATGGCTCGCATATATACAGACAAAATAACATTATAGTTAGAATGTGAATTTATAAAATCTACAAATCAGTTGCAGTTAAACACCCAGGTGAGCATTTACCGCTTATTAGCTATATAGAAGAAATCATATGCAGGAATTCCAGATTGAGCTGCTCAGACCATAACAGAGCTTGTCCTATTCAAATAAAGTCTATGTGTTTTCCCTGCCAGTGCACGCATTGTGGAGGAGTTGTGTGTATGTGTATAAATCATGCTAAACTGAGGGCAATAGTACATTGCAACTCGAGCCAGATTCTTATTCATCCTTTATATCTCAACACACACATACACAAAACGCACTCTCAGTCTCGGCTTCAATGATTCTCCTTCTCACGGCTTTCTGTGCTCATCCAATCAAGCTCCTTTCGGTGATGTCATCGCTCTGTGTGCGTGTGTGCGCGGCAGCAGTTTTGGGTTTCTCCTAAACTCCCATCGTTCTCCCACACTGGAGCTTTTTAATCTCTCGGATGGAGAGAAAGAGGATGAAAAAGCGCGAGCGGACAGATCGAGGGGTTGAGAAGCGGCGACCATGACAACACATGAAATCTGAGCGGCTGACATCTGTGTCTCTCTCGTTCTCTCTGTCCCTCTCAATCTCCCTCTCTGTTGTTCCTTTGACTCGCATCCAGCAAACAACCCACAAGCTTTCATTTCATAACAGACTCCGACAAGTCTGATGACCTCACATGACCCTCGACATCATCTTTGATTTCAAACCGCAATGACTGACCACAGCAGAAGTGTGAATGAAGTCTTTTTAAAACGGCAAGACTGACTTAAGTCCAACCCTGCTATGACAGACTCATCATATCACAGCTCCCACACACACTTCTGACCAACATTTTCCTTCTCTCTTTCTTCTGACTGTTTGAATTGAGCATATTTGTTTTTGAAATCATTTCTTGCTTCCTGTCACTGCACCTCTTGCCACATCCTGAGAAGCTGTCACAGTTGACACGCTCACATGCATTTCCTGCATCTCAACATCTTGTGCATAAAACTATTAGAGGTCGGCTACAACCATGGTGAGCTTCTGTCCTATATGTGGGAAACCTGTTTATTTTGGTGAGTGACATCTGGGGTTGGAGGGATCCATCTTTAACATGCTTAAAACATACTGATTAAGATGATACTGAGGTATTATGTAGTTATCAGCATCAATATAAGGCACTGAGATGCTGCATGTAATGTGTTTAGCAGTAAACATTTCACATCAGGTTCTGTTTTGACTTAAACGTGCTTATTCTGACTCGCTGCTGAGGTATTTCAATACTATATCGATTATATCGTGCCCAAGTTGTGTGTTCTCATGTTTAGTGGTGTGGTAACATTTTATAATAACAGTAGAGGGTTGTAAAAAGGGCATAGCAGAGCATGCTAAATGCTAATTTCAAAGTAGCTTTATAGGTTCCCTGATAGCACACGTACATCAGAGACGTCTATTTGATGTCTGCAAGATGTATTTTTTAGTCTTTGCTCATCTGCAATATGTCTTTAAAACATTTCCTGTCACATGTTATACAGACATATGTCTTTAAGATGTTTGATTTACAGTGTATGTAAAACTGCTTTTTCTAAGATGTTTATCAGATGTTTGTACACAACAGATGTTTTCCAGTTTAAGTGCTCTTTAACAGACATCTTAGAGACGTACCTGTGCTATATGGGTTCTTTATTACTCTAGATGAAACAGTTGTGTAACTAAGTGGGTGTAGGCCTTTATCTATATGCATTTGTGTAGCGTTAATCAGTCTGCAGTCTCCTAACCGCCATCAGGGCCTCACGACATGAGTCACATGAGCACAGGAAGTGTCTGCCTGTGGCAGGAAGTGGAAAAGGCCAGAGCAAGAGAGGCTTGACTGTTTAAATTGGCAGATAACAATGCAGAAACCTATGGACACTTGAAGAAAGAGGAGAATTTGGACAGAAAAATCTTGTAGCTGCCAGTCAGCTTTCAGCATCAAGACCGAAGAAGAAAAAAAAGCTCCTTCAGTTATTGAGGTGGACTGCAGGCTGTTGTTGATTCTGCCAGGAAGAGAAAAGCTGAGCAAGATGTTTGTAGTTGAGGTTCAGTTTCAGTATGATTCTGGTTCAACCTAGAGGTTTCATGTCCTATGGTTAAGGTCAGGGTTTCAGTAGGAGGGCTCGTGCTAGGCCCACATGAAAGAGTAATGAAAGGGTAATATATCTACATAGAACTGAGAATGTGAATGCAATCCAAAATGAATGTGAAATCGATCCAAGATGGAAGAATTCGAAGAGTGGAATCCAAGTTCAGATTCACAGTCTCCTTATTAATTGGAGTGTGAGGTTAAAACTAATATAATAATTATACTAATAGAATAGAATATAATAGAATAATTGTGATTCATCCTTTGATATGTTAAAAAAAAAAAAGAAGAAGAAAGAAAGATGTATTTATAATATTGCACTTTTCAATAGATATCTAAGGGGCACGTCTATACCGCTACAAATAAACGCTACAAACTAAAGGACGAACATTACAAACACAAACCATTTTTTTCTTTGGAACAACATGTACCAACAATGAGCCATGTACAATAAGAACAGAAAAATGCATTAAGGAAGTAAATAGGATAAACTTTGATGTCATGTTGAAATGGAAAAAAAGGAAATGATTATTGTGTTCAAATGTTGGCATTAAAAATATTTTCAAGTCGGTGTTGTTATTGTTAACTAAAACTATTAAAAACCCTTTTCTGCAAGGGGCTGAAAAAATATATAAATATTAGATGAAAAAAATGTAAAGTTTAAGTTGAAGTACTAAAATAATTACTAAAACTTAAAGTTTAACAGATTAAAAAAACTAATTAAAAATATGAATCAATACTATAATAGTATATGAATATTACTAAATAACAACGATTCTACACTCTGTTAAAATAGGGCACAATGTACTGTGTATTAATTTGACGGAATTTTCCATATTTATTTTTTACAGGTGTTTTATTTGTATTTTTAACTTCATAGCATTCTGTTTTAGGGTTAACAGAAATGTCCTTAAAATTACTGGATAATGTCCTGGTTATTTTCCGCCGGTACATTATCAGTTTTTTTTACCGATTTTATTTTACAGTGTAACTTACTAATTTGTTAGGGTGAATGAAAACATGCTTTATTTTTGTTTAATTCGCGTAAATTAACCATCGCACACATTTATCCCATGATTTTAAACAGCACCCCTTGACTCTTACTAATCTAACTTTAGCTTCAGTAAACGCACCTGGCGGATTGCTTAACCTTTGACCTTTGATTCATGCAGGTGAGAAGAAGAGGTCATTGGGACGGGATTATCACCCATTATGCTTGAAGTGTCACAAGTGTAAAAGACAGCTAACACCTGGTCAGCATGCTGAGGTATACATATATTCACTTTATCTTGCTGTATATGTTGTCTTTTAATGTATAAATAATAACAAGCTCTGTAAACTGATGATAACAGGGATGCATTGAAGTGTTACACTGATAATATGCAGAATGCAGTAAAGCGGAAGCTGACAGAAAAAGTACTAGATTCAGATTGTCATTTTTACATGTCTATGCAGCATGATGAGAAGCCATACTGCACTAACTGCTACATGAGAGATTTTGGACCCAGAGGTGAGAACAAATGACTGTATTTATTGTATTTTAAATATAATATAATAAAAAAAATAATGTACTATGTTTCTTTGTGCAGGTAGCCGAAAACCTGTTGCTCGGACCTTTAACACAGCTGCTTCTTAAGAGAGATCTTGCAATCTTGAGAAACGCACAGCATCTAGATCTACAACACATCTACAGTGTCTTTACACTGCCACGCACAGTAAACCATTGGAAAATACAGCCAAGTTGATCTCTCCTAACCACAGAATAAAATATAACTCCGCCCTTATGTTTCCATTCATCATAAACTCATAAAAATAGCCAGAACCTACCAAACCAACAGCCATCCACGTTGGCCTTCTCTCAGGGAACTGAACTACTTCATATGTTTATTCTAGAAATCTCTTGGCATGCTTTCAGAGTTATGGCACTTCATTGAATATTATTCTAGAATTAAGTTGTGTCTTTCCTGTTTCATCATTTCCTGGCCCTTAGAATGGGAGATGTAGACAAACTAGTTATGAAAAGTGTTGGCATGTATCTCGTATATAAACATCATGTGTTTTTGGTTTAAAAATACAAATTCAATTAACATGAAACACAATGTAATTTTTTTGTATGTTCTATTATTGTTTGTTCTTTTTTTCTGGGATTTTGAGGATCAGAGACTATAAAACAAAGGTTTTTTTTCATGAGGCAGCAAATGTATCTACAAAGCAAAAATGACAATAATTAATCATTGTGTCTTTTTAATTAGAAGCAGAAGCTTGCGTCCCAAACCTCATGGCGCATATGTGATGGCTTTATCATTTTTGTTGGTTCAGGAAGAATACATATTTGATTTTATCAGTTTTTTTTCTCATTAGTTCATTGAACAGAAGTGTCACTCAGAGAGCTGCCAGCTATCATATTGTCAACTCATTAAATCAGAAGTATATTTTCATGTCTCTTATCCTCAAATCCAGTAAAAACTGTAAAAAAAATTAATAATTTAATAACTGTTTTTATTGAACATTTACTATATAATATAATAATACTATATAAATATACTATATAATGAAATAAATATTATATAAATACAATTATATATATATAATATTTATTAATAAAAATTATATGTATAATTTTATCTATATAATTTATATATTATAATACATAATATATTATACATATGACAATCAATGTGTCTTTTTAATATCTTTAATTAGTTTAAATTATTTATTTTAATTTAATTTATATATTTAATTTATTTATATAATATAAATAATATATAAAAATATAATAAAATATATGTATAATTATATCTATTTTTATATATTTATTTATATATATATATATATATATATATAGCTGCCTGTTAACGTAGTCAACTCATTGATTTTATTAATGATTTAATAATTATTTTTTCTGATGAAAATTGGATTTGAATATTAAACATTTATACATCAAAATGTAACTGCCTATTGAAATATAATTTAATAGTTGCATATTTTATAATATATATATTTATATTTTTTTTCTGCTCGTCTTCATAAGCATCCACATGCATTCACACTAAGTATGATTTACAAAAACACCCATCATCTGGAGCCAGAGAGAGAGAGAGAGAGAAGCCTGGCAAAAGGCTGTTTTCACAAGGCCAGGGCAGTCTGCTGGAATGTGTCTGTGTGAGTGTGTGTGAGCTGGCAGCCTTTCTGTAGCAGACCTACTGCTGGATACCTGCTGTTGATCCTGTCAAACTCTCACATGCACACACACACACACAGGGCCTGTTTGTGCAGGCATATGTGCATGTGTGAGCACGGCCTTCAAGTGCACATATGTGATTACCTTCATGCATGAGCAAACATTTGCACTGAGGAAGAACATAAATCAGGTGAAGATCCCAGACTTAGTTCAGTTATCATTGCCACTTCTTTTTTTTCTTTCCGATTAAGACAGAGGAAAAAATGAAAGCACAAAAAGGTGGCATGGAGGAGGTGGAGGGATTATTCCAGGGAGCGAGTGAGGGAGGGTGCGTGCATGTGTGTAAAGAGGGTTCCCTGCTGCAGCGTGTCTTTGAACCCACCCCCACCTTGACAGGTCACATGGTTTGTGTGATGCCAGCTGTCTCATTTGCATGTGTTTTAACTACACCGCAAATCCATCAATTGGGAAAGAAAGCGAGAGAGAAAGAGAGAAGGGGCGGAGATACAAAAGAGGGGCTGTAGACACAGTAGAAGAACTGATTGATGAAGAAAGAGAAAGATGCCTTCATTCCTATGGGCTTCAGAGATGTGGAGGTTGTTAGATGCCCACCACACCCTCTGAAGGCTCATTTGATATGTGCATGGCAAAGAGCAGGGATCGCCTATGTTACTGCATGCAATGGGTACAGTTACTGTGGCTAATATGCCTATGGCTCTTTCTATAATTGGGGTACATTTCACATCAAGACAAAATACAAAAACAATATGTTTACTCAAATAAAACTACTATTAGTTTCAGTTTATATATTTCATCAGTGTAACATCTGCTCGTTGCTAAGCTTTAACGTTAAACATGATGTTAAAGGGATGGTTCACCCAAAAATAAAAATTCTGCCATCATTTACTCACCCTCTTGTTGTTCCTAAACTGTATGAGTTTCATTCTTCTGTTGAACACAAAATAAGATATTTTAAAGAATGTTGGTAACCAGAAAGTTGACGGCACCCATTGAAATCCATAGTAGGAAAAAAAATACTATAGAAGTCAATGGGTGCCGTTGACTGTTTGGTTACCAACATTCTTTAAAATATCTTATTTTGTGTTCAACAGAAGAATGAAACTCATACAGGTTTGGAACAACATGAGGGTGAGTCAATGAAAAAAAAAAAACTATCCCTTTAAGGGAAAGGTTTTTCCTTTGTGAATATGTCAACTATGTTTAAGTGCTGCACTTCAAGTAATACATGTATTTAACAGTTCTTTTAACTGTTTTGCCATGTATACAGTTATTGTTTTTAAGAATCATAATTTTTGCAGATATCCATGTGATTTATTATTATAAATCTGCCTTTTTGCATAATATCTCATCAAATTACCAAAAGTATCTTTAAAGGGATAGTCCACCCAAAAATGAAAATTCTGTCATCATTTACTCGTGTCGTTCCAAACAGTTATATCTTTCTTTCTGATGTGGAACGTAAAAGAAGATATTTTGAAAAATTTTGGTAACGGTTCCCCCTTGACTTTCACTGTATGGACAAAAAAAATACAATGGAAGTCAATGGGATTGGGAACCTAAACTGTTATGTTATCGACATTCTTCAAAATATCTTATTTTGTGTTCTGCAGAAGAAAAAGTCATTGTGAAGACCCAATCAATTGGGACACTGCAAAAACTGTAATTTTAAGAGACATCAAGGCAAATTTCAAGCAAACTGAAGCTTATGGTGCACAAAATATTTGTGAGATTATAATATACTTTCCCTTAATGGATAAAATAAAAATTTTTCTTAAGAAAATAGTTAGAAAAATATATATAATTATCATCAATGGACATGAAATATACCCTAAATTGTACAGTGACTCATATTTGCATTGTGGAAGTGGGGGAAGAGTAATGCATATGCATTCATAATATGCATACATTTTATTCCTCATTGTGAACGCTATTCTTCATTGTTCTCGTTGGCTATTAATGGCAACAACATTGTGCTTAATTACTGTCTTAACCAACTTTTATTGTCTTGCATTCAAAAATGTGTTAATAAGCACCCTGAAGCACTTCATAAGACTCGGTTTGTGCTTCTGTGGTGGAGGTTTCACATTCACCCACTCGTATCGGTGACAATGTGGATGTAGGAGGCTAATGTCATTGTACTAAACAAAGCCTGGGCTAATAGCTAATGCTATCAAAGAGTGATGAAGCAGTCCATTCATCTTTACAGAGACAGCAGCTCTGCAGACCACACTGCATGAGAGAACTGTGCACTTCAAACAACGTATTGTGAGATCATCAAACACAAAGGCGTGAGGGTATTTTCAGCCCTGCAATGTGAACATGTGGATGTTTTTGTTTGATATGAAAATCTCATTGATATGTAGGTACTGTGATAAAGGGGAGTGCAGGTCTATGTGTGAGGATGGTAACATGACAATGGGCAATGTGGTATTAAAGGAAGCCTGTGACATTTTTTATGCTGCTGGGAATATCTTATCGATTCTGATGACAAAGTAAGGTACAAATCATTTGTATCGAATTTTGTCATTGCATTAGACTGAACAATTGGGCCTCGCTATGTAAATGTAAAGATATGTACACTCTAAGAAGATGAACCTTTTGAGGTTCCTGGCGATTGCAACTGTTGGGGAACCTTTTTAAAAAGACCCATTTCCTTTTAGATAGCAATAACATATAAAAATAATAACTAGATGAGTAAAGTTCGTAGACAAACTTTAAGTTGGCTTGAAAAAGCCTAGCAAGAAAGTCTGGAGTAGTTTTAAAAGCTTGAAGTTTGAAGCTTTTCAGTATAAAATAGATTTAGTTTAGTAGTTTAAAAGCTAGCTAGTGTGTGAGTGATTGCTATTTGGTTTCTAGGGTACTCGGGGTGGTTGCTACGGTGTTGCTAAGGTACTCAGGATGGTTGCTAGGGTGTTGCTATGCAGTTGCTAAGGTGCTGCTATGCGGTTGCTAGGGTACCCTGAGTGGTTGCTAAGGTGTTACTATGCAGTTGCTGGGGTATTTGGGTTGGTTGCTAAGGTCTTGCTATGCGGTTGCTAGGTTACTTGGGGTGGTTGCTAGGGTGTTACTAAGTGGTTGCTAGGGTACTCAGGATGGTTGCTGAGGTGCTGCTATGTGGGTGCTAGGGTACTCTGAGTGGTTGCTAAGGTATTTGGGAGTGGTTGATAAGGTGTTGCTATGCAGTTGTTAGGGTGCTCAGGTGGTTGCTATGGTGTTGCTAAGTGGTTGCTAGGGTACTCAGGATGGTTGCTAGGGTGTTGCTATCTGGTTGCTAGGGTATTCTGGGTATTTGCTAGGGTGTTGCTATGCAGTTGCTAGGATATTCTGGGGCGTTGTTCTGTGTGGTTGCTATATGGTTGCTAGGGTGTTCTGGGTGGTTGCTATGAGATAGATAGATGTGAGTGTGTGAGAATGTGAGTGTGGGAGTGTGTAAGTGTGAGTGAGTATGTATGTGATAGTTGTGACAGTGTGTGATAGTTAGATAGTTAGTTAAATAGTTAATGTTATGTTAAGTTAAATTAAGTTAGTTAGCTATGTAAATGTAAAGAGATATTTAATAGCAGAAATTACACCTATCAACTACAGAAGCTAGATGTGTGGTAAAAAATAAGATTCACTTAAAGTCGGTACGAAAAGGAAGTTGTGATAGTCAGACGTCACGTTCTATTCAGAGCTGTTTACGTCCTCGGACTGGGAATGCATTTCTATTGCAAAACTATCAACGGCTAAATGAATCTGCAGCGGAAAGTGGTACAAGTAGAGCTCTCAGAAAATTCCTATCTTACAAGCTGGAATTACGAGTTCTAAGAGGACATGAACAGTTTTTACAAGTTGAAATTTCGCAATTACGGCAATTACAACATGGTGTGAACGCACCTACAGTTCGCTTAAACCGATAGTCCCGCCTCAAAAACTCACGCTATTGGTTAAGCCAGCGGTGCTGTGTAACAGTGCATTCACACGGGGCATCAGTGTTAACACAACTCATTTACTTTGAATGGGTGACGTCATGTATTGCCGAACTGAATTGTGGGTTCCACTGTGTTGCATCACTGGCGTTGCTCGTGGTGGATTTTTCTGGACCTTGGCGACTAAAGGGTTCACGTCATATTATAATTACTGTAACTATGACATTCTGTCTCGTAAAAAGCATTCACGTCCTCGTAGAGCTCATAATTTTAGTTTGTAAGCTGGGAGTTTTCTGAAAGCTCCCATGTGTACCACTTGGCCGCTGTAAATTAATTTAGGCATTGATAGTGGTGCCATTGAAACACATAATGCCCAGTCCGAGGATGTGAACAGCTCCAAATATAACGTCACGTGTTGTCATCTCAAGATTACGGTAATTATGAATGCAGCATAACTTCTCCACAATGTCGTCTGTCATTTTGAATGCGCAAGCCCTTAAATTCGAATGGATTCTGATTGGCTGTCAGTGTTTTATCATTCAACAACTGGAAAAAAAATCATTCTGAAAGCGATCCCAACGATATTTTTCCTCTATATCGTTATCGTTATAGCTGTGGTGTGGACTCTGCTATTCTTTTATATGAAGAATGTTTTTTAGAACTATATCTTTATCGTTATCTTTATAGTTATCGTTCTTGGTGTGAACAGGCCTTAAAGCTGCTTAGTGCTTCGCTCACTCCATGTCCTAATTACCGTAATTTTGAGACATTCTGGGAATTAGGACTGGGAATTATGCTTTTTTTTTTGACAACACTGGGCAAATTCGAATTGGAAATAGCATTCCTATCACTCCTAAGGGCAGAGCCCTTGAAGTAGGGAATTTGGAGGGAACAGGGTACTTGTGTATCATAAAGAAGCCGTTTCTAATGCAATTTGCGAATGGGGCAATGAAAGACCACGTAATTTCCTCAGCTTCACATGGAATGATACACAACAATGTTAGGCAGGGCAGATGGGAAATTTTATTATTAGAATTAATATGATACAAATAAATGTACATTTATAATAAAGTTAATATAATAAAGTGCTCTTAACGTTATAAGTTCAGCATTAAACACATTTCTTACCTATGAAACATTTTAAAAACGTATTATGAAATGCATGACTAAAATGTGTGTAACTCCAGCTGTTCCTCCATATCTAGATTTAAAATGAATCACGAGGACTAGTCACCCTGGGCCACATGACCACAAACGATTAAATTACTTCCTTCAAGTTACCATGGCATGTTCCCTTCACTAACGGATTTGTGGAAGTGCCCTTCGCGATTCTGGCCCTGTCCCAAATGACACACTTCATGTGCACTTTTGGTCTTGTGGACTTACAATGGCCGCTGCGTGCGCGTGTCCCTTAAGTCCACAAGACCGTAAGGTGTCCCATTCGTCATTTAAGCGTAAAGAAGTGTGCTCGTGAGCGCCCCCTTTGCGGCTGCTATGCGCCCTCGATGCGCACTTCTGCTGAGCCCGCAAGACTGTCGCTGCGTCCCAATTCGCCTACTTATACTACGCCCTAAAAGTATGTACTCTTTCTGTGAACAAAAAGTACATACTTTTGAGTGTGTAGCAAAAGAGTCGACAAGCTTTGGGACATACTATCTTTGCTCTCTGTCGCATCCTGTCACCGTAAACTGGCCTGTCAATCATCTTACATCCTCCACATTTCATTTAGCTAATTTCCTACCGTATCGGAGAGAAATGCAGTACCATGTTGATCTGTAGTCGCGGGTCCTTCATGTGGAGAACTCTCCTCATATTAATGCATAATGATGCATTTAAAAGTTAATGGCCAATCGGATCTTTATAAAAGTCCACATTGGTATTGCAGATGAAATTTAACACGGATAACATTAAATAAATATTTTTATCAGGTTGAACTGATCATTAGTTTTGTAGTTTTTTTTTTTTTTTAACACTTTTTACTCGTGTTTGTAGTTCCGAACCGATGCTGCGTTCACGCCACCTCATATTTACCGGAGTCTTTAGATGACAACACGTGATGTTATATTCGGAGCTGTTCACGTCCTTGGACTGGGAATTATGCGTTTCCATGGCACCACTATCAACAGGGCCGGCGCAAGCTCAACTGCCGCTCTAGGCAAAACACTGTCGTGCCGCCTCCACTTCACACTCACAATTAAACTCGATCTTTGAGATGCATGTGAAAGACTGGAGGTTTTGTTTATTGATTTATTAATAACTTGCACTAATATGAAAGCATGTACAAGCATGTTTTCGGGTGTCTTTTTTTCTGCATTGTAAAAAAAAAAAAAAAAAAAGCAGCACCATTAACTGCAAATGCAAACACTGTGTTATATTATATAGTAAGAATATCTCCTGGAAGATTCAGCAGAATTCCTGGTGGGCCGCTGATAAATTGGCCGGCAGTAGCCTACTTCGACATAAAGATAGTTTACGGGACGCGCAAAGCACACGTCTCTAGTTCATTTATTTTCAATGAGAGACACACGAAAGCCGCAAATCGGTGGTAGTTCTTCTATAGCGGCGAAGCGACGGTGTGCAAGCGGTTCTCACACTCAAAATCCCGTCACTTGCGCGTGCACAACTCTTCATTATGAATAGCCTAGAGGTTATAAATATATGGCATAAATATTGTGCACACAAAGGTGAGCTACGTGACTCCTCCGCTTTCTCTCTCACACACTTATAGGAGGAGGGTGAACTAACTTAAGGCTAAGGAGAAGTGCTTCACCTTTAAAAACACATATTTCAATGTCCTTGTAATAGTTTCAGTTGACGTATCGTCGCAAAACCTACACAGTCCAGCATAAACACTCCTGATAAACCATTTGTTATTCAAGCGTCTACGTTAAGGTGACCAGATTTCTGAAATGGAAACCGGGGACATTTCCTAATTGAGTGGTAAAAATATAACCGAAATCTCATTTATCATGATGATAATTAATAAACTATTAATAAAAAACGGGAACAATACATTTTTGAATGTCTTTGTTTTTTAATTGTTGAAGGTTCCCTATATCATTGCATTAATAATTATTATGATTTTATTAGGATTTTTGTTCTGTTTTTAATACAATTCACCAAAAAACTATTAGGCTACACTTTTGAAAAATCACATTACAAAAATAAAACAACAGAAATATGAGATAAGATAAATAAAACAGCATTTAACTAATATTTTAACATTTATTATTGAATTTAATATTTTCATTTTTACGAGCTGTTTGCTAGCCTACTGTACAGACATTTCAACTTTTTAAACATGTAACTATTTTTAACTATTATTTAGCATTTTAGACTAATTTTAAGCACTTAGTAGGCTAAGTTGCAAGTGTATTATTATTTATTTATTCATATCTGAGTGTACATTCACCACTTGATAAGACATGTGTGGAAATCGCTGTGACTGGGGACGTTTAAATTGTCCAGAACAATTCCGCACCCTGTTAAAGCCCTGTTATAAAACACATAACCGTATTACTTTTATTTAACATGAATAGTTAGTATGTTGCGCTCTGCTCTGGTCCAGGTTATGTCCTTCATGAAGTAGCGGCGCGCGCGCGACCAAGTGTAGCAGTGACAGTGTAGCTGCACAGCTCCCTCTGTTGGTGAATATAATCACTACACGATTGCTCAGATAACCAACAGGCTGCAGTATGTTAGTCGGGCTTTTTTGAACGAGCTATAACGGGGACATTTCCAGAATAACTAATCAGGTGATAACGTTTTGATATAAGTGAAATAATTCCAAACAAATGTCCAAAAAAATTAATCAATTAATTAACTTAAAATCTAAACCCCTCTCCTTTTTTAGTTCGCCTATAGGCACGCGCCGGCCCTGACTATCAATGCCTAAATGAATCTACAGTGGTCAGGTGGTACAGCGGCCACGTGGAACATCTGGGAGCTTTCAGAAAATCCCAGCTTACAAGCTGTAATTACGAGCTCTACGAGGACGTGAACGCTTTTTACAAGCTAGAATCTCGTAGTTACAGGAATTACGAGGCCACATGAACGCACCTTGAACAAAGCCAGTGGAAGGCAAGTCTGCAACCTTTAGCCAAAAAAGCGTAACGGCTAATGCTAACTGGCAGTACGCATTGGCCGTACACAGGGAAGAGTTTTGAACGGCGACACGATAGGCTGAGAGGTGCCACACGTGATTAAGTTAGCTGTTACGCTTTCTCCAATGGTAAGTGATACAGACCCTCTTATCTCCCTATAATAATACGATCTCTGCCTTGAATCCTCATCCAAAGCGCAATGGGTTGTGGGCAATATTAGCCTTTATAGTGTGCACGGATCCACACTTTGAAAATCCACCGGAAATAGTAGACCATCCGGGGACTTTTGGTATACTCTTTTCAACATACTATGCTTTGGGACACACTTATTTTAATCTCACAAACTTTTTAGGATGGATAGTATGGACATTGGGACGCAGGGTGTGAGCTATGCAGAGGACTTTACCCGGCAGTCAAAGCGGCATTACGTCGTGAAAGTGCGGACTCAGAGGAAGACCGTGAAGGTTTAGGGTGCCATTTGGCACAGGGCCTCAGTTGTTCACTTTCCTACAAATGGCGTCCCCTGCCCGAAGTGCCCAAGAGTACAAAAACGCAGTTTGGATTCGCCCACTATCAACACTTAAATTAATCTACAGCAGCTAGGTGGTACACAAAGGAGCTCTCCAAAAATTCCCAGCTTAGGCTACATGTTGTAATTACGAGCTCTAGGAGTAGGTGAATTACAAGTTTACAAGTTGAAATCTGATAATTACGACATGACATGAACGCACCTTTGATTCCCAATGAAACAAGCAATGTTTTATTTCGCCACAAAAAGAAAAGACAGTGTTTATAGTTTTTAGACAACTCAGCATACAAATAACTTACTTATATGCCTAGATGTGGCTGCATATTAAGCTAAGATCTTAAAAATGACACACTTTTCTTTTTTAAAAAATAACTTACCTTCCAGCTCATCGTGGGTGTTGGAGCCGTTTCAGACATGCTATCGTCGCCCCCTGTTGGAGACTGTTGTTTGTGCACTCTCCTTCAAAACAAGGGTTATTTCTGCACACTGCAAAGGAGAGCCCAGAGAAGATCAGAGAAGAGTCAGCTAATATAACTAAGATGAATGAAGTGAAATGCTGTAAATGGCTGGTAGCCTAGTTCTGACTAGAGAAAAAAGAAAAAGAATGGTCTTTAAACTAATAAGCCTGTGTTTATTTGCTGTACTTATTTAATATAAATTCTGAAGAAATAATGTAAAGTGCAAAAATGGATGTCCTTTTATGTGATGGAAGGGCATTATATACCTCATGACTTTCTTTGAGCATATCAGGAAACAAGGGTGACATTGTTTAAAATGTAACACATCTTAATTACAGAATATGATGATCAGAATAAGTAGGCCTTCACATTTCATTCAGTAAGTTGTTTTAATTACATTTTACAATGTTTTTACAAGTTACAAAGTTTTTACGTAAATAAAAAACACACAAAAACACATAACATCACAAACACAAATATTTGCAGTAAACAGAGTTACATTTATTTAGAATAGCATAAGATGACACTATCAGGCATGAACAAACTGAGGTCAGGAGATAAATGGGGATTGGGGAAAAGCTTAAAACACGTTTAATTGTAAACGTGAGTAAAATGTTATCAACAACTGTAAACAGTCTGACACATGAACATCTGATCTACTTATAACATGAATATCTAAAAATGAACTTGATTTAAAGGGATTGTTGCAATAATGTTCACTGTAATCTTCTAAGTGATATAAAAGAGGTAAATATTAATGTTTATAAAGATTTCATCTCTCAGTTCACATGCAGTTGTTTTAAGTGTTTTGAGCTTAAATGTTGCCAAGTTCAAGATTAAATACTTTTTTATTCTATTCTATTTTTTATTTTTATATCAGTTATATCTTCTTAACTGAAGTTTAGTAGTCTGTGTATGTGCTCAAGTGTTTCTTGAATTTTAAACTTGAATGACATAGAACAAGATGTGAAATATTCCTTCATGTTGATGTCTAGTTTGTGAGATTAAACTGATATTTTGATCCTCTGTAGGTCAAATGACTTTTCACTATATGAATGAGGGTTCAACTTCATAGTATGCAGGAAAACTTGTGTATTCATTCTCCCACATTTGCATACTGTGCAAATGTTTGGGGTCAGTAAGGTTTTTTTCTCTCTTTTTTTGACATAAATGAATTTAGCAACAATGCATTAATTTTATTAAAAGTTACAGTAAAATGTTTATAACGTATAAAAGACTTCTATATCAAATGAATGTTGTTCTTTTGAACTTTCTATTTATCAAATAAATCCTGAAAAAAAACATATTATGGGTTTCACAAATACATTATCCTGAGTAACCTAGAAAAGTTTCAAAGATTGAGAAAGGAGAAGGAGGCCAAGCGAGCTCAGTTTATGAAGGACCCAGATTCACCAAAACTTTGTTGAAAGAAGCAAGATCCGGGAGGTTGACCAGTCCTAAGGAAGTTTTGGAGGGATTCCTTAAAGAGAGTCACAATGACACTTTTGGGTCACCAGAACTCCTGAGGAAGAGTTTGACACCAGTGTAAATAAAAATGGACAGTCCAGGAAAATGTACATAAAGCTGATCAGCATCTGCTCTAGGAACAAATGGTATACCTTATAAAGTATACAAGAGATGTCTGATGTTACTCCGCTAGTTATGGAGACTATTGCGTAGGATATGAACAAAAGGCATCATCCCATTGTCCTGGAAAAAAGGGGAGGGCTGCTTCATACCAAAGGAAGCGGACTCCTCTGAGATTAGCCAGTTTCGAACCATTTTAAACCATTTCCGTTGAAGGAAAGTTTTTTCTCTATCTTGGCCAGAAGCATGGCTACCTACATGGTGAAAAACAAGTATGTTGATACATCAGTTCAGAAGGGTGGCATCCCAGGCTTCCCTGTGTGATTGGAACATAGAGGTGCCCTCAGTCAGCTAATTCAGGAGGCCAAGGAGAGAAGAGGCAATACAGTAATCTGACTTGATTTTAGCGAATGCATGTGGATCATTCCCCGATGATCTTATTAATACAGCCATGGGAACACAGCACAAGGGAAGGAATCCAGAGGGCCGTTAATGGAGTCAACCTCCAATAAGAGGCTTTATGGATGACCTAACTTTAACAACTTCAAACTATGTACGAGCTAGACGGATCCTAAAGGAACTTGGTGATGTGGCAGCATGGGCAAGAATGAAGTTCAAACCGAGGAAGTCAAGAATTATGGTGATCAGAAATGGGAAATTGTCAAGTTTCTAATTCAAGTCCAGGGGAAGGTTATACCATTAATTGAGGAAGACCCAGTAAAAGGCAAGTTGTATGATACCACTCTTAATGACAGAAGCAGCGTATCTAGGACAGAGAGACAGGCGGAAGAATTGTTAAGAAAGATAGAGTGTTCAGGCTTACAAGGCAAGTTCAAGGCCTCACTCTTTCAGCATGGTCTGCTACCAAGACTTATGTGGCTACTTGCCCATTAGTGGAAGGACTTAAGAGGCGAGTGAATAAACACCTTCACAGGTGGCTTGGAATTCCACCAAGTTTCACATTAGTAGGACTTTACATCAGATCTGGACAGTTACTGCTACCCCTATCGTCAGTGGTTGAGTTCAAAGTGGCGAAGTGCTGGGCTGTGATGATGTACAGAGATTCAGGTGATGAGAAGATCAGAGGTGCAGATGTCACCACAAGAGCAGGACACAAGTGGGCAGCTGATGCAGCAGTGGCACAGGCAGAGAGAAGGCTGAAGTTGAATGACATGATTGGGAGTCAGTGCATGGGGAGACAAGGACTCCCCATTTCCAGCAATGGGGGAAGGCTGACCTAATACAGAGGAGAGAAACGATCCAGGCCAAGTTTGACACCTGGAGAAGGAAGATCGAAGGGCTAGGGCAGGGGTAGGCAAGTTTGGTCCTAGAGAGCTGCTGTCCTGCAGAGTTAAGCTCCAACCCTGACAAATAAAACCTCACCTGCCTATAGCCTTAGTAATCCTAAAGAGCTTGATTAGCTTGATCAGGTGTGTTTGATTAAGGCTGGAGCTAAACTCTGCAGGACAGCGGGTCTCTAGGACCGAAGTTGCCTACCCCTGGGCTAGGGCCTTGGAACTGGGAGTAGATGAAGCCTCGACAAAGTGGGACTTGCCAAAGCGGAAGTTCATGTGGCCTGAACTTTGCAGACTGGAGCCCTTTCGCACCTCTTTCCTGCTCTGATCAGTGTATGATACTCTTCCATCACCAGCAAACTTGGTGGGAAAAGTTATGTGGAGGGAAAGGAACATTGGCACACATACTGGCAGGATGTAAAACTGCACTTAGCCATGGAAGATACAGAGTCAGGATAATATCCTCTGAGCACTGTCTGACATCTTGGAGCAGGAGATATGGAAAACGTTCATCAGTGAGGGAGAGAAGCCACACTCCTTCAAAAAGGCCAAGGAGAGCCTCCTGCAGGAAGCACAATAATGGGAGATGAGGGTGGACCTGGGAAGGAAACTATGTTTTCCCCAGGTTGTCTAAACATCTATAAGGCCAGATGTGGCTATCTGGTCTGAGCAGGGAAAAAGGATCATCATGATTGAGCTGGCAGTCCTATGGGAAGATGGATGCGAGGAGGCCTCAGAGAGGAAAGCAACCAAATACCAGGACCTTGTACAACAATGCAGGGTGGAAGGCCTGTTTCCAATTGAGGTTAGTTGCAGGGGTTTCCCTGCACAAAGCTTTGGGAATAGCAGAAAGGGAAATGAAGACCGCTACACATAGGTTGGGGGAGGCAGCAGAAAGAGCCTCTTGTTGGCTTTGGAATAAGTGAGAGGAGTTGAGCTGGAAGCCAGGAGAAGATGGGCCGTGACTGGCCATCAATGCCGACCCACCAACTGGAGGACGTTGTGGTTTAGGGTCAAATAACGGAAGAATGTTGGATGCCACCTGATGACGACATATCCTAGCTGAAAGCTACAGTCATACTTGACTGCAGGAGTTTGCATTTCATATGTATTTAATAGTATGCAGTTTGAACTATTATAAGTGCAGTTGAATAGTATGAACTGTTTTCAACATTGATGATGAGAAATGTTACGTGAGCACCAAATTAGCATATTACAATGATTTCTGAAGGATTGTGTGACACTGAAAACTGAAGTAATGGCTGCTGAAAATTCAGCTTTGTCATCACAAGAATAAATTACAAATTTTAAAGCATAATAAAACAGTATTTTAGTACTGTTTTTGTTGTATTTATGAACAAATAAATCCAGCCTTGGTGAGAACAAGAGATTTCTTTAAAAAATATTTTAAAAAATTGTAACGACCACTTTTGAACAGTAGTGTAAATAGAAGTGAATAGAGCACAAAATCTACTTTAACTGCCCCTTTACAAATCTAATCCATTCATACTGCTGTTTACACCAGAACTGGGGTCAGATTGACAACATAGTATGTGAAAACTGAAAGGCGAATCTTAATTCCACAAAAACTGCACCAAATTACATTTACAGAGACAACTGATATCATCCAATGTGCATCTTGGCACTTTGCCATTTTCAGATGAGGTCTGTGGTCTCACCATAAAATCCAAATATATTTGGGAGTCACTCAAAGAAGCTTTTAGTGCATGAGAAACACAAACCAAACCTGGCCAAATCATTGCTTGTGCCATTAAAAATAACCTGTTATATCTTCAATGGGCACAAAAGCATGAAGAATTATGGCTCAGATGGGATGATTCTGTTACCACATGAAAGCAACAGCGACCACAAACACCAAACTGACTCTGGTGTTTATTGGTTTCCAGATGACTAATCAATGCTTGGACTGAAACCAAAGTCGTTATAATATGGTGACTGGAGTCTGCAGCATTTGGCGGCACCAAAGCTAAATATATATAGCAAAACTATATATAAAGCTGGCAGCAAAAAAACAGTAAACTGTTCTCCTGATCATTCCCACCCTAGTAATGACATACTTAGTGATTTGAATACTTTGTGGTTAAGAGACCACAGTACAGTCAGTTTAGAAAAAAAAGAAGAAAAAAAAAAGCTGGGAATATAGAGTCCCTGAGTAAGTTGAGGTCAACAATGTCTCAAACACTCGCTTCTTCTCGTGTGATCCAATCCGAACATTATTCATTTCATAAAACTGGATAAGGCATATGTTTCATCTAGTCAGATGCTGAATTAAATGGATAGTTAAGTTAAAAATCAATTCTTTTTCAATATAATGAAAGTGAATTAAGACTGTCATGCTCCAAAATGAAAACAAAATTTTTTATCAGTATAAAAGTATCACAGAAGTCTTCTGCAGCCAAATGAATTTAAGTCATTATTCACTGAATATCCACCCTTTTATGAGCACTCATGAAACAGATGTTTGATTCATGAATGAATTGTTCTTTTTAAAGTCTGTCAATGAATCAGCTGATTCAGTTCACAAAATCAGTCTGCTTCGTTCATGAATCATTTTTGGTGTCATGCAAGATCCTTCTGAGGTGATTTCTCTTTCCTCAATAAAACCATTCCATTGGCTAAGACAACTTTTTATGGGTACTGCTGCCTGATTAGAAATAATGAAAAAGCTGTGTATTTAATTGTGAAAATATGTTAAACGGGTCGATTATGATTGATTATGATTTCACTTTTTTAACTTTAGTTAGTGTGTAATGTTGCTGTTTGAGCAACATCTGCAAAGTTATGACGCTTCTTTTATAGAAATCGCTTTTTAAAGACTACAATGAGCTTCTTCCTGGGTTGGTGACATCACAAACCCCAAAATTTACATAAACCCTGCCCCCGGGAACACGCAACAAAGGGGGTGAGGACATGTTGAGCTGCTTTAGAGAAAAGGAAGAGTTGTTGTTGCCATGCCGTCATTTTACGCTGGAATCAACTCCACAGAAACTACATACATTTTTATCCACTCACCATTCAGAAACGTCCAGTTGCATTCTAAAAGTTGTAACTTCTTCCTGAGTCTCTCCATCAGTGTCCAACTCTGGTTTGAACAATGCAAGGCTGAACACCATTACTGACAATCGTCATTTTGGCTGCGTGGGATTCTCCAGTTTTGTTGTTGTTGAGCAACCAAAGCACAAGCTCTTTTGGAAAGGAGCAGCAGCTCATTTGCATTTAAAGGGATACACACAAAAACGGTGTGTTTTTGCTCACATTCAAATAGGGGTAAATTTGATAAGCTATAATAAATGATCTATGGGGTATTTTGAGCTGAAACGTCACAGACACATTCTGGGGACACCAGAGACTTATATTACATCTTGTGAAAAGGGACATAATAGGTCCCATTTAATTAAGATCTTTTAAATTAAATACATTTAAAAGTTTTGGGTCAGTAAGATTTTTTTTTTTAAAGAAAATTAATATTTTTATTTAGCAAGAATGCATTAAATTGATCAAAATGGACAGTAAATACATGTATATTGTTACAAAAGATTTCTACTTCAAATAAATTCTGTTCTTTTAAACGGCACTACTGTTTTGAACATTGATAATAATAAGAAATATTTCTTGAGCACCAAATCAGCATATTAGAATGATTTTTGAATGATCACATGACACTAAAGGCTGGAGTAATGGCTGCTGAAAGTTCAGGTTAATAAATTACATTTTAAAATGTATTAAAAAAATAATTTCAAATTGTAAAAAAATATTTCACAATGTATTTTTGGTCAAATAAATGCAGCCTGGGTGAACATAAGAGACTTATTTTTCTATAAACATTAAAAAAAAATCTTACCAACCTCAACTTTTAAACAGTATCACAAATTTAAGAAAACATGTTTTTCTAAAAATGATCAAATAAACGTTTCCCTTTCAGTAAGCCTTAGGTTCAAAGTCATATGGAATGACATGAGGATAAATAAATGAAAACAGAATTTTCATCTCTAGGGTGAACCTTTAATATAGCATACTATCCCTTTAACATATTGTCTATTGCACAATATGTATTTAGCAGCAGAAATTGAGTAAGGAAGACTAATTTTCTGTCCTTTCTCTGACTTTAATTCTCCCTTTATTCTTTCTTATCTCAATCAGAGCATTTTCAGTAATAGTTCATATACAGCATTTATGATTCCCCATGAGAAAACAGATCTCTGGAAGTTCAAATGCACACCTCGGAAAAGACGGCTCACCTTCCCATCCCTCTCTCTCAAAATGGTCGCTAATATCACCCTGCCGGACTGGAACTCCCCTCCAATCTGTACTTGTGCATGAGACTTCACTACATTCAGAGGGTAAAACACCACACTGAGAACCGCTCCCAGAATCCCCCCACATACAAAGTCATTAACCCAGTGCCCTGCCTTTGACTCGGCCTCAGGGAGCAGTTCCTTAATTGGTCCACGCAAACCGAAGAAAAAAGCATTGCTAGGGCCATTTCTGAGTAGGATCGGGACAAGGCCACGGTAAAGTTCTCGGATGCCATGCTGCTGAAGCAAAACACGAAAAATATGTGCAGTGTTCTGAAAGTTTCCATGATGACGTGGATCCTGCAGTAAAGTTTGGACCCTCTCGAAAGGTGTCAAGACTGCTTCAGTGGTTCCCGCTAAGACTGCTGCAATACTGTCCGTTAACAGGAGGGGCGCTTGAGGAACGTGTAGCCGCAGCAACCTGGAGAAGTCCTCATAGAGTCCAAACATAATTGCAATAGTGCTGCTTTTCTGGAGTAACGGCGGGAGGATGCCTCGGTACAGTGTGCGCAAACCGTCCCTCTGGAGCTGCCGCGCGGCTTCCCATGCTGGCACTCCGAACAACTGCTGGCGGAACAGCGCCTTGTGTATGGGAAACGTAATGGCGATGTTGGTGAACGCTGCTACAGAACCACACAAGTAGTGGTTCTGATTCTGCAGCGGCTCCTGATCTTGGTCAGCGGAGGCCATGGTCTTTGTTGATACCCAATCAAAGGTTGAAAATGAGGATCAGATATGACATCATCTGGTGCATAAACTATAATGTGCTTCTGATGAAAAAAAAAAAAGAAACAATTGGCATTTAGAACAAATATTTTTCTACATAAAAGTAACAATTTAAACAGTATATTGCATTGCATTGCATGAGCTATGAATTTCAATACAATAATGAATATAAAAAAATATAAAATGCATATAAAAATTATATTTTATTACCAAATTGTGTGCTTGCATGTCTGTATTGTATGCATATAAAGTGACATAAGTGACTATGCATACATAACAAGAAAAACAAAATCAGATCTATATGCCTTATAAGCTGAGGATTATTTTTCATCATTTGACCACCTCTGCCCTTTTGCTTTTTATCCTGCATAGACCTTTTTGCTTCAGGTCA
Source organism: Elopichthys bambusa (assembly GCA_037101425.1). NCBI lineage: Eukaryota > Metazoa > Chordata > Actinopteri > Cypriniformes > Xenocyprididae > Elopichthys > Elopichthys bambusa. The sequence goes on along the minus strand of CM074436.1, from coordinate 13,021,725 downwards.
CAGATTTTTATTTTTACAATAACTAAATAAATAAATATAAATTGTTATATCTGATATACACTACTGTTTAAAAGTTTGTTTAAAAAAAATACTTTTATTCTGCAATGCATTCAATTAATCAAGTGACAAGTGAACACACAAAAAAAAATATCTATTTCACAATATTACTGTTTTATTGTATTTTTGATCAAATAAATGCAGCCTTGTGAGAAGACTTCTTTCAAAAACAATAAAAAAAAATAATAATTGCATCGAACCCAAAATTTTGAACGGTCGTGTATTTTTCTGATACTGTCAAAGTGGATTTGAAATATAAATAAACATACCTCAAACAATAAATTATAGAATAAATAAACATACAAAAATAAAATAAAAATTACTTTAAACAGCCTTATGTACACTTAATTTATTTGGCTCATGGGGATTAAAAATAAAAAAAAATGCTTTGGAAGCTTGCTGAGGCCCCATAATGGGCTCCAGCCCTCTAGTTGACAACCACAGGACTAGTATGTTGAATTAAAGGGTTAGTTCACCCAAACATTTCTGTCATTAAGTACCCACCCTCATGTCATCCTAAACCCGTTTTGATTTCATGCCGACTTTAAGGTTGAACCACTGCAGTCACGTCAACTATTTTAGCAATGTCTTTACTACCTTTCTGGACCTCAAAATGTGCAATGTCATTGCTGCGTATGTGTAGATCAGATACCTTCAGATTTCATCAAAAATATCTTAATTTGTGTTCCGAAGACAAACAAAGGACTTATGGGTTTGGGACAACATGAGGATGAGTACTTAATGACAGAAATTTTATTTTTGGGTGAACGAATGCTTTAATACCGACATCAGATACCCCTAGTTGATTTTAATATAAGGATTTTTTCGTCCAGATCGTTCACTCCTAATCTAAATAGTTAATAGTCTAAAATTAAATACAGCAAATCCAGTATAACATTCAATTCCACATTGTTAGAGAGAAGTGGAAACCAGTAGACATTATCATAAGTGTACAAATCAAAAGTTATCATGGTGACCTTCATCACAACACCAAAGTACAGTTATTGTTGTTACTGTAAAACCATAATAAATGAATATGGAGTTTCATTCAAACAGCTTTCATAATATTTCTGCCATTTTGGTTTATTATTTTTCTATTGATGCAGCGGTGACTAATAAACCAAGTCACTGTAGCTGCAGTTTTGTTGAGAAACTATGGATGGCAAAAATTGTGGTTGTCATGGAAATTCATGTAAAGGCGTTACCTGTAATGTTTATGACAAAGAAAGACAGATCAAATTAGCCGCGCCCGTTCATCTCAGCGATGCAGAACAGATATAAGACCATTTCATACAGTCGGAAGATTGTTTCGGTCAATAAAGATAATGAACATCTTCAGTCGTTGACAACAATAAGAGCTACATCATCCAAAAACACCACATCACGTTCAAATAGGCAGCAACTGATCATATTATTATTGTTTTACCCGCTATGAATGACCTCTGGGTGAAGAGATTATAAAATATCCCGTGACATAGACAATCTGATGACTAAGTGTCTATTTTATAAATATAGAAATCTCGCCTCATGTCATTCGTGCAAATACACGCGCTTCCGTCGCCCACATGTACCACAACACGCTCGCGCGCATCTCGCGCTCTGATTGGCTTGATACATGCCATCACTTTATGTACTGATCTGAGATCTGCTGTGCCTGACAATGCCATCGATACCTTATCTGATATTTGATGTGCGCTTTGGTATTTTCTTTTTAAGAACTTTATTTCAAACAGAACAGAATTGCTTGTCAATTGACATGCAGTAGAACAATAAAGATCATTGTACTTGATAATATGGCGATGGCGTCATCATATATTAATAAATAAAATGATTTTCATGGTTATCATTTTTTTTTTCATGTCTAACAAAAAGAAAAATACAATTATTATAGTAGCCTATACAAGTTCAAGATATTTGAACTTATTCAGGACATTTATTTTCATCAGTGTCTTTTGAGGAAAGTGTTGCCTACTGACAGAGAAAAAAATGTCAATCAGTTGATCAATTAACCAATGACAATAAAGGAGCAAAATTGTCAACAAGTTGCACCTGCAATGTTAATTAAATTGAGCCTCAGTTATCTAGCGATCAGACTGTATTAAATCCAATATAAGTGTCAACTCAGAAACCCTAATTGGTATCTCTTACATTTTGTTTGTTGTTCTTCTGCAGTAAAGTGAGAGGTTTGGGATTTTACTTTGTTAGGGTACATGTTGTTTCTTGTACAAGTGCACTTATTTGCTATGGGGTTGACATGCTGTAGTTTATATACTTTTATTTGTATTTCATCTGTTTATTGTATTTATTTCCACTTAGAAAAATTGAAGTAAAACAATGGCTGACAAACCAGATATCAGTGAGATCTCTCAGTTTGACAAGACCAAGCTGAAGAAGACCGAGACGCAAGAGAAGAACACACTTCCCACCAAAGAGAGTAAGTTTGAATTTTCTAGAATGGATACCTTCTGATAATTTTGTTCCTATTAGCAATGTTCTTTGCTAATCTCTGCAGATTGTTTGTTTTGGCTCATTTATTACTTTTTTTTTTTTTTTTTTTTTCTCCCTTGCGATGGGTTTTTGGTTTCTCTCCTGCAGCAATTGAACAGGAGAAACAATGTGAGGCATAAGTTATCAACTTCAGATCATCACCAAGGGCGAGATGCAGAGGACTCCGTGAGATGGCAAGTCACTTCACTTTAGGCAGAAGATGGCATCTCCCAACCACCAGTCACTACAGCCGTAGGCAGGAGTGGGATATTCACGGTTTTAACTTCTGTAGTAGACCATTCTGAAGGATGACTGGCTTTTCATGATCACTTCTACAGTATGATCATGTGTTTGTGAAGAGGCAGTCATCTTCTAATTCTCAGAAAGTCCATCTGGAAGAAATTAGTTTTATTTGCCCTCATTTTGAACTTTGGTGAAATAAAGCTTTCAAATGAACTGCTGTGTCTTGTTTTAACCTAGTCACCTAACTCTGGATTAATGTAGTTTAACTTGGCCTGGAAACTAATTAAATCCTGGGCTGTCAGGTCTTTGATCTCATAGGCCTGCTATAGGTTTGCGAGAGCGTTAACTGTTTGCCTCTGAGGTTACCTTTGCTAGGCCAAGTATAATGTGAATTTGTTTGCAATCCACTGTGCTGCTTTTTGTTTGTTTTAGACTTCTTTGAATGTTGTATAGCACTAAAATTGTCATTAAGTACTTGTCATTCCGCATTGTTGAGACCTTCATTTATCTTCAGAACACAAATTAAGATATTTTTGATGATCTAGACAGCAATTTAACCACCACTTTCAAGGTCCAGAAAGGTACTAAAGACATTGTTAAAGTTGACGTGACCGCAGTGGTTCAACCTTAATTTTATTAAGTGACGAGAATACTTTGTACACCAAAACAACTTAATTCAACAAGATCATCATCTGTGTCATTCTATGTTGTTTACATCCAGTGCTTCCAGGTTCTATGTCAGAATGCTGACTCATTATTGGCTTCAGCATCACACATGCATTATGCTGCTCACATGAACAGCCTCTGCCAATATTGGGTCGGTATTCTGACGTAGAACCTGGAAGCGCTGAACGCAAACAGTGTATGAGAACGATACGGAAAAGAAGTTATTGTTGCATTAAGTCCATTTTTTTTTTTTTTTTTTTTTTGCACACGTCTGTAGTACCTTTCTGGATCTTGAAAGTGGTGGTTAAATTGCTATTTATAGAGGAGTCGTATACCTCACGGATTTCATCAAAAATATCTTAATTTGTGTTCCGAAGATGAACAAAGGTCTTAAGGGTGTGGAACGACATGAGGGTGAGTAATTAATGACAAAGTGGCTGTATAAGAATCTGCTGGTTCTTGCGAGATTCTGAAGCGTGTATCCAATGGACACTTTATCCCATAAGGCCACGGGAGAGGATTTGTTTAAGAGGAAATGTATTAAATCTGGATTTATACGGCACACATTTCATACTGTATAGAACATTTCTTTTAATGGTCACAAATTAAGAAATACCTATTCAGAGTGTATGCAATTTTGGATTCACTGTCAAGTTCCAGCAGTGTGGCGCTTCTGCAGTCAAATACTATTGTGCAGCGTCTCACGTTCTCTGTAAACGGCCCCCTAATCTTAAATTAACACATTCAATATGCGAATATGCAGCCTGCATAGTGCACAGCGAAAGAAGATTTTTCGTGTAGGGCACCACTGTAGGGAATAATAATCTGGCAGTGGTTGGGAGTCACTCAGTACAACAGCGGTTCTCACAGAACATATTCTTTGTTCCCTGTCTAGTTGCTTTTCAGTGCATGTGTGCTATGTAAACTTTAAAGAACTTATTTCAAACTGCATCACGACACTGCATCCCTTTCCTTAATGCTGCATCATGTTTTTACATGTTCTGTGTGAACTGCCCTTTCTAACGTAAAGATGCTTTTTGCTTTTTCATCTCTTTTCTTGCATTCCTGACCCACTTATACCACTCCACAAAAGATCTTCTGTGAGGTAATGGCATCTCTTGAGCATTGAGTTTCAGCTGAGGTGATGACAATGCACTTGTCCTCCACTTCCTGTCAGAATCATTCAGCAACTTGAGATGTGCATCAGTTAGCTAGGCATGTGTTGTACTTCTTGGCCTTTCTTGCAGCTGCTCTCTTTAAGAGTCCTCAGCACTTGGTCTTGCTCTTTAATTTTAAACAGATCCTGTTTTGTAGACACCACACAATTACAACTGAATATTTGCGAAATCAAGTTTGACACCAGCAAAACAGCAGACACTGTAATTATCATGAGGACGATACAGCAAAGAAAATACCGGCCTCTGCTTTCGTCCAGCTGACAAGCCAGGGAAATAAGTAACAAAGCACCATCCCCAGGAGCTGGTACACGTGCCACTGCGGTTCTTCAGAAGTACAGAACACATAACATCTGAGGGGAAACCAGGGCATAGGACAGATCAACATCCACTGTCCTGCAGTCCTATAGGGTCATAGCTTGTTTCTTTCAATCCGACCACCAACATTGTTACCTTGACCACCCACTTCATATTATTAAAGCACTAAAAGGTTTTTTACACAACACATAACATTTTTAAGTTAAGGCTACTTTTAACCCTGGGTTAAGCCAGGGGTTTTGAAAAATCTGTAAAGGTCCTCTGACCCATGGGGGACCACAAGGTGCTAGAGGGTAATGCAGAAAATTTCAGAGAAAACAATATACAGAATATTTTAAAAGGCAGGTCAGAAATTAATACATTAATTGTGATTATTTTATTTCATTAATAATACTCGTTTTTAACAGCAGGACTGAACAGTAACGGAAATTCTAGGGATTTCTACTCAGTAAAGATGGTTTCCAACAATTTCTTTTTCAAGTTTATACATCTAAAATTACTGGCAGCTTGGCAGATCTTTTTTGCAAAGGGTTTAAACAAAGTTTTTCATGCATAAACAATTATTGCTCATGCACCTGTGGAACAGTCCTTAAAGGGATAGTTCACCCAAAAATGAAAATTATCCCATAATTTACTCACATTCAAACCATCCTAGGTGTATATGACTTTCTTCTTTCAGCCGAACACAATCAGAGTTATGTTAAAAAATATCCTGGCTCTTCATAGCTTTGTAATGGGATTGAATGGTGCCCGAGTTTTTTAAGTCCCAAAAAGCGCATCCATCCATCATAAATGTAATCAAGTTGGATAATAAATGCCTTTTGAAGCGAAGCAATGGGTTTTTGTGAGAAAAATATCCATAACTTTATAAACTATAATAACTGGCTTCAGGTAGCGGCCTTACACAAGCGAGTTCTGGCGGAAGAGTGACAGTTTACAGTTTACAGGCAGTAGACAATTAAGGTCACAGTTACAATAAGTTAAGACACTAAAGAGACATTTCTACTGACTGTAGGAACACCAGGAAAAAGATGCCCAAGGTCCACCTGCGTGAACATGCCATAGACCTGCTACAGGGAGGCACGAGGATTGCAGATGTGGACAGCTGGGACAGGAAGGACAGCTGATCGTCCTTGCAGTGCCAAAAAATGTGTGGTCCCCAGACATGTTCAAAAAAGCAGTTGAAAGTGAGAGTATGTTTTGTATTTGCTGAGTTTACCACTATTGTAAGTGGTGCTGACACACTAGTACAGTGCCTGGCCTGCAGTAGCTGGTTACATAAAGGCTGATTTCACTGCCTGCAGGGCAGGCCAACAGAGGTGTGACAGACATTCACAGCTTTTGTGTGGGTGACAGCGATAGAGCAGAACAAAAACATTACAACCCCAAAATGCAGTTGGAAAAACTCATGGCAAATATTTAGCAAATATTTCCCCTGAACAACAAAAAAAAACTATGTTTATAAGGCCTTTCACAAATAGACATTTGGAAAAAGGTCACATAACATAAAACACACTTAGCATAATGCACTTTCTGCATTATTACATTTTCATTAAATCATTGTTTAGTAAGTTTATGAAGCCACTTTCCATTCTTTGGTTCCTGTGCTGTATCTGATATGAAATGGTGTCTATTAAAAAGTGAAATTCACCAGGTTTTTGTTACACCAGGCAACTCACCAGGTCAAATTCATTGTAAGAGAAAACGTCTTCGATAACTTCTGTTATGATCATGATACTTCGTAGTCCAGTCATAGTAGAGTCTGTAATCTACCACAGATATTCAAAGTCTGTAATCTGAAACTCTATTCAAGTATCTTACAAATACTAATTTTTATACAGATACATTTAGCTTTATTTATTGCAGCACATAAGTTTAATGATATTCCACACATTTGAAACGACTTCAGTGTTAGTGTCACTAATAGCAGTAGTTTGGAGCCCTCTGCTGTATGAAATAATATCTACAGCAGGGGTCTCAAACTCAAATTGGCTGGGGGCCGTTGCTGTGAATGATGCGTTTCGGTGGTTTAAATCTACGCTCGCGACTTGCGCGAGTGCTTTTACTGTAATTTAGGCAAGCGCGCTCATAATAGCGACTCTTTTTTCCAGGCGTGCCTATGCCGCGGCGTGATGAAAACATCTCAACTTTTCAGAATGCCGCAAGGGCACCTCAGGTCATGTGACAAGGACCAACCGATCAGCTTCGGCCCGCGGGCCGGCAGTTTGAGACCACTGATCTACAGGTACAGCTTAGGTTCCTCATTAAAGTACTGTATAATAACACGAACGAGCTTTTACATTCACTTTCAATACATGTAGTATTAGTAACAACACTAGACACTAAATTAGGAATAAAAGTTAAATTGAACAAGTCAAAGAACTTAAGCTTTTTCCTGAAACTTGGGGGACAGGTTCATAGACATATTTATTATGTCTATGGACAGGTTGATAACCATGAGTGCTCCACCAATGAGCTGCTACGCAATGGCATGAGCGAATCACGCGCCCCGCCCCCTCGACAAGACCCGCCCACTCGTTTCATTCACTCAGCAATACGGACATACAACATCCTTTATAGTCCAGCAGCAACAGTCACTGGTCACGCTATCGTTATATTCATCCAGGGCGACCGTCAGCATTCATATGTTCGTGTAATAGAGCAGAAGTTGAATCTCTTATTTGTTTGAATTACTGTTAAGTCCCGAAGAACGAAGAAGATCAACATGGAGAACGGCCTGGAAAGCACAGGAGATAGTCGTCTGGACCAAGCTGTCACGCAGTGGTTACAGTATGACAAGGTATGACCAAACACATGCTGCTATGTAGCTTTATATATATATATAGAGAGAGAGAGAGAGAGGGATTTGACATCTTTAGTGCTGAAACTGAAGTTCAGTAGCATGTTGCCAAATCCCTTTTGAGTGGCTCATTACCTAAGAGCTCAGTTATGAAACCGTGAAGAGGAACATCCTGACATTGCTTTATGTGATGATCCACTAAGGCGGTTATCCACTAACTAAATGCCACTTCACAGAGTAGTTGTAAACATGCTTTAACAGAAAGTACTCTTTCTCTTACTAGTTTTTAATTGTGATTCAGTCAGTCTATTAATATGATATTAATATTAAGTTTATTGATATGACATTAACCCTTTCACGCGTACGATCACACCGGTGTGATTAGAACGTTAAGTGCATCACGTGATCAACTGCCAAATTCAAATGTGCGTCAGCGCTTTGGCTGGCGCTAAACCAGAGACAGACGCGCACAGAGCTTTTCATATATCACATATGCAGTGTTTTCAACCACATAATGTTTAAAAAAAAAAAAAAAAACACGCTGGGGGCTCAAGTCAGAATATTTTAAACTTGCGTGCAAAAGGGTTAATACGGATTTGAAAAAAAAAAAAAAAACCTTTGCGCAGGATCAATTTTTGTCCAAGAGGTTTCTCCTAAAATTCCTTTGGAGAAATTAAAACAAAGACAAATGAGAGTATAGAGCTAAACAACTATAAAATTAATATACAGTACAAGACTATTCAAAAGGTGGGTAAGATTTTTACTATTTTAAAAAGAAGTCTCTTATGTTCACCAAGCCTGAATTTGATCAACAATCACTATATATTTTAAATATATTCTAAAATGTAATTTATTCTGTGATGGCAAAGCTGAATTTTCAGCTTTATTACTCCAGTTTTCAGTGTCACATGATCTTTCAGAAATCTAATATGCTGATTTGGTGCTCAAGAAACATTCCTTATTATTATCACTGCAGAAAACAGTAGTGCTGCTTAATATTTTTGTGAAAACTGTAATACATTTCTTGATTAATAGAAAGTACAAAAGACCAGATAGAAATATTTTGTAACATTATACATGTCTTTACTGTCACTTTAATGCATCCTTGCTGAATAAAAGTATTATTTCTTTAATAATAATAATTAAAAAAAGCTTACTGACCCCAAACCTTTGAATAGTGGTATAGATTTTAAAGTTTTGATAATTTGTTTGGTTTGAGTTTTTCTTTTCATATCGAAATCACTGTCTTTTGATTGTAAACCTTGGTATCTTGGCAAATCTGAGCAGTTCACAGACTGTTAGGCAAATTGGGCAAATGTGTCTGATTCATTTGGTACAAAAAACACATGACCTCCCTGAAGTGAAAGCAAATGAGCACTATGCTTCGACAAAAAAGAAACAGACAAACAGGCTCAACATTTTATCTAGATTGTTCGGTTACAGTGAAAAGGTCAGAGTATTCTCTAATACATTAATATTCTGTAAGTTTAACTCATTTAAAAACAAGTGCACACATCATATTGTTAATGTGTTCATTGTACTGGAAATACTTTTGGATAGTTCCATAAGTTTAATGTCATTAAAGTAATTGGAGTCGTGTGCTTAACTAGGTCACATGAAACGTAGTTAGTGGTTTTACGGAGAAGTTTATGGTCGTTGATTAGGTAAAATTGGATATTCAGATTTCAGTGCAGAATGTAACAAAGCTGATTGAATTCTGTTATAGGTATCAGTATATGATTAATTTATGTATATTGGCTGTGTAGTCATCAAAATGATTGTATTGGCCTGTGTGCTGGTCAGAGAGGTCATCATAAGTGTCTTTGCAGTCAGGATCGAATCACTGCCCTTTGCTTTGCATCCTCACGTGGTCCCACTTATCAGAAAGCACATTGTCCCTCACATGGTGGACAGGAGACCTGTAGACACACACACACACACACACACGAAATCAACACTAATCAAAATCATCAGGACAAAGGGCCTAGAAACATAGAAGCTCCTTTCTTTCCCCCTCTTCTCTTTTTGTTACACTTCTAGATAATATGCAAAGTCAACATAAAACCAAATTCCTGGTCTTATTAAGAATGATTTTATGAGTGCACATTATTTGAAAGGATTTTTAATATATTTTTGTGTGTTTACAGAATCCAAAGACGGCTGCTGCTGTGCAGTCTATGGTTAAAGATAAAGCCTTGTCAGAGCTGCAGAGGTGTTTCGGGGCCCGTATGGAGTTTGGCACAGCTGGACTGAGAGCTGCCATGGGACCTGGAGTGTCCTGCATGAATGACCTCACCATCATACAGACCACTCAGGTGATGTACTGTACTCAAGCTTCCCATGTCATCATTCCACTTATTTGTCACTCGGAATCATTACAACTATACAGGAACATTACTTCAGCTTTATGACTTTAAGGTGTGAAATTCTGTGGCAAAAAAGGTCCATTGTTTATTGTCAATAGTGTAGCGAAGTCACTTTTAAACCAAGAAACTTTCTGTTGGTCAATGTGGCAAATCCCCATGGACAAATTTAGTCTGTTGCAAAATCTGTGTGAAAAGTTTGAAATTTCGAGTTGTCTGAATTTCGAAATGTCTGAATTTCACCTGTGAAAATTTGGTGAACAACAGTAAATGTGACTAATGCGAAAAAATGGTAGATGTGCTAAACAAAAATGCAAATTCATTCTCTGACAGTAGGTGGTGCTAAACAGGAAAATAATACAGCAGTACACAAGGGCAGCTGTGCACAACTTTTAGTTTCTGAGATCACTTGTCACAGAGAAGAAATTAATTCAAAATTTTGTATTCACTTTGCTATTCCGTGTCACTTAGCAAAGTTTAATCTAGCGGCTCTGGGGAATGTGACCAGAAGCGAGAATTTCATTGGTTAGCCAGTTTTCTTTGCAGTATGATGGAAAAGAGATTAGAGGACCTCTTCTGACTTTCCATAAAAAAACTGTCGCATTGTTGGCATGCAAATGTTCATTCATGCATATAAAATGTTTATTGCACCTAATTTTTGCACCGATCACTCGTCTTGGTGTGAACAGGACTTAAACTTTCATTTTGATCATGGGAACAGAGCACTTGTACAGTGTACAGTCCAATTTATTAAGAAGTTTTTCTAAACCTTCCAAACGCTGGCAAATGTTCTGCAGAGCATAAGGTAATGTACAACATTGATATTAATTTCTCTCTTTTGCTTCTGGTAGGGTTTCTGTGCGTACCTGGAGCAGTGTTTTACAGATCTGAAGCAGAGAGGTGTGGTGATTGGATTCGATGCTCGCGCTCACCCCCCTAGTGGCGGCAGCAGTAAAAGATTCGCCTGCCTTGCAGCTTCTGTCTTAATCAGCAGAGGGGTCCCAGTCTACCTCTTCAGTGACATCACACCCACTCCATACGTGGTAGGTATGAACCTGCTACACTGACTGGCACTGTGGTAGAGCTTGGCACATGCATATTAGTACCTTAGAGTAGCAATACTTACCTTAAAGGGTTAGTTCACCCAGAAATGATTAAGTTCTCACCCTCATGTCGTTCCACACTTTTAAGACCTTCGTTCATCTTCTGAACACAAATTAGGCCTTTCTGGCCTCCGATAGACTGCAATGTTATTACCACTTTCAAGGCCCAGAAAGGTAGTAAAGACATCATATGACTACAGTGGTTCAACCTCTGTTATGAAGTTATGAAGCGACGAGAATACTTTTTGCGTGCAAAAAAGCAAACAAAAATAACGACTTTATTCAACAATTTCTTCTCTTCCCTGCCATTCTCCTACGCTGTTGACATAGTAAACACAGTGCTTCCAGGTTCAACGTAAAAATTTTTTTGTTATTTTTGTTTGTTTTTTTGCACACAAAAAGTATTCTCGATGCTTCATAACATTAAGGTTAAACCACTGTAGTAGTCACATGTAGTTAACAATGTCTTTACTACCTTACTACTTTTATTTAGAAGTGTTGTCAATTGTAGTCTGTGTTTGTGTTCAAATATCTTTTTGAAAGTTTGCTACAAAGTTTGCTACAAAGAACTAATTACAAGTCAAAAACCAAACGCATGAGTGAGACAGATACACATAATTGCACGTGAAAACATTGTGAGGTTGTTGTACAAAGGGCTGGAAGGGTTCATGAAGATTCTTCACCAATCATCAACTTTTTTTGTTCCCACGAGTACACGGACACACTCTCGCTCATTCTCTTATCACTCACTCAGCCTTTCACTTTGAGCCCTCAAACAGCTTTCTCTCACTCTGTGTCCTCTAGCCCAAAAACATTTTGGTTCCTGTTATGTAAAATAGAGTATTAGTCCAAAAAACATTGCTTTAAAAAATCAAATACGTCATATTTCTTATAACTTAAAGGGAAAAAGTTATGCCATCCACTTTTGGTGGCCACGGGGGAATCTAAGTCTGGGTACAAATTTCCACGCAGTCAGAGGTCTGCCACACCATGATCATGTGAGCCTTGCATGCTCAGAGCATGTTTGTTTTGGGTTTTTTTTTTTTTTTTTTGACATGTACAGTTTTAGGTAAATATTTTTCAAGACAGTTTTACTTTTTAAAGTTACATGATACATTGTTGTGTACTCTAGAAATTAGAAATAATAAATTAAGGCCCTTAGCTGTTCTATAATCAGTGTAACCACACCTTCTTCAGGGCTGTTTTTAACTTTGATAATAATAAGAAATCTTTATTGAGCACCAAATCAGCATATTAGAATGATTTCTGAAGGATCATGTGACACTGAATACTGGAGTAATAATGACAGTTGAAAATTCAGTTTTGCCATCACAGGAATAAATTACATTTTAAAATATGTTCAAATTGAAAACAACAATTTTAAATTGTAATAATATTTCACAACATTACTTATTTTACTGTATTTTTGATCAAATAAATTGGTGAGCATAAGAGACTTCTTTCAAATACATTAAAAAATCTTTTAAATGGTAGTGTAAACATAAAAAAAAATTAACACACCTCTTCCCTTTCCTTCTTTTAGCCTTTTACTGTATCGCATCTAGGACTGTGTGCTGGTATCATGGTAACAGCCTCCCATAATCCCAAACAAGATAATGGATACAAGGTATCATCCATCCCTCAGGCTAAATAAGATGTTTGATTTGGAAGAAGCATGTTTTTTGAGCATGTTTGATTAGACTTCTAGGTTTTTCAATGTGTGTGTGTGTGTGTTTAAGGTGTACTGGGCAAATGGAGCTCAGATCATTCCTCCCCATGATAAGGGCATAGCTACAGCTATAGAACAGAACCTTGAGCCGTGGCCTGAATCATGGGACACAGATGGAGCTCTTCAGAGTTCCCTACTCAATGACCGATACCAGGATATACACAGAGAATACTGCCAAACCATACAGCAGCACTGCTTTCACAGGTACACTCACAAAGACATGTCTGTAGAACCAGGACTGGGTCAGAAAGTTGATTTATTCAGTTTCATTTGAACCATCTGATATTAATTTTCAAAAATTCCTAGATTGATACTTTAATCTTCACTTTTCTCAATGAATGTGTAAAGTTAACTGTATTTATGATTATGAAATTATGCCTTTAAGCATTCCTTTTATTTTTAATATTCAACTATATATATATGATCATAGCTTTTATAGCTGCTGCTGCAGAGCAAGTATGGACTTACTACTGCTAATAGATACACAGACACGCTGTTGTGAGCATGTAAGATATCCTGCTGCTGCTGCATAAGTAGACATACATAAATCCCGTAACAGATCTAGACAGGTGGAGCTGGGGAGGTGGAGGATTTCAGAGGAGCTCTGATAGTACGGCAGGACTAGCATACCGCAGACAATGAAACCAGACTATTTAAACACTGAGCAAGCAGTCTCATTGGGTGCAGGATCAGCAGAGGCCAATCAGCTTGTGGCATGTGGTAATGATGTGGTTGCTTGCAAATTGCATGTAAAAAACCTATCGTCCTCTAGAGTTTCACGAGTGCCAGTACCCAGCCCTAAATATTAATCAGTCTGGTTTTTACACATCTTCTGTTCTCACAGGGAGCTGAATAAGAATTCAGAGGTGAAGATTGTCCATACATCAGTTCATGGAGTGGGCCATATTTTTGTCCAGGCTGCTTTTAAGGCCTTTGACCTTCATCCTCCGTATGCTGTGGAAGAGCAGAAAGATCCTGACCCGGAGTTCCCCACTGTCAAATACCCCAACCCTGAGGAGGGAAAGGGAGTCATGGTACGATACACTGGCACACATACACACACCCATTTGGAAAAGTGACTTTTTTTGTTCTTAACATGTAATGCGAGATGGACAGTAATCTGTATGTGTTTGTGAATGTAGACGCTGTCCTTCGCACTTGCAGATAAAGAGGGAGCAACTGTTATTCTGGCAAATGACCCTGATGCTGACCGACTAGCTATTGCAGAGAAACAGAAGAGGTCAGTGTTATTTGGCATTTCGCGTTGATTTTCATTCAGTGTGTCATTTCATGAACAGCAGTAATTCTTTTTGTAGTGGGCAGTGGAGGGTATTCTCTGGCAATGAGTTGGGTGCTTTGCTCGGCTGGTGGATGTTCCAATGCTGGAAGCAGCAGAAAGTAGAGGGAAAAGCCTCCATTAAGGATGTCTACATGCTATCCAGCACGGTCTCTTCAAAAATCCTCCGTGCCATCGCAGTGAAAGAGGGCTTCCACTTTGAGGTATCTCTGCTTTTTACCCCTATAATGTGCAATATGAGTGATTCCTCAGTTTTGTGGTCCCTTTACCACAGTGGTTCTCAACCTTTTAACTCTAAGACACTTTTCAAAGGTTTATTACTCACCCTCATGTCGTTCTACACCCGTAAGGTGTTCCGAACACAAATTAAGATATTGTTGATGAAATCTGATGGCTCAGTGAGTCCTCTATTTAGAGCAAAGTCCATAAAGGTACTAAAAACGTATTTGAAACAGTTCATGTGAGTTCAGTGGTTCTATCTTAATATTATAAAGCGACAAGAATACTTTTTGTGCGCCAAAAAAAATAAAATAACGACTTTCAACAATATCAATATGGGCCGATTTCAAAACACTGCTTCATGAAGCTATACGATTCGAATCAGTGAATCGGAGCGCCAAAGTCACATGATTTCAGCAGCAATTTTTGGCGCACAAAAAGTCGCTTTATAATATTAAGATAGAACCACTGAACTCACATGAATTGTTTCAAATATGTTTTTAGTACCTTTTATGGATCTTGAGTGTTTGAATGGCTTTTCTCTCAATAGAGGCCTCACTGAGCCATCGGATTTCATCAGCAATATCTTCATTTGTGTTCCAAAGATGAACGAAGGTCTTACGGGTGTAGAACGACATGAGGTTGAGTAATAAACGACATTATTTTTATTTTTGGGTGAAATAACCCTTTAAATAGTCAAGAACATTTCTATAATCAATATAAATATATTTTTGGAATGCTCACTTCTAATGTATTTCTTTGGCTCTTCTTTGTGAGTGTGATCTCACGTAAAATGGTTTTTAAAAATCCTTATCCAGTCATCAGAAATGATTGGAAAGGCCTGGATAAAATCATGGAAATTCTTTGGTCAGAAAGTTCTGCTTTGTACAATATCATGTTTGATTCATCATTCACTCTTGATCTTTTACTTTTTGTTTTTATTTGCTGACTCTCTGCATGTCTCTTATACAGGAGACTCTAACAGGCTTTAAATGGATGGGAAACAGAGCCAGAGAGCTCATGGACCAGGGAAAAACTGTTCTGTTTGCCTTTGAAGAAGCTATTGGTACACTTTATTTATATTAGTAAGCCAATGATTGTATTTTCAAGACACTAAAGCTGTGTCTGAATTATAACAGAAATCATGGAGGCCCTTGAGTAAGAAACTTCATCTCAGATTGATCCTTTGTTCCTTTTCTATGTGTACTGTTAAGTGGTTTTGGAAGGAAAATGTTCTGATATATAACACATAACCTAAATTTTGATCAGTTTGACCCTGTCCTAGCTAGGGCTGTGTATCATCATATGATACATATTGCAGTATGTATCATTATAATTAAAATAATTTTTTCATGCATCACAATATCATAATATCAAACCAGAGATAGTATAAGGACCTCTTATGTTTAAACAAGAATAAAACTAACTATCCTCTATATGAGATGGTTCTTTATCACTAGTTGGAATATTTTAAAATACACAGTGGTGCAAAACCTCAAAAGCTTTAACATTTTCTTTGACTGCATTGTTGTTGTAGGTTACATGTGTTCTCCTGCAGTTTTGGACAAAGATGGTGTAAGTGCGGCTGCCATTGCTGGCGAGTTCGTCTCTTACCTGGCTTCTAAAAATATAACTCTGTCCCATCAACTCAGATCCATTTATGAGGAGTATGTCACAAAAAAACAAAAAAAACTTCAGCATTGACATTTCTAATAAATTGTCTTCTTGTTAATCATTACTGTCACATTGTCTGATTTCAGGTATGGTTACCACATTACCAAGAATTCCTACTTTATCTGTCATAACCAAGACACCATAAAGCGGTTGTTTGAGCGTCTTCGGAACTACGACGGGGAGAACTCGTATCCTAAAGTGTGTGGGGGCTTTGCCATCACAGCAGTGAGAGACCTTACGACCGGCTATGACAGCAACCAGCCCGACAACAAGGCTGTGCGTAGCCCATAATGACCAGAATTTTTGTGACAGTTGATCTTATTTAAATGTTTTTTATCTTATATCTGTGTGTCTCTTACTATTACTCACAGGTTCTGCCTACCAGTAAAAGCAGTCAAATGATTACCTTCACCTTTGCTAACAGGGGTGTGGCTACAGTGAGGACCAGCGGCACGGAACCTAAAATCAAATATTACTCTGAGCTCTGTGCTGCACCAGGAAACAGGTTTTACAGTCATCATTTCACAATATATAGGCCTAATTTTTGAATTATTATTATTATCATCATTAATTAAAGGTAACACTTTACAATAAGGTTCATTAGTTAAACATTAGTTAATGTATTAACTTACTAATCTTTGTTGACATTAGTTAATGAAAATACAGTTGTTCATTGTTTGTTCATGTTAGTTCACAGTGCATTAACTAATGTTAACAAGATTTCAATAATAATAATAATATTATTAATAATAATAAATTAACATTAACAAAGATTAATAAATGATGTATAAGTGCAGTTCATTATTAGTTCATGTTAACTAATGTTGTTAACTAATGAACCTTATTGTAAAGTGTTATTTTTATAAAATTACAAATAATACTAAATAAAATATATATTTATTAATAATAATAACAACAATATATGACAAATATATTACTTTAGTTATAATAGAATTATTATTATGTATTATATATAATATTAGAATAATTATTATTCTGTACGGTGTATAATACTACTATTATTCGGTAGGACTATACAATAATAATAATTATAACAATAATATATTACAAAAATATATATTGCTTCAGTTATAATAGTCATTATATTATTATTATTATTATTAATAAATACAGTTTTAATGTTGCAATCCAAAGGTATTATTGCAATATATTTTATATATATAATATTTTTCGTTAATTTGTTTAATTTTTATAAATAAATAAAATAAAAACATTTTTATAATAATAATAATAATTATAATACATATAATTATATATTACTTTAGTAATAGAATAGCAGAATTATAATTGTATTATATAAAATATTGTTAGAAGTATTATTAATTTATACAGTATATTATTATTATTATTATTATTATTCAATATGACTGCACAATAATAATAATAATAATAATAATAATTACATGTAATTATGTATTAGAGTATGCTAATATTTTTTAACATTATGATGGCATTATGATGTGATAAACATTTCCAACAGTAGTTTTCTATGTTGTTGTCACACACAGCATATTTTAAGGTAGGTATAAGGTAGTAGTTGATCATTATTGTATTCTATGCATACAGAAAATTTGGCATATTTACTCATTATACGCTCTGTACTCTGCAAGTATAGTAGCCTTGGCACATGCTAAAAAATTTAGCAGTGGCACGTGCCACTTGAATAGCTCATGATAATGTATGAAAAGGTTTTCTGTATTTCTTTTCTCTAGTGATCTTAACCAGTTGAAAGCTGAATTGGATAACTTGGTTGCTGCCATCGTGGAACACTTCTACCAACCTGAGAAAAACAACCTGACTCCTCGACCAGAGTGAGAGACATAATCGCACAGGATTACAAAGATATTCATATCTTATCTAATTCTGCTTTTAGTCTTAACCTACCACACATAACCACTCTTATTAAAGCTTACATATTCTGAGTCTTAATCTAAGGAGGTTTTCTCCTTATGTAGATCAAAAACTGGTGCCACTTGAACATAACAATTGCCTTTTTCATTTACACTTTTCCACCTCTCAGTTTTCTAATCTACAATGGTTTCGGATAAAATAATTCATTCATAATTCAAAATTAATTTGCCTTTTTTGAATTTACAGTAGTGAACTTTGAATGTACTATAATATGCAAATGCGAATAAAGTGTCTGAATTAATATAAAGATTATTTATCTCAGCAGATATATTAGTTGAGTTGATTGACAGAAATGATTCCATATTGCTGGAGCAGAGGACAATATCTAGTTGCTGTTAACTTCAGCCAACCAAATAACCTTAGAAATGAAAATGCCAGCTGATGTCATTTAATACCAGCAATTAATACTAGACTAGTTTTACCAAAAGCTATTTAAAAGAAATTAGAGGGACCTAACAACCTTACTGTGGAAGAAACTGAGTTTGCCACGTTTACATGATTTCATTACATTCCTTAAGCAGATGAGTGTTTGTTAGGTGTTAAATTAACTCAGATGTCATTTTGGCAATGGTTATGATGCTGATATTTAACAGAAAATGCCTTACAACCAACATCAGTGTTGACTAGGCATCTGTGTCATCTAATGCCATCCAATTAATGCTGACTAGTCAGACCACCACATAAAATATCTGATTTCTTTTACATGTAAAGTGATTTCATATGTTTTAGGTGCTTATCAATTTGATACTTTTAAACTCAAAATGCTGTTTTGTCCGCTATTTTGAATCAATAAACAGCAAGTGGTAATCACAAAGTGGTCTTTTATCTGTGTGTGTATGGAATAAATAAAATAAATTTAATATATCAAATGAGGCAAATAAATACATTTTTATGCTGTGAGTGTGATTGAACATGTTAATCCAACATTCATTGTTCTTATTTGAAAGTCAGTCACAGTTCTCATGGGCTCTACATTCAAATTTACTTCCCTGTAGAGGTATGTGAAATAAACTGGACTATAAGAAGGCGAAAATTGCATGTATTATCTATTTAAGGCCAGCAGAGGGTATTGTTTGTCTTAAATACAGGTGCATCTCAATAAATTAGAATATCATGAAAAAGTTTTTTCTTCTTTTCTGTAATTTAATTCAAAAAGTAAAACTTAAATACACTGAACAAAATTATAAACACAACACTTTTGTTTTTGTCCCATTTTTCATGAGCTGAACTCAAAGATCTAAGACTTTTTCTATGTACACAAAAGGCCTATTTCTCTCAAATATTGTTCACAAATCTGTCTAAATCTGTGTTAGTGAGCACTTCTCCTTTGCTGAGATAATCCATCCACCTCACAGGTGTGGCATATCAAGATGCTGATTAGACAGCATGATTATTGCACAGGTGTGCCTTAGGCTGGCCACAATAAAAGGCCACTCTCAAATGTGCTGTGTGATAAAACTGCACATTTTAGAGTGGCCTTTTATTGTGGCCAGCCTAAGGCATACCTGTGCAATAATCATGCTGTGCAATAACCATTGTGAACAATATTTGAGAGAAATAGGCCTTTTGTGTACATAGAAAAAGTCTTAGATCATGACAAATGGGGACAAAAACAAAAGTGTTGCATTTATTTTGTTCAGTGTATATTCTAGTTTTATTAGACATAAAGTAAAATATTTCCAGACTTTTTTGTTTTCATTTTGATGATTACAGTTTGCTGCTCATCAAAATAAAAATAAAAAATCAGTATCTCAAATTATTAGAATATTTAATTTCAAGTTTTATTAAATTACCATTCTCAGGGTATAAATACTGGGTTTAGGTCAGTAATCCCAACAGCAGTCATGGGGAAGTCTGCTGACTTGACAGTTAACCAGAAGACGATCATCAAGACCCTCTACAGTGAGGGTAAGCCACAGAGGGTCATTGCTGAAACAGCTGGCTGTTTGCAGAGTGCTATGCCAAAGCATATTCAAGGAAAGTTGACTGGAAGGAAAAAGTGTGGTAGGTGTACAAGTGAAAGGAATGACCGCAGGCTTGAGAAGATTGTCAGGCGAAGCTGATTTAAGAACTTAGGAGAGCTTCAAAAGGAGTGGACTGAAGCTGGAGTCAGTGCATCAAGAGCCACCGCACACAGATGTCTTCAGGAAATGGGCTACAACTGTCACATTCCACATACCAAGCCACTTCTGAACCAAAGACAACGTCAGAAGCGTCTTACCTGGGCTAAGGACTGTTGCTCAGTGGTCCAAAGTCCTCTTTTCAGATGAAGTCAAGGTCCCAGGGTCTGGAGGAAGAGTGGAGAGGCACAGAAACCATGTTGCTTGAAGTCCAGTGTGAAGTTTCCACAGTCAGTGATGATTTGGGCTGCCATGTCATCTGCTGGTGTTGGTCCACTGTGTTTTCTGAAGTCCACAGTCAACACAGCCATCTACCAGGAAATTTTAGAGAACTTCATGCTTGCTTCTGCTGACAAGCTTTATGGAGATGCTGATATCATTTTCCAGTAGGATTTGGCACCTGCCCACACTGCCAAAGGTTCTAAAAGCTGGTTCAATGACCATGGTGTTACTGTGCTTGACTGGCCAGCAAACTCGCCTGACCTGAACCCCATAGAGAATCTATGGGGTATTGTCAAGAGGAAGATGAGAGACACCAGACCCAACAATGCAGATGACCTGAAGGCCGCTATCAAAGCAACCTGGGCTTCCATTACACTTGAGCAGTGCCACAGGCTGATTGCCTCCATGCCAAGCCGCATTAATGCAGTAATTTGTGCAAAAGGAGGCCCAACCAAGTATTGAGTGCATAGAAATGAACATACTTTTCAGAAGCCTGACATTTCTGTTTAAAATATCCTTTTTTTTTTTATTGATCTTATGAAGTATTCTAATTTATTGAGATAGTGAATTGGTGTGTTTTTGTTAAATGTGAGCCAAAAGTACTTAAAGTACAGTCTGTGTGCAGTGAATTTATTTAATACACGAGTTCCACAATTTGAGTTGAATCACTGAAATAAATGAACTTTTCTACGACACGCTAATTTATTGATGCACCTGTATATAATATAATACTCCTTTATAAGATATAGAACTACTATAGAACGACTAATTTAGACCGATTGCTTTTTTTGTTCATAGGAAGTCTGTATTTGTTCTAAGTTTATATTAGTTTGTAATTGTGTAATTTGTTTTATTTTGCAGTCATAGGCAATCTTGGTCACTCTACACCTCTTTATTTATGGTCTTGCACAGTTGACAGTAGTGTGTGTGTGTGTGTGTGTAGCTCGCAGTGGTCTTTACTTTTGGTTTGTGTAACAAAAACCTGAAGAGAGCAGTTGAGTCTTAAATTAAGAGCAAGAGCTGTCTGTGGGCACGTGCACAAACACAGCGCGCGCATCGGGATAAATCAATCTGGACAGTGGAGGCGGCAGGTGCGGCTCTGTATAAAGGCACATTTTGGGTAACACTCTGCTTTACAGCCAAAATATATTACACATGTCGCCTGTTGATACTATTAAGTACAATAATAATCATCAAGAATAGACTACAGTACAATTAGGCCTACATTTTAAGTTGTTGAGTACTTTATTTGACAGTATACGTAAACAGAATGTGGACACTGACTTTCTTCTTTCGACCTTAAAAGGTCAACATTCACTTTTATTGTAGTATGAGGAAAAAAACGAAATCTAACGTCTCCTTTTGAGTTCCTCAGAAGTAAAAAAAAAAAAAAAGTCATACGGGAAACAGCATGAGGATTATTACTCATCCTCATTTATGATATTTTTACCCGGAAAAGCTTTAAAAAAAATTATACTATAAACACAAATTCCGCAGCTTTATTAAAACCAGCGTGGACTGCAAAGCACAACCGGACTGAAAAGATTTTTTTATTTTTTTTATTTTAGTGCTGGCAAGACCTCTCCCCGTGGTCTGCACATCGTCAGAAGTTCATTCAAACGTCAGACAAGAAGACTTCCTCATTCACGCGCAGCTCGCGCTACTCACACTACTCCGTATACTGTTGCGTTATTGCAATGGCGAGAGACTGATACAGTGATTAATCGACTACTTTGAAGAAAGTTCAGCCTGTAAATCAGTTGCCGATGGGACATTATAGTCTGTTTTGTCAAAAACTAACGGGACCGTTATTTAAGAACTTCCTCAAATAGGCGGTGCATCGTGCCTAAGGGTAAGTGAAAGTTAAAACTTTTGTAAAGATCATTGTTTGTATATAATAGAGTGAATAACACTTAAAAGTAATTTACAGCAAAATATGGCTCTGCGACAAACCCATGACCTTGCCAAATGTCCTCAAAATCTTTCTTCTTCTTCTTCTTCTTTTTGAGGTGACTTGAGTTGCCTCTCTTCTAATAATTGTAGTCTACTTGAGTCAATGACCTATCCTTTATTTTTTGTTGTGACATTTTGCCATCTCTTGTTGTCATCAGATAAACTTTCTGTTGATCTCTCTGTAAATAGTTGTGTATCATTACTAGACATGCTTGGCTATTTATAGTCACTGTTGGCTTCAGTGTGCATGTAGGCTACAACATGAGAAACCAGTCTCAGAATCTAGGAGGACAATCTATTCCAATGCCTCAAACATTTTTGTTCTACAATGTGACCTTTACATGATCTTATCAAATTTATATGAAAATTATCTTATAAATCTTCTGTATGTAGAGGATGAGGTTCCTTTTTGTAGTTATTATTATCACTACAAACTCTATTCTGAATGGCACACTAAAAAAATTGCAGTGACTTTTGTTGATGTAAAACATAATGCAAAATTACTTTTGTTAGTGTAACATAATGCAGTCAGATGATTCTAGGTTATATTAAATAATATTCTAGACTTAATTAAACCAGTTAATATAATTAAAGCACATCTTTTAGGTTTTAGCCAGTGTTGTTGTCAACGCTGGAAAAAATTGAAATAAAGCTGAAATAAAATATAAATATTAGATGAAAAACTTAAACTTAAAAAAATGAAATGAAAGTTAGAAATGTTGCTTCAGCAACTAATAGTAATAAATAAGTTAAAATATTTTTAAATAATCAAAAATCATATAAAAACAGATAAAAATGTCAAAAGAACATAAAAACAATACTTAAACTAAAATTAATATGAAACCTGAAAATATAAAAAGACCAAATCAAAATATTAATAAATAATAGTATATTAAAATACTAAAATAACAATTTTCAGTGATAATTTTTAAAATATGTTCATGTTCATTTTTCTAATGCAAATTTAAAAAGCAAAAAATATATATTTTGTCTAAACTTTGTCTAAAGCTTGTAATTGATAAAGAGAATCATAAGAAAAAAGTATTCTTTGCCTCCTCTAAAGTGTTGCCAAGTCAGTGGTTTTCCCATGGAATAGGGCTACTTTAACACTGTTGTCATGGGTTGAAGCGACCCCAAATAACATGAAATGAAACTAATTTTACCAGGGGAACCCTGCCAAAAACGCGGATTTGCCCCCCAGAACGCTTTTTTTTTTTGTTTGTTTACCGGGGACCCCTGAAACTCGATTGGGCTAGTTTTGAGTAGCAATTGGACGGGTTTTGTTGTGAAACCTGGCAACCCTGCTGCTTTGTAACATTTTCTAGGGCTTTCAGAGTAAGCCGTTTTATTCTCCTGCAAATGGCAGAGTTGATGAAATTGCCACTCAAAGGGTTTGAAATAGGCAATGAAGCACATTTCGACCTTCTTT
The DNA here is from genome assembly GCA_037101425.1 of Elopichthys bambusa. NCBI lineage: Eukaryota > Metazoa > Chordata > Actinopteri > Cypriniformes > Xenocyprididae > Elopichthys > Elopichthys bambusa. Next base: position 12,997,938 of record CM074436.1, on the reverse strand, counting down.
ACTGTGACACTGTGTGTCAATGTATCAAACACCTTCAATGTATCTTTTCACAGAACCCCCTGCTTTATTTATGATGGTGTTTTTATGTTTTTGATGAGGTTACACCTAGTTCCTCATTTTTTGAATAGGAGCATGGAGGGCATTTGTTTCGAGGTCAAACCCAGAGATGACCCAATCAAAGATCATCCTCTTTGTGCCCATACACAAACACTTCCTGGATCAGAGGATAAGAGGAAGAATGAGGAAGGGGGAGAGGAGATTCAGTACAGGCTAACTCTGGTTGGATCTTTGGCCATCCATCCACAGACCACCATGGCCATGCTCCCCTGGGTGGTGGCTGAGATTCGGAGGGCCCGGCCGGGGGAGAACAACAGGAACCATGAATTCAGTGGCCCTTACTCTCCAGAGGTCAGTTTTTTTTTAATAGTAATTGGATGTAAAACATGTTGGAAAAAATACATGTTACAGAAAAACAAAGCAATGTGAAGCCCAATTGTAAATGTATTGTAAATAGACATACACTACTGTTAAAAAGTTGGGGTCGGTAGTCTCTTATGCTCACCATAAAAATACAGTAAAACAGTTATATTATTTCATTCTAACCTCTTCAGACTCTGTAACCATTGGAATGGACATCAAATATTTTTCAGTTTAAACCAATAAGATTTTATGTTTTAATAAAATTAGTACTGTCTGGTCACTGACTGGTCCTTGATCCAATCACAATGAAATCTTGACCCATAACTTAATCGGACTGAGTTTCAGGCATCACATAAGACATGCATGGCTAACCAATAGATAGGAGGATGAGAAGTACGAGAATAATGTGCGTACATAGAAGAATACCATGGTAGCACCATAGCACTATGTTTTGTTCTCTTTGATAGTCCAAGGTTCGAGATCAGCCTGTGGTACTGCAGATTTCAGCCAATTCAGTGTGCTGCATTCTGGACACGGCAGGACCGGGGAAGCCATGGGACCCATTGCAACATATGGTTCTGTTTGATCACAGGCCACATCGAATCACCAAACTCATTCACAACAGCCAGGAGCCCAGCTATTTTGGCTGTCTGCTCAGAGAGGAGAAGAAAGCAGCCTGCTATGTATTCCGCTGCCAGGACCAGCTGAAGGTAAGGGGACATTTTTGGATTAGATGCATTTGAACTCTGGATTGATCCATTAATATGGACTGACTAATATGAACTTTAAATTCAGTTGAATTAGTGTTGGTTTTGAGATTGTTGTGTTTGTGGCTGTTAGAACTGTTAGCAGATTTGTCGTAGGTGTTATTCTCACACATGACTTTGATGTGAATCTCTTTTGATGAGGGAAAGCTTAGAGGTTTAAATGTCAACCCTCCCTCCTAATGGGTGTGTGCATTTGTGCAAGTATGAGTTTTGTGTAAATAAGACAGAGTACCATAACCACACAATGACAATTGTTTTTTTTTACATTTTACAAGAGTGGTGCCCATGCATAACATTCCGCCACAATGCTAGAGTATTGCAAGTCGATGCCATGCCTTTGCTATGCGGTTGCTAAGGTGTTTTAGAGGTTGCTAGGCTTGGTGGCTTCATATTGGCCCACCTTAATCTTAAAAGGACAGTCCAGCCAAAAATGAAAAATCTGCCATTTACTCACCCTCATGTGGTTTTAAACCTGTATGACTTTCTTTCTTCTGTGCACAAAAGAAGATATCTTGAAGAACATTGTAAATTAAATAACATTATGGTCTACTGAATTCCATTGTATGGACAAACAGAATTTTTTTTCAACAGACTTGAATTTTTCAATTGTAGTCTTTTAAAAAGGCATCTGAAATAAACTAAGTGCAATGTAGTGTTGTTAAAAATATTGATTCTTTGATACATATCTATACTAAAATATCTGAAACTCTTACAATACCCATTTTCTGCAGAATAGATACACAATACCAGTTGCGCTTTCTCATCTCTCTGACAGCAAGTTGAGACACAAACCCGCCTCCACTTACTTACTAAATTAATTTGCTCAGGTTGAATATTGTTGGTGTTACAGGGCTTGAATTTCGGCGTCATATGGCATATATTTGGCATATGGCTCACTCTCGCAGATTTTGAGCACATACCCAAAGTGTGCGCGCACAAAGCCGCCTCTCAGTACTAAATTGAGTTCTTTTCCTCTGCTTATAGCGCTTAAACAGTCAAATACACACAAAATAATGTCAAAATGACAGTCTTGGCGAGTATTCACATAAACAGTCAGTTATGTTAAGTGAACGTAAACAGTTGAGAAAGAAAATGCATGCGTAACAGTATAACGGATCTGTGCGTCAGGTCTTAAAGTGACAGCAGCCTGCTGCCACATTATGAGATAATATTAAAAATATCTATATGGCAGATTTATTCCCATGGTATCAATGTCAAAACTGTGGCCAGTGAAATTGCTGAGTGGCTAGTAACTTTGGAAAACCATTAGCCACAGTGGCTGGTGAGCAAATAATGTTAATGTCAAGCCCTGCATATAGGGTTGGAAAGACATGAAGATGATTAGATATTGACAACATTTTCATTTTTGGATAAACTACTGTATTCTTTTAAGTCTTAAATACGTAATGGTTCACATATTCTTAATTTGATCAGTCACCAAAGTTTAAAACTTTAAGCTGAGGTTTAACATTAACCTGTATGAGCAATGAACAATTGTGATTCTTACCTTAACAAGCACCACTGATCATGAAGGTAAATAAAAAGGTACAAATTTTACTGGGTTATAAGGAAATGCAAGACAGAGAAAGTACTTTCTTCTTCACATAAAGGTAAGCACATGTGGCTATCCACTGCCATAAAGCTTATAAAAAGTGGTTTATGTGTATGTATGTGGGTTTATGTGAGGGACTGATTTTGACATGTTATACTTTCATCTTTTGACATCAGACCTATGGCAGATTCACACAACTTGTTCCAAATGTGTTATCATTTGGTGTCATGGCCAGTAGCACAGATTTATTCAGCTGTCTGTAATAAAGCTAAAACACAGTACAAATCAAAACAGTTTTGTGAAAAAAGAGTACAAAAGGTGTCTTTATTGTATTGGTAAACCATGGTGGTTTATTATTATGGACTGATTGTTCTTGAATATTGACTAGTAGTGATGGAGTGTCTGAGATATAGATTATGAAGCTTGCTTCATCAACCTGCATTTAGGCAGGATGTAGATCTAAGTTGTCATAGTAACCATTTCCTGTGCCAGTGAGCCAACCGCAATGTGGCTATGGACTCCCTAACTGTGACTGTTTATTGATATGATAGAAACAGACAGAGAGATAGAAAGAGAGATAGACAGGTGTTCATGTCACTGACCACCTGCCACTCATGTGCTTCCACTTTCCAAAATCAGTATGTGCGTGCATGTCTGAATGACTAAGATTCAGATCATAGTGGTGTTCCCTCAACTTCACACACTCCATGTTCTTTTTTTAAACTGAAAAACAACAACTGAATGACCTCATCAACCATAAATTATGAAAACATTTTTTCTTTCAGCTTTCGTTAGCTTTTCACCAGCCAATTTAAGCTAACATAATTCCATTTACTTTGTCTTTCATGTGAGACCCTACAGCTGTGCTTCGGCTCAACAGCTTAGCATATAGCAAATACCTTTGTATCTTTTCTTGTTGTTCATTATGTCTCTGTAATATTATGGTGACAGCTGTGAAAAGTCACATTTAATCTGTGAAAGTCTGTGAAAGTTACATTGTAGTTATGAGTAACTTAAAGGGATAGTTCACCCAAAAATGAAAATTATCCCATCATTTACTAACCCTCAAACCATCCTAGGGGTATATGACTTTCTTTATTCGGTAAAACACAATCTGAGTTATATTAAAAAATATTCTGGCACTTCCAAGCTTTATAATGGGAGTGAATAGTAACCAATATTTTGAAGCCCAAAAAAGCACATCCATCCATCATAAAAGTACTCCATATGAATCCAGGGGGTTAATAAAGACCTTTTGAAGCAAGATGATGCATTTTTGTAAGACAAATATCCATATTTATAACTTTATAGACTATGATCAAAAGCTTCCGGTAACATCCGTCCACGTGTTCACGAGAAAGTTGAATTCCGGCGTATGACATAGAATGTAGGAGTAGTGTAAGCTTAGGTGACAGTATACACCTCTAGCAGATCAAACAAATAGAGCTGAACAAAAAACTCAAGCTCCTCCGACATTTCTCTTTTAAATTCTTATTTTAGACTTCTAATTCGGGACCAGTGTTTTGTTTTGCTCTATCCTCTGCGCTTCCGCGTTTGTTAATACGTCATGCGTCAGATCAAAGTTCACTCTTCCGCCAGAATAAACTTGCATACAGAAATATGGATATTTTTCTTACAAAAACGCATTGCTTTGCTTCAGAAGGTTCGCTTCACGACAGATAGCCTATATTCTTCTGTATTGTGATGTACATCTGAATGTAATGGATTACAGGGTGGTGACTTGGTTCCATCCATCGGTAGTTGATTGGATTTTGAGATGTGGGTGTTGCGTTAATAAGAATGCTAATTTGCCAACACAATCTCTTGGCAATATGTAACTATTTTATGTTTTGGCGAATTGGTGGCTAAGGGCATGTTTACATGACAACCATGCACTAAGAACGGAAAAGTTTTTCCTTTGAGTTTTTCGTGTACAGACGACGAGCGAAAACGCTGTTGTCGTGTAAATGAACAGCGAAACTACCGAACTAAAAACGGTGTTGTGTAAACGGCAAAGCCACTGGAAGGCAAGCCTGCAACCTTTAGCCAGAAAAGTGAAATGGCTAATGCTAACTCTCCGGCTGTGGCGGTATGCAGGGTAAGAGAACAGAAGTGGTACGTAGGGAAGGAGATCATTACACGATAGGCTGAGAGATGCCGCTCGTGATTAAGTTAGCCATTACACTTTCTCCAGTGGTAAGGGATACAGACCCTCTCATGTCCCTATAATATACAATCTCTGTAAATGGCCCCTAATTTGTATCAGTTTGTCTGATCTCATTGGTACGTTTTCATACGATCTGCTGATGCCCCAGTCACGATTAGTTTTAGGGGTGGGGTTATGGGAAGACCTTCATGTTTTTTTTCAATGCAGGCAGATAAAAAACATTGTTAAATATATAGTGTCCCCAACTAAGCAAGCCAAAAGACGACAGCGGCAAGGAACCCAAACTCCAACAGGTGACAAAATGGAGAAAAAAAACCTTGGGAGAAACCAGGCTCAGTCGGGGGGCCAGTTCTCCTCTGGCCAACAACGAACAGTGCATGATTATAATTCAGGCAGCGTTACAGGTCATAAATCGGATTGGGATCGCAACAGTCAAAATATTTAATCCAGTTCCATCTAGTTGAGGATCGGATTCATCACGCCGGTATGGAAATAGTTTTGTTGAGGAACTGTGCCACTGGCTGTCGTGTCGATGAGGCCTTCACAGGGGATGGTCTAGTTGACACAATCTCAGCTGACACTTCAGGGCTGTGTTGTTGTCGTGTCTAGGTGCAGGTCCTCCATCTGATCTGGATACGGCCCGGATCTGACTGAAGACGTTAGATCTCGGGATAAACAGAGAGACTAATATTAGTGTAGATGCCATTCTTCTTCTGATGTAACGAGTACATCTGGTGTTATAGGAAGTGTTCCCGGTTCCGGCTGACCTAATTTATGCAGCCTAACAATCCTTTAACGGATGTGAAAATATAAATTGATAATGTGTTATGTGTATGCCAGGTTAAAGAGATGTGTTTTTAGTCTAGATTTAAACTGACAGAGTGTGTCTGCTTTCTGAACAATGCTAGGAAGATTGTTCCAGAGTTTAGGTGCCAAATAGGAGAAAGATCTACCGCCTGAGGTTGATTTTGACATTCTAGGTATTATCAGCTGAAGTCTAAAGTCTGTAGTTTTACCAGAAAATTGGGTCATAACATTTTAATTAAAAATGACCAGGTCAAATCATTTTTAAAAATAAAAACATATTCATGGATGAATTTTCATTTCATATAAACTTTTACTAAAGAAAATATTTTTGGTAGTTTTTAAAAACAACCCAAAATCCAATTTGTAGTATTGTAGGTGCATTTTTGTTGAAACACTTTTTTTTTTTTTTTTTTGTTAACAAAATTAATTAAGCTTGTATTTTTGTTAAAACACAATGAATTTGAAAATGAAAATGATTTTACCTTTTTCACAGGAGGAGAAAAATTGGATATAACTTTGTACAAACAAACTAGTCGCATGCCAGCATATATAATGTTTAAGTTTTGTGGCTTCAAAACTGTATTTTAACCTTTCATTATTTAACATTATTCCAGATAATAAAATAACTGTTTTTCTTTAGGAACAGTCTATATGGCTCATGTATCATATTTATAATACTTTAAGTATGAATACTGAGGGAGATGTGTTTGCTGTTTCTAGTAATGGAAAAAGATCAGATATCCATTACAGTGTCAAGGGACCGGATCAATTTAAGTAGGACAGAGAGATTTGTGTGTGGGACACAATGTAGAATAAAATGTGCTACAAAACAATTTGATCAGATTTAGATTAAACAAGAAGATGTACTGATGACAGTTATTATAGTGAATTAAAAATTATAGTGAATGTTATAAACCAACATGTCTCACTGAATAGATTTAATATAGTGTGGAATTTTAGAGAGTCCCTATTTGTTTAACTTGTGGGGTCCAAAAGCCTGACAACATATTGCTCATCTGGGATGTTTCCCCCCACCTATAAATAATTTTAATTTAAACCAAAGTTATGATGTAAAATGAATAAATACTTAAAATGGTTCATTATTTCTAAGTCACTAAGCAAAAAACAAGCACGTGAACTATTTTGCTTTCATTGAAGCACAAGATGGTCTTTGAACCATTCTCAAATTATGCTGAATAACATGATTGTTAGCTTCTGTCATTAAAGCAAATGACATATTAAATATTAAGATATTATAAAAAAATATATTTAATATTCAATTAAAGTTTTCACTCAAATTGGTATGCTTATAATATAATTTGTGATGATTTTTTTTTTTTTTTTACTAAATAGGAGAAAAAGGCTATATGTTTCTACAGTCTGTCAGATTATACGGTGTTATAATTTGTGATGAAATTTATTTTATTAAATAGAAACATTTCTGTGACTGTAAATCTGCCACCAGGTGGTGGTCAAATCCTGAACATGGGAAATCTCTTATGCATGGAGAGTAAACAATTATTTCAGTCAACACCTATTAATAGCTATTATTATTTATAAATAATCTTAAATCCAGTCTAAAATAAACTAAATTAGGTTTTATTTATACTAGTAGTTTCATCTCCCTTCCCATAGGATCTAAACGATTTTTTTTAAGCTTAGAATTTAACATTTTCCACTAAACACAAGATAGTCTACAGCCAATCCTAGTTTGTATATTCGTGGATGTGATATGATCTGCTACTTCACTGTAATTTTCTCTCAACATCATGTGAATGTTACCGTCACATCCCACTAAGCGCCGTTCAAACGGTCACACACACTCCAAACTCCCATTAGTTTCACTTTCTCCATGAGATCTGGATGGCTGAAGCGATGAAAGCGCGCTTTCACATCTTACATTTATTGCGGAGGGATGTGAAAAGCGAGCAGGAGACAGTGAGTACCTTTATAAACTTTTTTTGGAATTTGTTTTGTTGGAAAGTGTATTTGTGTTAGCATGGTTAGCTAGTCGGTTAGCCACTAATGAGAGATTTTAGTGAACATTAGCCTATTAAAACATTATTTATCCCCTTGTTATTTAATTAAATGATTTCGTTTTCTCTCTCATGAAGAGTGAATAACGGATTGTTTATGTAATGCTTTATAGTACATCTAACTTTTTCTTTGTAAAGTTGTCTTGATGGCAGTGTTTCAAAACCTACCGAGCTGCCTATCTAGACAGCATGTTTGGGCATCGATTCAAGCGTTCATAACGCGCCAATGTTGTCTAGGTAGGCAGGTCCCTTTGTTTTGAGGCAGGCAGTCTATACCAGTTTGTTAATGAAAGTAATAGTTCAAATATTATATTCAAAAAGTGTATTTGTACAAATAAAATGACCTAAATATGCTACTGGTCTAAATCTGGGTGAATAAAGACAGTAGATGGCGGTTATTTGATAGGACAGTCAACTGTAACAGAAGCTGTTGTACAGTAATTTATCTCTGTGTAGAAAGGTATTTGTTGAGATGGTTTAAAGCAGTTTTTAATGTACTAAATTCAAAATAATGTATCAAACATGCTGAAAAATGACTCAAAGTTAGAATTCATGTTGAGAATAAAAGGGTGGTGCAGTTTGTTCAGTTCAGTAAGTGTTCTTATTCAAGCCTCAGTCTGTTCTAGACTAATGACACTCAAGGTATTGTTATTAGGAAGACTTATGGCGTGTCAGATATGTTTTGAGAAGGAACATTAAGAACAAAATGGGGAAGTGTGCATGCATTAGAAATGTTAATCATTCCCATAGACTTTAAAGCTGTTCTTGTTCATGAATGAATATAATATAATTAGTCATTTTTCTCTCAGCTAGTCGTGTTGTGTGTTCACTTTTGTAGTGTTCATCTGATTGTCTGATTTTTTAAAACTTTTTAGATAAGCTGAGTTCAATATAGTTAATTATTTTCATTAGGTTTTCCTGTGTGTTTTTGTGCTACCGCTAATTCTTCAGTAGTAGCCTAAATGTAACCACCTCTTTTTAAGGTGTGTGTCACAGTCACACGTCCCACACTTAGTTTCACCTCATGTGACCAGTGCTCTCTCCTTTTTTTAAAGAGTTCCTTAACCAATGTGTCTGTATGTGTACTTTATGAGCTTTTAATTTTTAACACTGAACTTGAAAACCTATAGTGTTGTGCACGTGTGTCATTCTTGCTGTGGATGGGCAAAACAGCAGGGTGATGTACAGTAGCAACAAATATGATATTTTTCAGCTTTGTGACAAATATTTCAATATGTGAGCAAATATAGGCATTGTTGTCAAAATGTAGTCATTTTCATTTATATGCAGCTGCAATATAAGAAAGCAGTAATATTAATGGTTGAACCCGTGTTATAAATCATAGTATAGTTCAGAAGTTTGATTAAAAAATTAAAAAACGGATAATGTACTGGCAGAAAATTACCAGGACGTTATCCAGTAAAATTTCCATTAACCCTAAAACAACGCAATGAAGTTCAAAATTCTAAATATAGGTAAAACACCTGTAAAAAATAAATACGGAAAATTCCGTCAAATGAATACAGTACATTGTGCCTTATTTTTACAGATTTTTTAAAATGGAAATCCGTCCATTTTCCTGCTTTTCCTCTTGGGTTGTGGGTTTTAATGGAACTATTCTAATTATTTTAATTTATTGTTATTTTGTTTTATTATAATGAAATCAATAAATAAAATAAAGCTTTATTTAATTATTCACATAAAATAATCAAACTTTTGAACTTTTACACTTAAAAACTATTAGTCTGTCATTATTCTATTCGAATTGTCTATTAATTAATTTTGATACATTTTGTTATTCACTTTTAAATATTTGTATTAATTTTAATAATAATATTAGGTTATAAAAATGCATGGATAATAATTATACAGTATTAAAATACATTTAGATAAATAAATATAGCGTTTAGCACTGCAGGACATTGCTGCCACTGCTTGAAATGTCATGACACCTATCCGGATATAGGCTGCTCCTTGCGTTTTATCTCATTATCATATGACTAGGGTTGCAAAATTCCGGGAATTTTCAAGGCTGGAAACTTTCCATGGGAATTAACGGGAATATATGGGAATTAACGGGAATATATGGGAATTAATGGGAATATATGGGAATTAAGGGGAATTAATGGGAATAAACAGGTAATTTGGAAAATTTCCAACGTTGATAACTGAGTATCAAATCATATTAGAAGGATCATGTGACACTGAAATAAATAACACTAATGATAGAAATAATGAAGTAATAATGTTATTTCATGTTATTATGACAAAACAAAATGTTTATTTATGATATATGATACATTTTATATAAATTTATATAGAATTTTATATAAATTTCTCAAAAGTTCAAATTAATTCCCATAAATTCCCATACATTTTTGTAAATTTCCATTAATTCCCGTAAATTCCTGTTAAGTTTCCAAATTGGAATATTTCCTAAATTCCCCAGGTTAAGTTCCCGTGGAAAGTTTCCGGAAATTTACCGGAAACGTTCCACCCCTTTGCAACCCTACATTTAATTAATTATGCTGTTTTAGTTGAGTGGTGGCTGTGGCGATTAGATGACATCATCATGTAGTATTTCCTCTATTTTCCTGTGACCTGATGACCTCAAAAACCTGAACTTTGAGAACTTTGGTCTTGTGAGTGGGTGTGCGCTGTGGAGTAATGGGAAATGTGTGCTGAAAATCTTTTTGTGTTATCACACAGTTGTTTTAAAAGTCTATAACACAGTGAAATATGACAGATAAATTCATGTAAATATTTGTAAAATGTCTCAGTGATTTTAAAGAATGTTAAAGTAAATTATCTTTGACATTTGTCTAGATTGTTTGTCCTTCTTTTCCTGAAGTTTTCCAGCATTTTGTGTGTATAGGTGTGTGTGTGTCTGGATAAAGTCAAAGCTGTTTTTTCCCTGGGCTAGAGCTGTGTGGCATTTCCCAGACTCCCTTGTGTTCTGTCCATCTCTTTCTCCCCCTTACTTGTTTAAATGTTAATGGGTTTCGTGTTGCTGAGACAAGCTATTTTTTTTAATGATTATGCCAACAGTAAACACGTTTAAGCTGTTTGTAACTCACCCAAGTTGTTCATCAACTTGACTGTCTAGGTATATTTAGTTAAAAATGGCCAAAGCAGTTCAACCTTGGATACTTTGACTGGTTTAAGTTGTTGGATGAGTCCAGATCTTGGTGCTATCTGTGCTGATAATGACCTGAGCTTCACCAAAGCTGCTTGCAAATTTTACTCTTACAGTGAGGGACAGGAGCTGTTTGTTAAGGTTTTTTTTGCTCCTCTGTGTTCATGCCAAACTGAAAGGGCACTGACTTCTCTTTATTTTTGGATTACTCACTGTTCCAGCCCTCCTGACTTCCTCTGTGTGAGTGAGTGTGTGTGTTACTAAGTAAGAACAGACCATGTGTTTGTCTGTCTTAAGTGTTCTTGGGCACAGAAAACCATGGCTGGTTGTTCACGACAGAGAGGGATGTATAGCGCAAGCAGTAACATATGTAAAGGGTTAGTTAACCCAAAAATGAAAATTCTGTCATTACTCACCCTCATGTTGTTCCACACCCGTAAGACCTTTGTTCCTCTTTGGAACACAAATGAAGATCTTTTTAATGAAATCTGAGAGCTTTCTGTCCCTCCATTGGGAACAATGAAACTACCACATTCAAGGTCCAGAAAGGTAGTAAAGACTACATTAAAGTACTCCATGTGACGAAGTGCATGCTATGTTTGCGTAAAAAACATACTTTACCACTTTATTTACAAAATAATATTATCCAAAGTGTGTTCACGGAGCAATTTCCGGTCTTGAGTCAACACAACACACATGCGTCGTGGTGCTCCCCCTACTGGATTGCAGGTTAATATTTTCTTAAAGGGTAGGTAACACACCCAGTTTCTGCCAATCTCATGTTAATCTTGAGTACCTATAGATTAGTATTGCATCCTTCATATCGCCGCAAAGTCTTTAGTTTTATCATATTTATAAAAGATAGATACGCTGTACCGAGTCTTTCCGAAAAAAGCCGAGCTCCTGGAGGCGTGTCTGTCGTGGGAAGAGCTAAAGAGTCACGAGCGCGTGCAGCTTTTGCATAGAGATCGTCTGCAAGCTGCGACTAGGGATGGGCATTTTTCCAAAATATTGTATTCGAATATTTGGCCTCGTAAAAAACGAATATTCGAATATTCGTTTATTTAAATGACGTTACGAGAAATGTTTTATTTTTTTTAATTCATCAAGATTTTGTAACCATTTCTAAACAAGCTTATGATTAGGCAATATACACAACAAGCTTACATTATATCTTAAGGTTTTCTTTTAGTTTAAAGCATTAAACAATATGTGTGAACAAAAGCATTCAAGCTCAAGCAGCACGAACGGGAAAAATGCTAATAAAGCAGACAGCGGCAGTTATCGTACAGATACACTCGAGTCAGTATATGGTTATCGTGTGCATATTGTTTCACATGTTCATGTTGAGAAAAACAATAATATCCACATGCTTGGGTGAGAAAACGAGCTGCGCTGACAGACATTGCAGAAGACACAAAGATAACGGTGTGCTAAGCTAAGTTTCTAACAGCAGCACTTTGTGTTTTCGTAAATATGTCTCCCTTGACAAAACTTAAAGGAAGCGTATGTCTCGAGATCATTTTGCTATCAGATAAGTTATCTTCTCTGCTCACTTGGGGTACAGCTGCATTTACCTGTCTTGAATGCAGTGATGGACAGCTGTCTTTCCTCATTCGATGGTTGTTTTGATTTCATGTGCTTTCTCATTATGGTGGTGATATGATAACTCGGTTTCATTCATTCATTCGATCAAAAGTAATTCCATTTTGTAAGAGTATTTTCATCTATACGTAATTCCAAACTTCGCGAGGCAGAGCAGACGACAACGTTGTGTGACGATCAAATCCAATAAACTTGTTACACACGCTTCACAGCGCCACCCAGTGCATTTAGTTATAACTGCGAGTTTTAGTGCTTAGGATTTATCATGGATTCACTGCATTTACGGCCAGCAAAGCAACATAGTAAAATTCGAATAGTATTTTTATTTTTCAAATATTAATTACAGATCGAATATTTGAATATTCGACTATTTGTGCACACCCCTAGCTGCGACATCATTATAAATAAAAAGGGAACAAAAACATTTGTTGTTTACATTATATGCACTTGCGTGCCAATTGCCAACAAAACACAGACATCTGATGCATTTTTACTTACCGCCCATGATCTGCAAATCCAGCGTTGAACTGGGACTTGTTTACAAAGCATTCATCACCGAAATTCCAGGAACAAACAAACATACGTGCACAACTCTGTTGCTGCCCTGAAAAACAAATGTTATCCACTGTTCCCTTAATTTTGGGTTCTTGGGAAGCTGAAAAAGGTTTATCTTTCCCTCATAACCAAAAACACACCCCTTTGGTGACATTGTTGAAAAATCTCTCAGCTTCTGTATCCCGAACGAAGCGCGTTGATGGGTGTGCTCTTGCTCTTGCTCTGGGTGATGTGTGCGCATGCTTATAATGGAGAAGTGCCCATACAAGGAATTCCGCACTTATTACGTGATAAGGGCCATACTCAAAAAAACTCTCCGAAACATGTCCCAAACTGGATGTAGTGTACTTGACACAGAAATATTCCGTCATATGCCCATCTTGTGTTTTAAAACTTCGGCCATGTTTAGCATGAGAATCTAACTCTTTAACAGTGTAAATAAGTCAGAATGCATGAAATAGCATTGCACCCTCCCTTTAAATGAAGTGGTAATTTTTTTTATTTTTTTTTTGTGCAAACGAAGCACTCACTTCACTTCATATCATTGAGGTTAAACCGCTGGAGTCACCTGGATTACTTTAATGATGTCTTTACTACCCTTCTGGGGCTTGAAAGTATAGTTGCATTGCTCCCAGTTGAGGGACAGAAAGCTCTCAGATTTCATCAAAAATATCTTCATTTGTATTCCGAAAATGAATGAAATGACAAATTATATTCTATCTAATGAAAAAATGAAAAAAGATGACTTGCATATTGTTTAACTTGTAATGATAATAAATAAATCATGGTGGTATTTGTTTTACTGCTTTTATGCTGTATATATTATATTACAATAACTTTTTACTGTTATACAGAAAAAATTACTGTATTAAAGTAGTGAGAGGAATAATGGGAATTACAAAAAACTAATAAAAAAAACAGATGCATTACAGTAATGAGAATTTTGAGGGAAATTTAGTTTTTTTTTAATCTTTTAAGTCTTTTAAAATTTTAGTTTAAATCTTAATTGTCAAATTTTAATTTAATTTTTCTTTTTTTTTTTCTTTTTCTTTTGTTTATATTTCCTAGACATGTTTTCGTTAGATTCACCCATGAACATATGCCAGTATTTCCCATCTTTGGCAGGCTTGTATCTTTAAACTGTAAGCAAACCTCCACACAATCAAACACTGTTACCAGAGATAAAGCCATCCCAGAGAGAGAAGAGAAGGGAGGAGGAGGGTATAAGAGATTGTAACTGTTTTTCTGAAGGTGATCTTCCTAGAAGGATGTCATGGTGCGGCGCTCTGAGCCTCTGACTAAACCACATTGTTCTGAATCAGCATGGGAGGCGGAGCCAGAGTCAGCACCAGGTCCTAATAAAACAGAGGAACGGGAGGGAGAGAGGGAGGGACAGAAGAGAACAGAGGAAGCTTTGAGGGACTTACACTTAGCATTTGAAGTTACAGAAAAGTAAAGGTGAGGACGCAGGAAAGTGAGGAAAAGAAATGTAGCTGAGATGGATGGATGAGGGAGAGCACAGTAAGGAGACGATCAAGTTTGGACATGCCTTCTCTGCGTAGATGGCTGAGTCAGGTGAGTGTGTATGTGAGTGTGTCAAGGCCATTCTGTTCATTGTTGCCATTTATGATCACAACATGTCCAATGTGAAGTAAATATGCGTATCATTTTATTTGTTATTAAGGGTCCTTAAAGCTTTGCTGTTTGCTGGTCATTTGCATGACAGCATGGTTCCCAATGGTGTCTTCTTCAACAATTGGGCTGAGAGCAAAACTTTGACCCTTGAAGCATTTGATCTGTGTTGTGTGGTTAGTTTGATGTCTTGTTTTGGCCTTTTAAACAGACATTAGAGTCTGCGTATGCATAGTTTTAGCTAGCAGCCTATTTTTTTCTGATATTCCTGTTTGCAACAGGCTGTTATGCAAGACAAGTCTTGTTGATACATGAATATACAAGTTCATCATCTTTGGCACAAATGCTTGCAACCTTGGACTTATGACATTATTAACAAAAAGAAGTATCTTGTTTAGGTCCATTAAATATCATAAGACCATTAATGATCTTCTGCAATGTGGTTTTCCATTGCAGAACATCATTAACTAGACTTCTGTCATTTTCACCACTAGTATTACATCCAGGCTGATCTGTGAGAGTTAAAGGTTGTTGGTCAAATTTCTTCCCTTTCAGTTGTTTTTGTCTTGTCATCCTCTTCTCATAAAAGATGGCCAATGAAATTACTCTTGCACTGTGGTAGCCAATCAAATTATTCCTTTATAACGGTGCACTAAATAGATTAAACCCATTTTTTGGCTGAACTGACCCTTTAATTAGATGAGGCATTACTGCAGCTTTATGAAACGCAGTTATACACATAAAGGCTATTTGGGTTATTTTGACTGGTTAAAGTTGGTAAAAGCTTACGAATCCAAGTTCTGATTTACTCAATGGGCACTGACAGATCTGAGTGTTAAAGGGTTCACTCAAAAATAAAATTTCTGTCATTAATTACTCAACCTCATGTCGTTCCAAACCCATAAGACCTTCGTTCATCTTCGGAACACAAATTAAGATATTTTTGATGAAATCCAAGAGTTTTTTTATCCCCCATAGAAAGCAACGTAAATTACCGTCATTCAAGGTCCAGAAATGTAGTAAAGATATTGTTAAAATAGTCAACATGACTACAGTGGTTCAACCTTAATGTTATGAAGCGACGGGAATACTTTTTGTGCGCAAAAACAAAACAAAAATAACGACTACAAAAATCACTAATAAAACAAAATCATTATAAATGTTATATTGAATGTCTTGTATCTTGTTTCACTATGAAATATGTAAAATTATTAAAGTAAAATGGGTAGTGAATGTTATAAAAAGATCTTGGATTT
This sequence comes from Elopichthys bambusa, assembly GCA_037101425.1. Taxonomy (NCBI): domain Eukaryota; kingdom Metazoa; phylum Chordata; class Actinopteri; order Cypriniformes; family Xenocyprididae; genus Elopichthys; species Elopichthys bambusa. The sequence goes on along the minus strand of CM074436.1, from coordinate 12,982,005 downwards.
TGGATCTGATAACATTAGACAATGGTTGATTTGTACTTTTGGATTCACAGTAAGACTTTTATCAACTTTATCTGACGAAGAGAAATGTGTTTTGATGTACTTTGCTATCATGATGAGTCAGTATCTATAGTATCCTGGTCTCATATCCTGAAGTTCTGCTGATCAGGCCTAACTGTTTTTAAATAAACATGCACACACTTTGACTCACACATTAGTGCATGCTGAATCAGCATCTTGAGCAGTGATCTAATGAAAGCACTCATTGAGAAACATTCAGCTGTGCGATTGCTTTGATTAGCCAAAGGGTTTGTACTAGACTGCCCACATAGTGAAGAGTTCTTCAGCTGATCATATTACTGGGCAACATCTCCACATCTACATCAGATAGCTGAGAGTTTAGTACATTCAAACCAGCACATGTCAAAGTACCAGTTAACTACACTAGTTAACTATGCTTTTTTTTTTCTAATTGACTAGGCTGCTTCTTTGCCTGTGTATATATATACACACTGTGGCCACAAAACATATTTGCACAATTTAAGCCACATTTAAAATATCAAACTAAGTTGCATCTGCAAACAAACCATGCAAGAGCTTTTCTCAGAACTAATTTCACTTTTAACCAGTTTCACCCAAGGTCATTTGTTGTAACATTTGAGAAGCAGAAGGTATCCAATTTGTGTCTTCATTTTTAAACAGAATAACTATTGTTTTATGATTCAAAATGTAACATGTTTTGCTTGAAAATGCAACTAGCTTTAGATGTTGTCTTCAGGCGTTCTTAATGCTTTGATTAGTCGACTAGATGTTGAGGCAACCCATCAACTAGTCAGTTTTGAAAATATGTAATTTTGCCGATCCCATGCATATTGCTTTGATATTTTTTTGTAATGCTGTTTCATTCGTGTGTTTTTAAAGGCACTGTAAGTGACGTCTACGAACCTGAATCTTGCCAACCCAAGCATGCAAAATAATCCACAGGCAGAGAATGGCTTGTCTGGGGTGCATTTCCCATTCAACAACATAACTCACTGCTTAGCTAACATAGTATGATGCTTCATTGATGAAATCAACTAGTTAGTCATGACCGTTTCCCAGAACCGTATTGTCACAAATTTGTCTTTCAACCACCTTGTTAATGATCAAGCAGGTGGTAGAGTAATAACTTCTTTTAATGAATCTGTTTGAGATCAAATTAATGCCAGATTTTTTGCTAAAATTACAGACATACAGCACTAATTCTGCTTTTTTTTCTTCGTTATTTATTTATTTTTCCAGATTCATAGACTTTTTCTTACGTAGGCCTACTAAAGCACGTACAGCGTAGCCACATGCACACTCTTCAAAAACGATGCTTTAAATCTCTTGACAAACTAAAAGATGTAAAGGAAATTTGTATATTATTCAAAAGGCCTATTTGAAATGAAAGCTATAAATTGTAATGAATGACAGCTTGCTTATTTTGTTCAATATAAGGATTTATTAAGTCCACGTGTCATGCAAACAAGAAGCTATGCTTGACCACAGGTCGAGAGCTGTCGTTCAACCACACAACTTTGCAATGCTGTTTGCGAATGTTCGTTGGAACTATAGTTTTGGGAAACACTGACTTGTCTAACTATGTTGGTAACGATGGAACTTGCGACCATATTTGGCTAAAGATGCCTTTGGAAAATGCACCCCTGATTGTTTTCTGATATGCAAGAAAAGTGTAGGCCATTCCCGAGACTTTTTTTTACAAAGACAGCATGTGAAAAAAATCAACAAAATCGGTTACAGCATCTTTATCTGGGACATGTCCAAGTTTTGGGGCCACTGCACAAACAGTCAGCCTTCTAGAAGCCTACTACATAGTACACTGTTTTGACCCCTTAATAATGTTTATGGCCCATGAAAAATTATACTAAATGGTGGCAATATTATACTTTCATAGTTATTGAATGAAAATACTAGAATCAGTAGATTGTGTTGGAACTACATTGAATTCCTGGTCACATGCCTGTACCATTTAGTGCTTATGAAACAACTCCAAATTGAGCTTGTACTATAGCCTGAGGTATTTTCCCAATGTTCACTGTTTTCTCCTGGGCCGGCCTGTTTGACTTTTTGTTTTTTCAATGGATGTTGCTGAAATAGACTTTGACTTAGCTCTGCATACCAGTGAATTAAGATTTGATTAGCAGAAAAATAACCAACTGCATCTAAATGCTGCAGCTGTCTGGTGCAGCAGACACACTTGTTTGCCCTTTACAGAGAGGTGACCATTTTTGCTGTAGTCTGACAGAGAACTAGATCTGAAATAGAATTTTTAATACCAAGATTTGTCTCGATTAGTATAAGTGATGGGATAAATACAGTGTAAACACACTAATAAATTAACACACATGTACACCTGAGTACACCTCTGCTTGCAGAGAATGACAGAATGCTCTGACTTTGCAATTGAATATGTACATCTGTTTTTTAGCCTTGTTAAAAAAGGATTTTTGGAAAATATCTACAGTCATTTTTTGAAAATGCCTACTGTGGAGAATCGTCTTGGTTAGTGTTAAATGCTCCAGTAGTTTCACTCTTTTTAGTATCACGGGAAATAGTTATAGAGTGGTATTGTGTTGTTTGTGAAGAATCGCCTCATACTTAAACAACTTGTCCCACCATTTGTCTTCTGGACAAGAATGATACATGAAATTGTGTCTCTTTGCATTCTGTTACTTACAACTGATGGACCCAAGCCATATCATAATGTAGTTCATTACTGTACATTATTAATTTGTTTTGACCACAGTAATCTTTGTCCCTTCAATTGAGCATTTTAATTATTCTCTAGATAATCTCATATTCATAACAGAGAAAACTATAGTACTTCACAATGTAAAAGTGGACCATGTAAGTCTTTGGAGGTACTGCAGCTCTTGTAATTTAAAACAAGTATAATCTTTATAATAGTCCTAGCTACTGAGAATATTGTAAGGAATGGAAGTTTATTGTGAGTTTATTGTCCGTCTGTCATGTTTCTCAGCATTTTTTTTATAGCTAAAAGTGGTAATGTTTTTCAAGATGTGGTTTTGGGCAGGTGTGCCAAAGTGTCTGTCACATCACAGTTATTGAGGTTTGTACTGTTGTTCTGAACCCTCTGCTGCTGGGGTGACATTTACACTCATTTTATTATGGTAATGTAACTTTGAAAGCTTATGAAATCATATTCCCTCCACGATTGTAATGATGTGCAATGGAAACATTCCATGGATGATTCATAGAACCATTGATGCCAATGTCAACCTTTTTTTTTTTAAGAGTATGGCTGACTGAGAATTTAGTTTACACTCTTTACTTGACCTCAGTCTTTTTCTCTTTCACGTCTGTCCTCCAGGTTCCAGAGATCATCAGCACTCTCAGGCAGGCTGGCAAAAGTTCTGCCCGGCAAGAAGACACTCCCTCATCTCTGCCTAGCAATGGTCAGCCAGATGCCTCCTGCTCCACAGCAACGGCAGCTGATGTAGCAACAGCCTTTGCTAAGAAGTTTGAGGTGTTGTTCTGTGGGCGAGTGGTGGTGGCCCACAAGAAAGCACCACCCGCACTGATAGATGAATGTATTGAGAAGTTTGGACGCGTCAGCGTCACAGGAACACTTGCAGCGGGCATCAGGCGGGCATTCTCGCTCAATCAGGTTACACTCAAATTTTGTGTTTTTAGATTCTTAACCTAATACTAGCTTGTAATTATAGTTCTAGATTAAACTTTCTGCACCAGGGATTTGTCACTTTTATGATGGCTCCTTACTGATGTAGAAAACACTTTATGTGAATGTGATTTTGCATTAAAATTTAATTTTTTTCTTCTTTTTTATCAATATTAGGGCTTTCCATCTGTTAAAATCTTATAATTTTTCCAAAATATGAAACTCAATCAAAATCTACAATAATTAAATAATAAAACATTACTGGACTTACTAGTTATTATATTATATTATATTATATTATATTATATTATATTATTAATGCAATATTATATGGTATAATATAAAATGTCTACTTTTTATATGTATATCATATCCATTTTCATAGTGACCATTCTTGTGAATGGTCTTGAAATGTTAAATATTTTTTAAGTAAGTTTTGTCCTTAACAGATAATTTTGTTTCACTTTCAAGGTTGCCAATGGAACAAACGAGGGAGCAGATGGAGGTGGAAAACGACCTCTATTTTTCAAACGAGATCGGAGTTTTCCGTTTCTGCAGGCATTGGATGAGAACGGCCTATCACCGGAGCTCCAGCGACGAGCAGCAGACGGGGCCACCGGAGTCCAACCCACTAGCCTCCAGGAGAACAGAACCATGCTGTTCACGGTGAGTGACACACACACTCACACATGCCAATATAAACACCAGAACCAGAGGTAGGACTGTGTCGATATAGGGCTGGGCGATATGGCCCAGAAATTTATCGCAATAAAAATTTTCATATCAGTCGATATCGATAATTATCATGATTTCTTTCAAGTTTAAAGGTGGATTTTTGCTCCTAAGTCAGAGAAACCAGACTGTTAATTGTGGTTTTAAACTACTCTTTATTGTCAGAACATGACAAATACTTCACATTTTTGAAATCTTTACACTTTTCCAGTATTTCTTCTTAACAAAATAAATATCTTAATAGAAAAATTAATTTTTTTAGTTTCTGCTTGGGCTAAAGGGTCAAGTCAAGTCACAAGGTTTGCGTTGCCTGACTTTGATGGCATGTACTGTATCTTCGGCACAGTTTATATTAATAATTAATGCAATAATAATAATATTACATGCCTTATCTCTTAAAAATGCACATTTGACAGTAGGTTGAGTTGACAGTAGTAGTAGCTTGAGTTGGGATGCAGATGTAAATTTATGTTCATTAACAAGAACATTAACATCTGCAAAAATTGTAACCTAATTTTTATATGGTAAAATTTAAATATTCTGACTGTTTAAATTTAAATATTTAAATACTGTGACTAAAATTAACCATTGGTCTTCCATACTAGCATAGGTCTATATTTAGATCATGATAACCACAGTTAAAGGATTAGTTCACTTTCAAATGAACATTAGCCCAAGATTTACTCACCCTCAAGCCATTCTGGGTGTATATGACTTTCTTCATTCTGATGAACACAATCTGAGAAATATTAATAAATATCCTGACGCATCCAAGCTTTATAATGGCAGTGAACAGGGTTCACGAGTATGAGCTGAAGAAAGTGTCTCCATCCACATCCATCCATCATAAACGTGTACTCCACACGGCTCCGGATGGTTAATAAAGGCCTTCTGAAGTGAAGCGATATGTTTGTGTAAAACAAATATCCATATTTAACAAATTATGAAGCAAAATATCTAGCTTCTGCTAGACCACTTCATATAATATTTTTCGAATTCCCTTAATGAATAAGTTTAGTTGTGTCACAACATATGCATTGGGATGTGTTGCTTATGAGTTAGTTGGTAATACACAGTCCTTTACTGAGGTTACTAAGCATTCACAGGGTCACAAAGAACAACAGCTCTTATGCCTTTGTTTAGTGCCGGCCCTTTTGTTTGTTCTTATGTGAATCACATCTAGATCCGTTTCACATTGACCTTTTTCAACATAAAATCCTAAAATCCTTTCCTAACATAATCCACAAAACAGATTTTAGTTGAAATGCTGTCTTTGTTCATGAAAAACTCGCGGTTCAAGATTATATGATTTTTCCAAAAATTGCACTGAAATGAACATGTATAACACATAAACATCTCTGAAGCCATGCAGAAACCTGTTTGGACGTCTGCTAAAGGCTTTCAAAGAAAGATCTTAATAGTTTTCTCTGTAGAGATACGACACACAACTAAACATTTTGAAGTGTGTGTTCTGTGGTGTTGTCAATTGTCTTGTGGTAATTGTGACACTTGTAAGTGTGTGAGAGGTCAGCATGCCTTACCCCTGTGTACACACATGTATATGCATGTATGGACATTTGTGCAGGTGTGTATCTGTATGTGGCTCTTTTATGGACATTTTTTGAGTCACACTATGAGGCAATTTTGCTATTTCTTCTTCTCTCGCTCTTTTTCTCTCTCTGTCTGTCTCTGTCTCTCACTTGAATTCCACGTTCCTCTCCCCTGAGTGGAGTGTGAGATGGTATGTCAGTGTTGTAGCCTATAGCACAGGTTTACATTCTCATTAAACAAGTCTGTGCTAAAATCGTTACTGCTTCGTTTTACACAAATCTGTACTCCTGTAATATTGTTAAATATTATTACAAATTAAAATAACCATTTGAATATATTTTACAATATAATGTATTCCTGTGAAATAGAAATCTTTCGTAATATTATAAATGTCTTTACTGTCACTTTTGATCAATTTGATGCAAAAGTAAGAAAAATCATACTGACCCCAAACTAGAGGTCTGCACAGGCTAGTGCTGGCGGTATACCGGTTTCAATTTCGAGACCGATATGTATTTTTCAAAAACTGCCATACAGCTGAAACACGTTGCTGAAACAGCTGCTGTATCTATTCAATGGCCATTAAGCGCTATGTAGAGTGTATAGAGAGCGGACTTCTATTAACTGCATATCCTTCTTACACTAATGGAAACAACTTTATAACACAACAATAAGTAACTACCAAAACTAACTCTCTTTATACTGCAAATATCATGTAGAGCCATAAGATTTCCTCGATGCAGAAAACACGGATGAAATCACGGAATCCAGTCACAAATAGAACTTACTGTATAAGTGGAACGTCACAGAATTTGGCAATTTTTGTATGAATAAAGTAGGGCTGTACAATGAATCAGATATCGATACGGACTAGTGTCTGTAAATATTAAAGCTAAAAAAAACTGCTGTTGAAATCTGAAGTCTGTATGACTACTACGCATACTGAAGCATTAGTGACGCTCGCGAAGAGGTTTCAGTGTCTGCTCTCTCACTCACTATACATGATCTTTATCTGCAGAGTCACTTTATGAACATTTCACCATTTAATTTGATAAAACTATTGACATTTGTCTTATCATATACACAGGAAGTAAAGGTCTTCACGACCCTGTCAAAATAAAAGTTTGGCAAACTTGGAATAACAGATATATTACTATTGTACAATAGAGTGTACTTCGATTAATAGAGATAATAATAATAATAATAATAATAACAATAATAATAATTAAAACACAAACTCAAGTCTTCATTGAAATGACAAATTGCACAGTAAAAATGTAGCCTACTTGTTAATATTATTAATTTAATTAAATAATTACATTGATTTGAATACATTTTAAACTAAATTGTTAGCTTCATGAACTAATTTGATTACATTTTTTTTTTATACATTTTTATTTGCCCTTACAATGTTTATATAATATAATCCCTGTACTCCTGACAGTAAAATATGCTGAAATAAAGGTCTAGTAAAAAAACGTGACATACTGTGAAACCGCCAGAATCTTAAAAAAAAAAAAACGTGATACAGATTTTTGATCAAACCGCCCAGCGCTAGCACAGGTTTTAAACTGAAACCCAAACCCGGCCTGTACCTGAGTTCAGTTGACCCGACCTGACTGGTACAGTTAGATTTTAAGCCCGAACCAGTCCATTTCTCACAGCAAATACCTTTTTTCAATATGCTGTTGCATGCAACTATCAGTAAAAAATACATGTAAACAAACAGAGTTTCATCAAGACACAGTGGCTTCCTCATCAGTCAGCACACTGAGAAAAAGATAAAAAGTACGTACTTACCAATTATGAAACTTCTCTAAGTGAACAGTCACATAAATTCCTCTGGCACTCAAACTTCAAAAAAAGTTTGCACAGTGTTGGCAGTAACATGTATCCTGTTCATCTTCCATGCTGTGTTTTGCTTGCTGTCTGCTGTGTTGTGACCTAAAGAGTGAGCAAAAGCACATGCGCAGAACAGTTTTGTATAAGTTTTATATATATAAATTTATTCAAAAGTAAAATTATATATATATATATATATATATATATATATATATATATATATATATATATATTAGTGCTGTCAACGGTAATGCATGCTATACATTTTTTTTCTAGTTTAACGCATTAAAAATATTATCCTTTGGCTAGAATTACAATATATGATTGCGCTCTTATTCATGCAAATGCTTTTAAACCATTTAAACGTGTCAAAAGAAAAAAAAGAGAACACACTGTCTGTGAATATCCTGTCTCACACACGATGCACAGAAAGATGCGCCAGTGTGCGCCTGAATCAAGTTCTCTGTCACACTTGAACAATAACATGCACAATAATGCCAAAAATATCCATTTTGTTGAGTATCCTCATAAAAGCAGCCTTGAATGAGTTAAATAAAGTCTTAAAACGAAAGTAAAGAGCTGTGAGAAAGTGTGAAATCTGTGTCATGTGCAGCAGTGGCAGCTCTTAAAGTGACAGCAACCATTGCTACGCTTGCTAGGAAAGGCACAGGTAAATGACATTGATTATGGATTTATGTGAGGATTGTTCTAAGTTCACTTAAATTAAAAGTTGTTATATTTTTGAAGCCTAATAAATGTAAAAAATGATATAGCTTTCAGTTACACTGTAATGTTGAATGGCTATAATTCATGTTTAAAATTGGGGGAAAAATCAATTTCATCGAGACATCAGTAGCTGTAGGCTATTAGTATCTATGATACTGGCCTTCATTCATAAAAACATGCCATTAAACAAGTATTTAAAATATACTGCCTTCATGTTGTTTCTTTTATGTTGTTTTAATTTGGAGATTAACTGTGAAATTATTACATTATAAAATATATTAAAAACGTATAAAAACGTAAGTGATTTTAATTGAAAAAATGTGTGATTAATCGAGTTATTTTTTTTAATCAATTGACAGCACTATATATATATATATATATAACTTTTACGCAATGGGCTCTCGTTCTCACACAGTCTTTTGGTCGCATCACAATAGACGGCACGCAAACCTAACCCCGAAGCTATTTATTAAACATTAACCCGACCTGAAACCTGCAAGTTTTTCAGCACGTTGGGCTCAGGTCATGTAGCAGACCTCTAAAATAGATATATTTAGCTGGCAGAGCAGAGCAACAATACACAGTTTACATCAAATTGTATGGTACCTTCATGATGTTTCTAATTAGCTTGTTAGGTTAGACCAATTATTTGTTAGGTTAGGTTATTATTAATTATTAGACCATGATTTATTTGATGTAGTTTGATTGGTGCACATGAACATGTTTGTATTTATATGGGGAGTCACAGGGGTTGCACACTTTTATATTGTTATAGTTTGATCCAAAGGCACACAGAGTTAAAATGTGGATTGTGCTGTGTAATTTATTATTAAAAGATGCACACTGCAAGATCTGATCAGCACTTCCTGTCTCTCTGACTGACAGGAAGCTCCTTATCAGGAAATGACATAGCAACAATGAGGAGCATCACAGTTAGCAGTTTTGAAATAATTACTGAATTACCTGCAGAAGCAGATCCAGTGTTATGAAATTACATTGTGGTCACACTGTTCCAGTTTTATTTGTTTGTTCTTTTCTTGATAAAGAAGTCGCATCAAATGTGTGGTGATGTGTTTGCTATTGTGTAATTATTTTATTTTAGAAACTGAGTAACCATCCATAGCGGAAGCAATGGTCACAGTTTGCGCTTCTGTTTTTAATGTTCTCTAAAGTTGTGAACAGTCCTATCATTGGTCCTATCCTGTACTTTATTCAGTGGCTGTGCTACAAAATAAATTATATTTTAGTTATATATTTGAAGACTGAATTGAATGTATTATATAGGACCCAGTCTCTTTCATCACAAAGGCAACACAAGTTTGCTGGCTGCACGCAGAAAGAATACCCATTAAATATCCTGGATGAATGAATGCTCAGTGTATCTAAAATTATGAAGTTATGATCTCATCTGTAGTACTACAGAGGAAAACTGGAGGCAGGTCAAATAATATATGTGGTTGCACAGAGGTGTAGTCTCGCAGAGTAAATATATGCATCATCATGTAGTGAAACCTAAAACTCTCACACACACACTGATTTGAATTTCAGACATGTTGTTTACACTGTAAAACAGCCTCAGCTCTGACATCATTTGGTTAGCATCCCAGGATGAGCTATAATTAATGGCTTAAATTTCACTCTCCGTCATTTTTATCTACACATGCATATTAATTTATTAATGTATGTCTGTCTGTTGCAGATTGGACGCTCTCAGATCTTTCTCGTCAGTCCCGACACTAAGAAAGTGGCCATAGAGAAGAGCTTCAGAGAGATTTCCTTCTGTTCTCAGGTCTGTTTCGTCACGTTGACTCTGAGCTGTTGTTGTGGCCAGTTAATTATCTTATATCTACATAATGACTTTGTCAAATATAGATCTGATCAACAATCAGGCATGATTGAGCAAGACTTCAAGCTAGCTGAATTCATAGAGTAATTAACATAGCTGAAAAGAAATCAGCCCTTTGTCTTTGCGCTTGTCCAGACCTGTTTTCTAAATATTTTTATTCACATGCTGCATCATAGTATTTAAACATTTGCCAAATCAGGTATTGTAGCCTGTTAGTGGGTGGTTCACAATGTAAAAAGTTGTACTTCTATTATAGTATTTATACACTATCATTCAAATGTTTGGGGTCATTAATTAATAATAAATAAGCAATGTTTCTTAAACAGCAGCAAATCAGCATATTAGAATGATTTCTAAAGGATCATGTGACTCTGAAGATGAGTAATGGCTGCTGAAAATTCAGCTTTGCAATCACAGGAATAGATTACATTTGAAAATATATTAGGAAACCGTAGATTTAAATTGTAATAATATTTCACAATAGTACTTTTATTGTATTTTCAACCAAATAAATGCAGTTGTGGTGAGCATAAGACACTTCTTTCAAAAACATTAAAAAGCTCTTATTGACCCCAAACTTTTGAACAGTAGTGTAGTTGTCTAGTTGAACCATTGCAAGAGGCTCTTTCCCCTTATGAATTTCTGTTTCACTTTCTTTCTTTATTTAGGGTATTCGTCACGTGGACCACTTTGGCTTCATATGCAGGGAGTCTGTGGAATGTGGAGGCTGCCAGTTTGTTTGCTATGTTTTCCAGTGTGCTAATGAAGCTCTGGTGAGAACCATGGGTGAATAGATGGAGGGATGAAAACATTGTTTCCATCTGAAGAACGTATTCAGAATAGTTCCTTTTAGGGTGTACTCACTGCCTAGTGAGTCTTAGAGAGGACAGAAAATTGATAATCCTTTGATAATGATCTTTTTCAGTCAAGTGAGGATGAAAATACAAAGTGTTATAACACAGAGAACAATGCTTTCACATCGGAAACCAAATGGATATGACATGTTGCAAATATTTGGAAATATTTCATGGAATTATTTCAATCCCTTCAAGCGATTTACAGCTATAAATAGTCAGAATACTTCCACAGAATGCAGTTATTGTTTTTTAAACTCTTTCCAAACTGTCAAGTGCTCAGAATGTCACTCTTTTATGTTCAGGTGGATGAGATCATGTTGACTTTAAAGCAGGCGTTCTCTGTGGCCGCCCTCCAGCAGAACAGTAGGACCCAGAGTCAGCAGTGTGACAGCTGTCCCCTGCAGCAGCTGCACAAACTGTGTGACAGAATAGAGGGTGAGACGTCTACTGTTCGTCATATCACTCAAGTCTATCATGTTTTATTTCTGCATCAGTCCATTGCTCTTTCTTTTTGTATCCCTTCATGTTTTGCACCTGTCAAAGGTCTCAAGTAACAAAACTTCTAGTGCACACACTCATATTTATTTGGGACAGATTTATTGGTTCCTTGTACACTAAAGGGTTAGTTCATCCAACAAGTACAATTCTACAATCACTTCCTTTTTCCTTGGATCACAAAAAGGAGATAGTTTGAAAAAATGTTCCCTTTCCTTTTTCCATACTATAAAAACATATACACTACCATTCAAATGGTAAAACATTTTTTCAGGATTCTTTGATGAATAAAAAGTTCACTTTTGATTATTATTTTCTTTCAAAGATAAAAATCTACTGTAGTGTAGCATGTAGTCATTCAGCTTTAGGAATCTAAAAAAAGTCATAAAAATCATATAAATCTGTTTTATAGTACTACTTATGATGCTTTTCCCCCCTTTTTTGGCCTTTGGTGACTATATGCTTTCATTTTATGGAAAAAGTAGTCTGATTTTAAATACATTATTCCCTTTTGTCCTCCATTGAAGAAAGAAAATCACACTGGTTTGGAATTAAATTTGGGTTAATTATGACAAAATTTTAGTTTTTAAGCTAACTATTCATTATACACACCCAAACTTAACCATAATGATGGCAGAATTTAAAAATTGTTTATTCAGAACATGAATTAGGAGGTTAAAACAGATTTTCAATTCCCAGATTTCATTTCAGAGTTCTGCGGGCTGCACCAGTGCATACTTTGTGCATGGCATGACACTGTGTTTATGTGCAGGTCTACATCCATCCAAAGCTAAGTTGGAACTGCAGAAGCATTTGGCAGGTCTGGATAATCAGGAGCAGGCAGCTGTGTTTGAGAGCACCATGGTGAGTTATTTCAATTTTAAGACCGCTATAACACTACACAAATACGCTTTAGCTCCCCTGTTCTTTGGAGTAGCAGTGTGTGTCAAATCCTTTAAGTGTGGCATTCGAGGAATGTGTGTTTTTCTGTTCAGAGGGTGTGACTGGTATAAATTAAACCAGTTAGTCCACTAGTTTTGCATCCTGAAACCACAGTCAACCTGAATATTTATCAACCTGATATCCGGACCCATTAACAGTTTTTCTCCTTTACTTTTAAATAATAGTTTAAGTTTAATATCAGCTTTTGAGGGTGCAACAAACAGACAGTTGTCTTTACAATATTGATTATAATATAATTGATTTAAATATATTCCCCGTTTTTACATAATTTTTATATATGTAATATTTTTTGTCAACTTAAAATGCTCAGACTAGCTGAAATTTGTGTTTTTGTGTAAATAGTCTAATAAATGAGTCAATTCCTTCTGCTCTCTATTGGTCACATTTCCCACTGAGCATGATAGTGTTTTGTAAGATCGCTGATGCCACCTTGTGGGAATTTGAAGAAATAAAACCTTTGTTTGTGTGTTTGAACAGAAAGCCAGGCCTAAGTCGGATCGGGAAGAGAATGAGTTTGTTGTGTCATGTCTAAGACGACTGTATGAGGACAGACAAAAGACACACACACACAACGGACAAACAAAAAAAGTACACCATTTATTTAATTAAGATCTATTTGAACAATCCCATTTTATTAGTCTGTTTTAAACTTGAATATCACAGCTAGGATCTTGGAGTATTTGGTTTGAATGCCTGTCTGTATGCAATACTGTATACATGTATGTGTTTGACTTCTCAGGAGGTTGCTGTGAATGCTGATAGCAGTGTGAGTTCCAGTCGTGTGCGTCTGGAGGAGTTCAAGACTAGAGCAAAAAGGTCCCTCACTGAATCACTGGAAGGGATCTGGAAGGTACGCAAGCATTTTTTTTACGATTTTTGAATGTTTTGGCCCCCTTCTACAGTTTTTACAGTATGTGCATCTGACATTCAAGGAATGCAGTCTTTGTATGGGACTAGGTGTGTAGCAAGATATGTGCTTCAGTATAGGTCCAAAATGAACAAAAGAACTTAAAGGGTTAGTTCACCCAAAAATGAAAATTCTGTCATTAATTACTCACCCTCAAGTCGTTCCAAACCCATAAGACCTTTGTTCGTCTTCGGAACACAAACTATGACATTTTGGATGAAATCCGAGAGCTCTCTGACTCGTCCATAGACAGAAATATAATCACCACTTTCAAGGTCCAGAAAGGTACTAAAGTTGAAAAAAAAAGTTGACGTGACTCCAGTGGTTCAATCTTAATTTTATGAAAACAAAACAAAAATAACGACTTTATTCAACAATATCTTCTCTTCTGTGTCATTCTCCTATGCTGTTTACTTTCAGTGCTTCCAGGTTCTACGTCAGAACACTGACTCATTATTGGCCAGCTCCTGCATCAGCATCACACACATGCATTGTGCTGCTCACGTGAACAGCGTCGGCCAATACTGAGCCGGCGTTCTGATGTAGAACCTGGAAGCGCTGAATGTAGGAGAATGACATGATTGTTGAATAAAGTCGTTATTTTTGTTTTGATCTTTTGCACAAAAATTATTCTCATTACTTCATAAAATTAAGGTTGAACCACTGTAGTCACATGGACTATTTTAATGATGTCTTTAGTATCTTTCTGGACCTTGAAAGTGGTGGTTAAATTGCTGTCTATGGAGGAGTCAGAGAGCTCTCGGATTTCATCAAAAATATCTTAATTTGTGTTCCAAAGATGAAAGAAGGTCTTATGGGTTTGGCGACATGACAACATGAGGGTGAGTAATAAATGACAGAATTTTCATTTTTGGGTAAACTAACCCTTTAACTATAATACTGTTTATAGTTTCATAAAAATATCATTTATGGGAAAATTTATGTCTCCATGTAATAGGGCGGCAGCAAGTCCAAATCCCAGAGGGAGAACAGTGAAGGAGAGAACAACTCCTCCAGCTCCACCACACTGAACAGCACATATCAGGTACAACACTCACATCATCAATATATTTTCTGTCATTATGTCATATGGACAATATTTTGAATATCCACAATAAATTTGTGATTTTGTTGAGGAATTAAATTTAAGCAAATATATATACTAATATTTAGCCATTTGCTTGGCAAAAGATCAGAAACAATTAAAATTTGCAATCCTTGTTTCATGGCTTGCATCTATGCAAAATCTAGTCTTTGAATGAAAAATCTTTCAGCAGCATTACTCCAGTCTTCAGTGTCCCATGATCCTTCAGATATCATTCTAATATGCTGATTTGCTGCATTTCTTATTTATATTGGTGTTGGAAAAAGTTGTGCCGCTTAATATTTTTGTGGAAACTGTAACTGTAAACTTTTTTTTATCAGGATTCTTTGCTGAATAGAAAGTTCAAAAGAAGAGTGTTTATTTGAAGTAGAAAACTTTTGTAACCTTGTTAATGGCTTTACTTTAATTTCTGATCAATTTAATGAATCTTTTCTGAATAAAATTAATTCTTAGTAATTAAAAAGAAACAAAACAAAAAAAAAAAACGTATCTGACCCCAAACTTTTGAATGGTAGTGCAAAATGTGTAGGATAAAATGACCTGCCAGTCTATTATTCTGATTATTGTATGGTTAGCATCTTATTAGTCTATATATTAAATTCTGTCGTCATTTACTCACCCTCATGTTGTTCCATACCTGTATAACTTTCTTTCTTCTGTGGAATATAAGAGAAGGTATTTTGAAGTATGTTTGGAACTAAACAGTTTTGGTTCCCATTGACGTCCATTGTATGGCCAAAAATACAATGAAAGCAAATGGGAACCAACATTATTTGGTTACCCGCATTCTTCAAAATATCTTCTTTTGTGTGCAGCAGAACAAAAAAATGCATACAGGTTTGGAATGGGCAGGTAAATTATGACAGAATTTTAATTTTTGGGTCAACTATCCCTTTAACCATAGCATCTTTGAGGAACTTAATGCTTATATATAATGGTGTCAACAGCAGTATGACTAAGTGCACGATAAAATTTTTTTTTTTAATAAGTGCTAATAATCACAATACTGCTTTACAACTTTGTATTTCAGTGATTTTAGAGCTATCTTTCATATAAAATGTCTTTTCCTCTAACAGTTATAATAACTCACATGAGCTTACCGTCTTTACAAGGTTTTTTTGTTTCAAGAATGATTTATTCCATCAGAGTTGTTGACATTTTCTGTTTTGTTTTTTAAGGAAACATCACTGGAGGAACCCCTCTGCTCTCTCCTAACCTCCAGTCCACTCCGCTCTCACAGTTCCACAGGGGATCTGAAGCATCTAGAAGGCTCAGCGAGAGGTCAGGAGGATCCTGAGAGCCCGCCTCAGGGTTTCAGGAGACGTGCAAGCACAATTAGTCACTCTCCCATGCTGTTGTCCTCTGAGCCAAGCCTCCCCCCTCTACAACCTACTGCCGCCACCAAGCCCAAACTGGTCCGACACTACTCCGTCAGCACAGACTCCCCACACCAGAGCAAGTGAGACAGTGTGTGTGTGTGCTAGCTGATTCTTTTGATTATTGTACATAAGTTTAGTTTGTGTCTGTGGAATGGTATCACACACAGTTTCTCAATCTCATGTTAATCTTGAGTACATATAGAGTAATATTGCATCGTTCATATCTCTGAAAAGTCTTTAGTTTTATGATATTTATAAAAGATAGATACGCTGTACTGAGTCTTTCCAAGCTCCTGGAGGCGTGCCTGCTGTGGGCAGAGCTAAAGAGTCACGAGCGTGCGCAGCTCTTGTGTAGAGACATCATAAAAAGGGAAAAATAAAAGGGGGACAAAAACTTTCCTGTTGTTTACAAATTTCAATGCACTTGCGCGCCACTTGCCAACAAAACACAGACATCTGATGCAGCTTTACTCACCACCCGCGATCTGCAAATCCAGCGTTGAACTGGGACTTGTTTACAAAGCATTCATCACCGAAATCCCGGGAACAAACAAACATACGTGCACATACGTTGCTGCCCCGGAAAAACAAATTTCATCCACTGTTCGCTTAGTGCTGGGTTCTTTGGGAAGCTGAAAAAGGTAATCTTTCCCTCACAACCAAAAACACACTCCTTTGGTGACAGGAGCTGCGTCTCATTTCGAAGGCTGCGTCCTCCGGAAGTCGCATTTGAAGGCTGCATACGTCATCAAGGATGTCTTATTTAAGAAAAGTAACCGTAATAAAATTGACTGATATTCATTCTGAGGTGTAAAATACTGTAATTTCTTTCTTACTTTGAATCTAACGGTTATTTTTCTTAAATGAGACTGCCTCGTTGATGTATACAGCCTTCAAAGGGTGCAGCCCTTGAATTGGGACACAGCCATTGTTGAAAAATCTCTCTGCTTCCATATCCCGAACGAAGCGCGTTGATGGGTGTGCTCTTGCTCTGGGTGATGTGTGTGTGCACACTTATCAAGGAGAAGTGCCTATACAAGGAATTCCGGCCTTTATTACGTGAGGCCATACTCGTAAATAATTCAGCTAAACATATCCACAACCGAAAGTAGTATATCTGGCACAGAAAATACTCTGTCAACTCATGTTTTGAAATTTTGGCCAACTCTTTAACAGTGTAAATAAGTCAGAATGCATGAAATAGAATTACCCCCCCTTTAAGAAAATGCTATATGTGATAAATAATGCAATATTCGATACAATAATCATAAGTAAAATGTATTAAAATAAAACATATTTAAAAACGGAAAATTATATACCCCCAGTTGGGGTTTATTCTCTGCTATCTGCATCACCATAAAAGTAACTTTTTGAAGTATTAAAATCATTGAGTTATCACAAGCCCTATTGTGATATGTACATTGGCAATATTTCAATAATTTCTATATATAGTGCAGCCCTACTGTGAAAACAAAATGTGGACAAAATCACCAATTGCAAATTCAATTTCTAGTTGTGCAATTCAAACAGAATTAAAGTTGAATATTTGAATTTTTTTACATGTACAGGTATGTACAACATTTGTTAAATGCAAAGTCTGTTTATATGTATATACTGTCATCACCAGTGACAGACTTTTGTCAGTCAGTTACTGTGGGCTATGTGAAAGTTTCCCGTTCTTACATCATCACATTTCTTAGTCTGTAATGTGAATTCAGTTCATTGTGTGTTCCGCTTTTTTTTTCATTCTGTGTATCTCTGCTTTTGTATCCCTTTGCACCCTCCTTTATCTTTTCCATCCTTTCTGTATTTCCATCAGTCCTTCCTCCCCTCCGGCCTCTTCCTCTCCCGTGTGTCAGCGGCCGTTGAGGCCTCATACTTTTGCTCTTGATCTTTTCACCCGGCCCCTCAAGCGTAGGTGAGGTGTGTGTGTATGTCTATGTGTCGTCTCTCTGCTTTACTGTCATTCACAAACAGGTCAGGGTGCTTTTTTCCCCATAAAATTGATTTATTGACGATAAATAGCCAAAATTAAATGTAATACTATTTTGTCTAAACATTAAAAAAAAATAAAACAGTAAAAAATCAAATCAATCATTTTACCAACATAATTTATTAATTTATTATTATTATTATAGTGTTTAACACCCCCATTTCACAATCCAGTCAATTCCTGGTGGATAAAATCAAGTCCCAGTACTGAGAATATAATTTTTAATTCAAAAACAGCATTATTACAGTGTTATTTTAGTATTATTTATATACGTTTTTAGTATTTATTATTTATTTTGTATTTTAATTTTATTTTTTATATTTTTAATTTTCACTTTAGTATAAGTTAATAACTTTTTTTTAACATTTTCATAACTTTTTTAATATTTCTATTTAGCTTTATTTTTTTTTTTTAATGTTTTAATTTTTTTTTGTGTAATTTTATTCCTTAAACTTATTTCAGTGAGGCATAGCACAATTTCTAATTTCTAAGTTTTTCATTATAATATTTTACATTATTTCCTTTAACGAAGACAATTTTTTGTTTTAAGTAACAATAACAACACTTTTCAACATTATTGCAGAAGTATATTATATTAATATTAAATAAATTATTATATGAATAAACTACAGGGTTTTGCCCATCATATTTAGCACAAATGTGAATTCACCTCAATGTGTTCTCAATTTTGCTCCAACAAGAGCAAGATAGATTTCCCTTTTGTGCTGGTTTCAGTGACTCTCTGTCTCACTCTTTTGCTCTGTGGCCTCTCTCTCTCTTTCTCACGCTCTATCTCTCAGTCCATCAGGGCTGAGTGGCTTTAGAGCGAGATTACACTCCTCCTCCTCTGTTCCAAATTTCCTCAAATTTCTGGCCCCTGTAGTGGAGAGTGATGATACCTGTGACTCTCAGAGGAAGAGGTACTCAGTTTCTTCTTCACATTCTGCCAATCCATCTTTCCATTTTTCTGTCTTCCATCTCTGTTCTTTTTCTGCACCTGCCACAGAGGCAGATGTGGACAAAGACTCATAAGAGTGAATAAAGAATACATTTTCTTGTAATAAATCAGGATGTGCACAGGAAGTCAACTAATCGAGTACTTGTTCTGCAGCTAAGTTTCTTTTCGTTTGTTTTTTTAAAAATCAAGAATTACAAAATTACTCAAAATGCCTATTGCTAGTAATGAGTTGGTCTACGATTGCTTTTTAACAGATTTGAAATTGTGTTTGGTCTTGTGGAATGGGCTTTCATATCAAATTAAATATGCTGTTTACTCTTACAGAAGTCTGTGACTCCCTTTACTACTGTCTGTCTGTGTTTGGTTATATTTGTGAATGAATGCCTATGCTTATGTATTTCTGTGTGTGTGTAGTGATGTGGCAGCCCTGTCCAGTCCTGGTGCAGTGTGTGTCGTTGGGGATGACAGTCCATTACGTAGCCGTAGACACTCCTGGAGACAACAGATCTTCTTAAGAGTCGCCACACCACAGAAAGGCTCAGACACCAAAGGTAATACCCTACTTAAATACATCATGTAGGTTACATCAAACATCACCTATATCAACTACACTTAACAGTGCAGTAAGTGCCTCTACATGCTACGGTTACTGTTGATGTCCTCCAGGTGGTGCTCTTGCTCTTAATGATGCTTAAAGGAACTCATGTGGCTGAGTTTGACAGCTGACAGATTACTTGGACTTGATGTTTCTTTTGGCAGAGAAGCATAATTACATTAATTATAACTCTCTTAATTCCCCCCACACTCAGACATGACTCTGTCAGTGCTCGCTTTTCTTGTTTTCTTGACCTTTTTTGTCTTTTATTTCTTGAACTGCCAAAACAGCAAATCAAGTCTGTTATTTTGAATGTTGATCTGGATCTCACAACACCCCTCAGGTGAATTAAAGAAATTATCATTAATTATCAAAAGTTGTTTAACTTCTTAGGCCCAAAACTTTAAATGCCTGCAAGTTATGGTGATGTAAAGCATGGGTTTAACAGTTATTACAACTGTTAAACCCGTGGGCTGTACATCTGTTTGATGGCAGTTGTGGCCTAATGGTTAGAGAGTCAGACTTGTAACCCAAAGGTCTCAGTACCGGCAGGGGGAGAGTGAATGAACAGCATTCTCTTCCACTCTCATTACCCACAACTGAGGTGCCGCAGCAAAAATGGGGTTTGCTGTCTGCTGTGTGAATATTGGCTACATGTCATGTCACTTTTTTTTTTAAGAATGGCCATCAATGTAGAACTTAAAGTGTTAGTTCACCCCAAAATGAAAATTCTGTCATTAATTACTTACCCTCATGTCGTTCCAAACCCGTAAGACGTTCGTTCATTTTCAGATCGAACAGATCTAATTTAGGCTTTGACTTGCATATAAACATTGATCAGCGAACATAAACAGAAGCTCAACCAAACCTAAATGATGCACAAGAACAAAGCTCAAACGTGCTGCGTAACCAATGCGGTTCATTCTTGTGTGTCACACATCACGTTTGAGCTTTGTTCTTGTGCATCATTTAGGTTTGGTTGAGCTTCTGTTTATGTTCGCTGATCAATGTTTATATGCGAGTAAAAGCCTAAATTAAATCTGTTCATCTGTTAATTAAATTAAATCTGTTAAAGCATAAAAAGAAAATTTGCACTAAACCACTCAATTCATATGGATTAGTTTTACGATCTCTTTATAAACTTTTTGAAGCATCAAAGTTTCAGTTGCAAAGGCAGTCTATGGAAGGAAATCTGACAACATTCTGTCGTTAAAAATGTCTTAATTTGTGTTCTGAAGATGAACGAAAGTCTTACGGGTGTGGAACGATATGAGGGTGAGTAATTAATGACAGAATTTTATTTTTGGGTTGAACTAACCCTTTAATGGGGATTTCTTAAAGAAATACTTCATCCAAAAATAAAAACCTCAAAAAATGGTGTTGCCACCACCATGCTTCACCATGGTTATGGTGTTCTTTTGCTGAGGCGCTGTGTTGTTTTTGTGGCAAACATACCTTTCAGAATTTTGGCCAAAAAGTTGGTCTTGGTCTCATCTAGGTCTGCCACTAGCAATTTTTTTGGATAATCGATTAATCTGTCGATTTTTTTTTTTTTTTTTTTTTTTTTCTGCTTAATTGGATAGAAAAATCAAAAAAATTGTTATACACTAAAAATAATTTTTAATTAAAAATATACCAACAGTAGTGCCTTTACTTTTATATTTTCAAACCTACACTTAATTTCTAGCAAAAAGTATTTCAGCAAAATGTGTATGTTAGTCACTCCTTTTCTACTGCACTTCATCTGTTTGACATGCATGTGCCTACCGGCGCTCATTCATTAAAGTCTGTGAAGTTTAACAAGACACTTGTTGTCAGAATAAGCAAAATGGAAATACTTGCGGGACTTTCTAACATTAACAGATAAGGATATAACCATAAAATGTATGTACGCTGAGGAAAACGCGTTTTAAAGGCATTAAACAGCACATACATCTCTCAAAGTACAAGAGGGCAAGACACAGTAAATGCTTATGCTTTTGTTTTAAGCGCTAAAATATAAATATAAAGCAGATGTTCATATCATGTTTCTCATGAGTTTTGGAAGGATGCCATATTCTTGTCAGAATATGAGCATGTCAGAAAAATCTTATAAGAACAGCTATTTAAAGTTAATCAGTGTCACTTCAGGTGAAGGCAGGTGTGTACTTGATTATTACTTGATAACCTTGATGATTAGTTAATTGTGAACACCGGCACATACCCAATCATAAAAGGGTGTGCATATTTATGCAGTTAGGTTATTTTAGGTTATGGTTTTTTTGGGGTTTTTTTCTCTGTAATGTGTCGCTTTAGTTTTCAGGGGTATTGCATAGGTTGTCATTTTTACATTAAAGGTGCAAAAGTTCTGATATAATTTATCAGTTTCATTTTTACATCACAAAAAGTAGCTGTTTTAACAGAAGTGTGTAGACTTTTATATCCACTCTACAAAACAAAGTTGTCCAAGTCCAAGTCTTCTGAGGAGACAAAATCACTTTATACACTGTAAAATTGTTATAGATATTTAGATTATAGATAGAATTCATGTGTACTTCAATGTATTACTTGCTATTTCTTTGTAAGTATTTGTAAAATTTACAAGCAATTTCTGAGTGAAAATTGTTTAAAAGTAAACCCTACACCAATTTTGTTTTCAGTGTATGATGAACAGATTTAGACTTTCACATATTTACATTGATCAACTCACACTAAATATGGTTAACAGAAGCTCAACCGAGCCTACTTGGTGCGCCAAAAAAGCAAACACGTTTGAGCAGCCATTTACCATATTTGATGTTCTCTATGTATTGGGTGTACTGTATGTATGAATGAAAGATATTATTTTCATTTTTGGATGAACTATCCCTTTAAAAAGATCCTCATGACACTTCAAGCTGTTTTTTTTCCATACAATAAAAGTGACTGAGGGTGCTTTGGATGCTCGCAAGGTCCAAAAAGGTCCTTTTCGCCAGAGCTCCAAAATCTCATTTGCACTCCTGCATATTCAAACTTGGAACAATGGATTCATTGGGGACCAGGATTAGGGGGCCCACGATGGCAGTGGTTCCCAATCTGGGGTCCAGGCCTCTCGTGTGACAAAGCCATACCCATTATAATCAGCACTTCTGTCTACACTGGATGCGGCATAACTTGACGAGACAAGTCTATAACAAGAATAAAAAAGAATACAAGAATAAAATAATTCAATGTAAAATATTTTGATATTATTATAATGAAATAAATATATATTATTAATGAAATAAAAACAACATTGCACTGAATAATGATCAATTAACAAAAAATACATTTTTAATTAGTTTTAAAAAGTTTAATTATGCTTAAATTTTAATTACACCTATTGATTGTATTTAATATCAATTTGACATTTATCAAATAGCTATGTTGGGGTATAGCCTACTCGGGATAGAAGGATATACACATTTATGACAACGGGCAAGAACAATTTTGGTATTTTCCTAATTTATTATATGGCTTCTGAAGAATGGAATATAGGGCACAAGATTACTTTTATGGTTTATGGTCAAAAACAATGGCCTTTACTGTATGTAAAAATTTTAAATAGGTAATTGTGAGATAGTTAAAAATAAGAAATAAAGTCAAATTGTGAGATATAAAGCTGCTATTGCTAGAAACAAAATTGCAATAGTGAGATAAAGTCTCAAATACTTAATTTTTTTTACTTGGCGGTAAACAGGCTTCCATAGTTATGCGGACTGTGTTTGTGTGCTCAATTAAAAGGTGGTCAGTATCTGATTCTGGGGAACTGGCTGGATATTAAATACTTCTTTTTGCCATTTACAGAAAAGTGTGTGTTGATGTAAGTGTGGTAATACGAGTACTTCCTTAAAGTAAAATGCGTGCCAAGAGCGCTGTTGTTGTATGTGTGCGTGTTTCTTTAGTATTTTTGGGTGTGTCTTGACAAGTGTGTGTCTGTGCTAAATGAAGTAATGTTTGTGTTAATGAGGTAATATGTGTGTGTGTGTGAGTTGGGTGTGGTGTTTTGCAGGAGGTCATGTTGACAGATATCTAAAGGAAAGCACCGGCCTTATTGACCCACTTACATATGTGTGTTTGCACACTTGCAAGGCGTTGGCCTGGGCAGAAACACCACTTATTTACAGAGGGAGTGGCCAGCGTGTGTGTGTGCACGCGTGTGTGTTTGCAGAGGGAGTGACCGGCGCCCAAATGTCCAAGTGCGTCAGTGTCCGCTGTAGAAATCTCCACACATACATTCAAACACATGTGCTACTCCACCCCACTGGAACAGGGTCAGGTGTGTGTATGTGTGTGTGTGTGTGTGTGTGCATATGATTCTTCACATAAGAAATAGCTGTTTTGACAGAAGTTTTATGGCCCTTCTGCTGAAAGCCATGAATTATGTGATGCAGAGTCATTGACTGACCAAGACCAAATGTGTGTGTGTGTGTGTGTGTGTGTGTGGAGGCACTTCAGTTCTTTCAGTGTCTTGTGAAGTTTGTTCATAGCGTACTTGACTTGTAGTATATATATAATATATAATATTAGGGCTGGGAGTTTAACGCGTTAATTAGATAAGTTAATTAAATAAAGAAAAAGCGTAAATTTTTTTTGATGCATTTAACGCACTTGCCCAGGCCTACATAGGTCATCTGACATTTCGTACAGTTGACTAATGATGAATATAATGCAGGGCAACAACTCACTGCGTGATATAGCCTATAGAATGCAGTTAGAATGTCCATAAAGATATAAAAGGCAATTTTGATTTGAACCCTTTGAAGTGTATGACAACATTGGTAAGATCAGAACGTTCACAAAGAAAGTGAGGTGGAAAAAAACTCTTGCATTTCGAAAACTGAACACAGGAGTTTAAAAATCCTGTATAACCCTATGAGCCTTAAAAGCTATTCACGCTGACAACAGAGACATTTTCAGTGAGAATTGGTGATAGACATTTCTGCAATGTTCATATTTCTGCAAATGAGCTGCATTACTGGTGTTTTCTAAAAAAATCCAGTCAATATATGACATTTTTGTTTTAAACTGTGGGTGGGAAGATGGCTAAACTATAGCGGTTTAGACAAGATCTGGTTTCCTATGTTCTTATGTTTCCTATAAGACATGTACAGTGTGTGGCTGAATTTTGTTTTATTTCTTTGATTTGATTTTTCTTCCCCATGTAACATGCACCCTTTATATCAGGTGATCTCACTATATGTTTATACCACAAATTACAGAACATTTTATTTTTGCACATTTTCTCACTTTGTTAAAAAAAAAAAAAAAAGAGGTCTCGGATCCACCCTATAGTTTGGGTGGCGTTCGTTTTATTTTTAACACCTCTGCCTGTACGCATGGACACGTGTATGTGAGTAAGATGCATGTTTGTCTTTCTGTGTGTTTTGTGGTTTGCTCCTTTGTTACGTGTTAATTTTTACAAACATGAGGGAAAACTACAAAATCTTGTGGAGGCCCTGTGCAGTTATCAATACACCTGCCGTTTATTAAAATGTGATGCTTTTATGATTTAAAATTTTATATAGGTGATAAGTGATGGTGATGTTGGTATTTAATATAAGTGTTGTTGATTTAGAGAGTTGGTGGTTATTTTTTTAGGATTGGTAGCTGCTCTAGGTGAAATTGCTTTTCTTGGCTAGACATTAAAGTAAACACAATCATGTTTGTCTTAAATGATTGTAAACAGCTGTAAAAATTAAAAGTATTTAAATTTAAATTGTATTATTTGACCTTTTATTACTTATGCTTTGTTTTTGTTGTCTTTTTTCAATTTCTGAACGTTTACTTAAACACTTTTGTCCTTTTATCTTTTCTCATGTTATTTGTCTTTGTAATTTCTGTCTTTATTTTATTATGGTTTATTTATTACCTTCCAACAATATTTACTCAGTTGTATGGAAGCCCGTTTCCGCCACTAAACAAAAAAAATAAAAACAAAATTAAATTCTGACTATTTTTCTTGCAATTGCGAGTTTATATCTCGCAATTCTGAGTTTATATCTCAGAATTCTGACTTTTTATCACACAATTGCGAGTTATTAAAGTCACAATTCTGAGATATAAACTCGCAATTGCGTGATATAAAGTCAGAATTGTGAGATATAAACTCAGAATTGCGAGATATAAACTTGCAATTGCGAGAAAAATAGTCAGAATTTACTGTTTACGCAATTACTGTTTTTGTTTTTTTATTTAGTGGCGGAAACGGGCTTCCATACAATTGAGACGTACACAGTAAAAAAGAAAAAAAAATTCCTGACAGAAAAAATGGCCAATATATAGACAGTGCACAAGGTCACACAGGCAAAGACATGTGTAACACATGTGACACTAAAGTAATTGAATAAACATGAACTAAATAACAAAATGTAACACGGAAAACATAATGTACATTACTGATAACAAAACAAAGACTAAACTATTTAAATGTAATATAACCATATGTAATATGTCACACAGGGACTTATAGGAATGTCCTTTAATTGTTTGGAAAATAAAAATAAAATTACCTATAATGCATTAATAAATCATTTGCAGTTATATAATTTATATGTTAAGGTATCTTAAAAGTTAACCATTCAACTTTTTACTGTAGCATTTTACAGTCTTTTACTGACTGCATACCATAATACAGAATCTCTAAATTCCATTGTTATTGGTATTGATTGCTAAAATTATGGTATAATATGACAATAATATGACAAACTTAGACATGATGATATTGGTAGTTTATGTAGATGTTATGTAGTTATGTTTATGTAAATGTTGGGTGATGTTGGTAGTTGTTCTATTGTTAGTAATTTATCTTGGCAAACGCTGGTAGTTCATGTAGGCTGATTTTTGTCTTATGAAAACTGCTAACATTGTTCTTTATTTTTCAGAATCCAGCTTAGAGGTTGGCAGCAGAATGGCGCTGGGAGGTGGAGTGGGGGCCGGGGACAGCACCCTGGGGGCAGTGCCAGAGGAGAGGAGAAAGAGCAGTGGTGCAGAGCTAAGAGAGTTATGGAGGAAAGCCATTCTTCAACAGATCCTCCTGCTACGGATGGAGAAGGAGAATCAGAAACTACAAGGTAAAACACAAACACACATGCAGTGAGTCTGATCATTGTGAACATTTTGATTTCAGCATACAATCTGCCAAATAATCCAGCTACCAGTAGGATGCCTTTACAGACTCAATTAACAAAAATGAAATCAATTATGTTACTAATTTTGGTTTTAGGTTTGACAAAAATAAGCTCACTTGTTCTCCCAATTAGTTTTAGTTTATGTTCACCACTGCAATGAAATATTGGTCATTATGTTAGCTTTTTTTAAGTTTATTATTATTATTACTTTTGTTAATGTTAATATTATTCTGCCTGTACAAGAATACAATTACATTTGTTTTTAATGAAATCGCAACATCTAGATTGCTAGGTATTATGTGGCAATAAAGCTTAGTTTGTTCTTGCCCTTAAGATATAACCAATGAATGGTATTCAGCATTAAATAAAATTACCTTCTGCGGTCCTTTGGAATTTAGAGCTGTTTTAGGCTGCTGCTAGACAGATGATTTGTCTGGTGTACATTCAGCCAGCACAACAGCCCCTCCCATAAACAGTAGTGCACAGGCACACATTTCTGCACAACTCGGCGCACCCATGCGCTGCCTTACCTGGAAGTCCCTGCTGCAGGTTATGATCGTGAAAGGTGAAGAGTTTTGCTGGCACAGATGGATTCTGATTTGGGCGTGCTCATGATTGGCAGTGTCACGTCCTGCTCTGCCATGCTCAGTCATGCTTCTCATGACCTGAAAAGAAACAACAGAAGCTTGAAAAGAAAGCAGCCAGACCTATTGAAAAGGGTGTGGGTCAGAAGAAATGTACTGGGAAGACTGTCTGCCCTACATCTAGCCTGAGTTTATATTACCACTTTTCCTCTCAATCACAAGTCATTTGATGTTTGACACTTTAGAGACTTCTATTTCTGTTTGTTTCTTTCTGTATTTTTTTATGGTTTCTTTTTGTCCCATGGGTAAGGATGGGTGGGGAGGGTATTATTCTCTTGTTCCTGAAATTTCCCTTCTTTCTGTTATATCTCTTCCTGTGTTTGTCTGAATGAGAATTCTCACTGGTGCAATGTGTGACTGGACTTGCTAGACTTACTACAGTCTTCCATCATGTGCAATCAAACCTCTACAAATTATCCAGAATGCAGCTGTATGACTGGTCTTCAATGCACCCTCCTACCTCCTCTCGCTCTTATGATTCTACATCCGCTCCAGAAGCCTGAGAGACGCCTCATGGTACCTTCACTGAGAGGCACAAAATCACTTTCGAGGACGTTTTCATTCACTGTTCTTTGCTGAAGGAATGATCTACCCAATGCTACCCAGAACACTGAACAACTCCTGACATTGTTCAACAGCTGAAAATGAATCTCTTCTGGCAGCACTTAATTGCATCCCACTCCATTCTTACCCTGTGCTTTCACTATTCTTTAATCTCTCCCTGTTCTGGCTTGTACTATTCTAAACAATGTCTGAAACTTTTTATTACCTGAACTTCGTGCGTTTATTGCCTCTTTATGATGAATCACTTGTTGTATTCCTCATTTGTAAGTCGCTTTGGACAAAAATGTCTGCTAAATGAATAAATGTAAATGTAAACAATAACAAATATGGATTTCACACAATATACTTTTTCCCAATTTAGTGTAGCACTAAGAGCAGTATTTCATAACCCAGGGTTATACGACCAGTTCAAACTTTTTATATGGACGTTAATGTTCAAAAGTATGGTTAATAAGATTTTTGGAACAATATGTAAGATTTTTGGATTAAAATATCCAAAAACCACTAGAACATATTTTGTTGGCTTGTGTACTTACATTATCCCAAAACCACTAGAACATATTTTGTTGGCTTGTGTAATTACATTATCCCAAATGTTTCCAAGAATATTTAAATCCAGAAAAATAAGCAGTTTTAACCAGAAAATGGGCTGTGTCCGTGCGTCGCCTATGAGTGACGTCATACCTGCATTACCCTTGATTTCCATGAAACCATGGAAACACCAAAGACGCTTTAATATATTACATGTTTTATTAGACAAGGAAACAACTGTTTGGTTATATTTATAGACAGAAAACTAATCATTGTTATATAGCTCAACATGTTTAGTATTATTGTTTGAATCTCGTTTTGATTTTCTGCGACTGCATGTTTTCATCATGCCTCAGAGAAAAACACTATTTTGTCAAGTAGCTAACATAGCATAATCAGATGCAGCTTTATTTTTAGTAACAGTAATACAGCATTTTCTCCATCATACAGTGTTTTTAAAATTAATTGCATGCATTTATCAACACAGGCCATCCAGCATTTATTAATGATATTCTAATATCGATCAAGCTTACTGCAGTGTGCAACAAGTGTCTCATAGCAGCCGCCAAGCGAATGCTCAGAGTAATGTTACAACGTAATTTTCAACACACTCAAATGAATCATGTGATAAAACAGCGCTGTGTTACCTCATATGCTTGACTGGAAGAAGCAGAAGCGGCAACTGCAGCATAATAAAAGTTCCGCTGCTCTCAAGGCGGGTGTCGCGCTCGTCTTTCATTAGCAATCGCTCCAGCTGCCTCGTTAAGCTCCAGCATCACTCGGCCCTGCTCTGTTTCATACTACAGCAACGTTAATAATCTCATCCAGTCCCATCCCGATTCTTTTCCACTGACTGTGAGGTGAAGACGACATCTCCCAAGAATCCGCGCTCAAACTTAGCGTCATCAAGCTACGCCTTTGTTTTGAAGTATCACTTTCCACGAAAATATTAAGCACAAAAATACTGAGCATAAGAGGCTTTTCAAAAACATTAAAACAGTCTTACAGACCCCAAACTTCTAAACGGTAGTATATATGTTTGTGTCCGATAACCAATATGTAAAACCAATTTTTAATTAAGGTAATGTTTGGTAGAGAAATTAACAGCTTGATTATGTAAATTAAAAAAGTAAAGTATATTATAAATAATAATTTAATAATGGCAACAAAAACAGCTATTGTTACATACTATTTTTTTTAGATATAAAATATTTTCATGTTGGTTTTAGGCTATGTGAATTAAAGGGTTAGTTCACCCAAAAATGAAAATTAATTACTCACCCTCATGTCGTTCCAATCCCCCTAAGACCTTTGTTCATCTTCAGAACACAAATTAAGATATTTTTGATTAAATCTGAGGATTTCTGAACTGCACATCTTTAAAGACATTGTTAAAATAGTCCATGTGACTGGTGGTTCAACCTTAATGTTATGAAGTGACGAGAATACTTTTTGTGGGCAAAAACAAAACAAAAATAACGACTTTATTAAACAAATTTTTCTCTCCCCTGTCAGTCTCCTATGCAGTTGATGCAGTGAACGCAGTGCAGCACTTCCGCGTTCTATGCCAGAACGCCGGCTCATTATTGGCCAGCTCCTGCGTCAGCATCACACACATGCGTTGTGGTGCTCACACATACAGCGTGGTCTTTGATTTATATCTGCTCTGCAAACTGCATAGGAGACTGACAGGGGAAGAAGAAATAAAGTTGTTATTTTTGTTTTGTTTTTAAGCACAAAAAGTATTCTTGTCACTTCATAACATTAAGGTTGAACCGCTGTAGTCACATGGACTATTTTAACAATGACTTAAATACTTTTCTGGACCTCAAAAGGTGCAATGACGTTGCTGTCTGTCTATGGTTCAGAAACCCTTGGATTTCATCAAAAATATCTTAATTTGTGTTCCGAAGATGAGCGAAGGTCTTGTGGGTTTGGGATGACATGAGGGTTTGGGATGACATGAGGGTTAGTACTTGATGACAGAAATTTAATTTTTGGGTGAACTAACCCTTTAAGCTTTTTAAGAGTTTATCACAGCAGAACCCATAAATGCTACTGAAAAAGTAATTTATGCAACCAGTAAGTAATTAAATGAAATGCTCAGTGGTGTAATGCCATTGTTAATGTGCCATTCTTTAGCTCCACCATTTTTATTCTGCATATTTTTAGTTTCTTAACCTTTCATTCAATGTGTGTACAGCATCAGAGAGTGATCTGCAGTGCAGACGACAGAAGCTTGACTATGAAGAGATCACTCCATGTCTGAAAGATGTCACTCTGGTCTGGGAGAAAATGCTCACCACCACTGGGAGGACAAAGGTCAGATTCGACACAGAGAAGATCCACACAGCTGTGGGACAGGGTAACTAAAATGCACACACACACAGATACATAAGAATGTTGAAGTTGATGTGACATTGAGTTTTATGAGGTTTGCCATCAGCCTATTCAGTGAATGTTTTGACATCTGGATTAACTGAACTAAAACTGAACATTGAGTGAGGAGTATGTTATATGTTGTTTTAGACAGCTTATGTATCAGTTTTCAGTTTAGAGTAGTATAAATAGTGTTAACTGTGTGCATTTGTTATTTTGAAGCCTTTACATTTCCTAAAAAATATTGTTTATTATTGTTTTTCACATTTTATGGTGTATACTAAATATGTGCGTGAGTTCTTGATATTCATAGAAAGAGGAGCTGTCTCTTTGATAGTCAGTTTTTTATAGTGTTAGTTCTGCAGAACATTATTGTGAATGGGGAGATTGCATGCATGCACTAACACACACACTCAGTTCAGTAGAACTGTTGCATTCACATCAAATGTTCATGTACTCCTACACATACAAAGATGTTACACATAGTTCACCATGTTATCGCAATTATTCTGGGGTAATTGATTTATGTATGATATGCTTCAGTGGAGACAAAATGTTTAGTCAGAGTGTTTAGTCATGCTAGTGGCTCACATATTACATAAGAAACCATGTTTTAAGCCTGTAGGTGGATTTGTGATGTTTGTGAATGTAATTTTCGGATGCGTGTGAATGGGGATGCTTGTTACCGTTTTACGTCAATCATTGCGAATGTTGACTTCGTCCTCTTGAAGTGATTGTACGGATATCCATCTACATGTCAAGTGAGATCACACACTACTGAAAAAACACTCACAAACTGTGGTGTTCTGCTTAAGGCATGTAAAGCTCTCTTTCTTTTCTTCTCTCTGTTTCTTTCTCTCTCTCAGGCGTTCCTCGTCAGCATCGAGGAGAGATCTGGAAGTTTCTTTCAGAGCAGTATTTGCTGAGGCAGGAGGTGCCCAGCGCCAAACCTCCTAACAATGACGCTCCTTACAAAGAACTTCTGAAGCAGCTCACATCTCAACAGCATGCCATCCTCATAGATTTGGGTTAGTATTACAGACACAATGGGACTGTGCCAAAGCCTATGTTTTGCTGCCTAGAGCTTACATAGGCACCATCTAGCTAAAATGGAACCTCATAAGTGACCAATATGGGACATTCATGATAAGCAAAGACTGTGCTTGATATCGCTCCTCTCATAAAGCACACAAGAAATGGATCAAGGATGCATTAAATTGATCAAATTGACAGTGAAGACATTTATAATGTTAAAAAAAATAATTCAATTAAATGCTTTCTGTTCATCAAAGAATCCTGAAAAATATCAGTGGATTAATGGCTGCTGGAAATTCAGCTTTACCATCACAGGAATAAATTACATCTTAAATATATTCAAATAGAAAACAGTTATTTTAACTTTCAATAATATTTCACACTAAACCTATTTTACTGTATTTTTGATCAAATAAATGCAACCATGGTGAACATAAGATAATCTTTTCAAAAACATCAAAAGTTTTGATCCCAAACTTTTGCAATGATTGAATCAAATAAACCACTTAATATCCCCTTATTATTCAAAATGTTTGTTTGTTATCCTCGTTTTCAATAATGTCAAATGCCCTTAAAATGCTTTCTTGCTAGGCAGCTCACTAGGTTTTGGAAGCGAGAGTTACTGTAACCTTTTGTATAGTCTGTAGGTATTTGTTGCCTTTGAAGGTTGTCAGTTATCCAGGTCATTGTTAAATGTCTAATAGACTTATTCTAGTCTACTGGATGTGTCTCGCTGTTGCTCAAGATGCCTCTCAGAAATGTCTTTAGCAATATCAAAACTTGTCAATTTGATTAGAATAACTCAACTAAACAATTGTTGGCCTTGCTTAATGTTATGTTCTAGCATGCTGAAAAACAACTATTCTGCCATTCTGTGCCTTAAAAACACACTAACTTGTTCATGTTCATGCTTGCCCTGGAATGTTCTCAAAAATTGTCATTTGAGTATACACAAAAGTCTCCATTCTTTGCAAAATGATCATTACTTCAGTTATTATAGAGAACAACTTCTGCAAAACCTCAGGCTGAATGAATGGTTAAGACACTAGCGGAGATGGACAGATGTGAAGATGGAGAGATTAATGGGGAGGCTCAGACAAAGAAAGGGAGGTGTTACTGGCTCTCAGCACAGTGACAGCGGGGGGAAAGGAGAGAGAGATATCTTTACAACACAGGAAGACACCTAATCTTATAGGAATGTATATTGTTTCTAGGATGACGCCCTCTCAGACGAGAAACATGAAAGCTCTTATTCTATACAATACTGCAGATTCTTATATTGCAAGATGCATGCACACTTCATGTATATATTTGTTCTAAACATTTCCAACCAAAAAGTATTCAAATGTTTAGTTAGATTATTGTTTTATTAAAGTGAATGACACCATTTGCCATGGCAATTTTTATTTCATCTTATGCCACGTCAGATGCAATCATAGTCTACTTTTTGTGCATTCTTGTCATATATTCCATTTTTTCAGTGATTGCATCATGTTGGACCCATTATTCGCATACTGATATTTCATTTGGTGGTTTTAAAATGGCATGTCAAGTTTTCAAACAACTTGTCTTGAGACCTTCATTCTCTCTGCATCTCACATTTTTTTAAAAATAAAAACTTATCCGTGTGAATGGGCCTTTACGCTTTGGTAGCGATTCTGATGGTATTTTGCGCAAAAACAGCCCTCATGTTTGCTCAGTGAGTTCATTTTAATTTTCCGTTGTGCTCACACGATCCTATATCACATCAGGCAATGTGATGACTGGATGGGAAATTAACTACTTAAACCTCCCAGGCTGGACAAAAATGATCACACCTTGGCTGTTTGCAGTCATTAAAATGAAGTTCCCTCAAATAGTAACAACAACATTATGCATTTCTATTGGGATTTTAGGTTATTTGGGTCTTATAAACTTGATATGTACGTGGAAAATTGAGTACGCACATTTCATTTCAATGCATTTCAATGCTTTTTCTGTGTGTAAGCAACGTTTATACATCAGGCCCCAGGTCTGTCCTTCTGTCAATTATTTCTTTTTAAGCATGGCTAAAGTGCCGTACACTCATGAGAGTAACTTCTGAATCGGTCTGAACACTGTAAGACCAGAGGGAAGAGAAGGAGATTGAGCTGAATGAAGGGGGGTTATATAATGTCTCTGCCAACATCAACAACAACAGCAGCATTGTTTCACTCAAACTGCTTTGAAAAAAAAAAAAAAAAATACTTGAATGATTATTTCTCTTCCTTTCCCAGGACGTACATTTCCCACTCATCCGTATTTCAGTGCTCAGCTGGGGGCTGGCCAGCTGTCACTCTATAATCTACTGAAGGCATATTCTCTACTGGACCCAGAGGTGGGTTACTGCCAGGGCTTAAGTTTTGTGGCCGGCGTGTTGCTGCTCCATATGTGTGAGGAGGACGCATTCCACATGCTCAAATTCCTCATGTATGACATGGGGCTGCGGAAACAGTACAGACCTGATATGATCATACTACAGGTACAGTAACATTCACATGGTCACATATATGACATCACATAATTTTTTTTATACCTAAATAGTGCTTTTGCCAAATGTTTAAGGACATACACTCATATGAGCTGAAGACTGCTGTCATATCAGTGGCCTTTATTCTACATTTCCTTCATGGAGGCTGCCAGGGGTGGACTGGCCATTGGGAGTACCGGGAGTTTTCCCGGTGGGCCGCTGGACAATGTGGGCCGGCTCGTTGCAAAGTAATGAAGAATGGATTATAGTAAATTTACATAGTCTATATCCTTCCGTCAGCACAGACGAATTGCTTGTGCGGGCGTGGCCACTTGAGGCAAAAACTAATCCGTTTAGTGTCTAAAAGCGCTCGTCAATGTCAAAATGTTTGCGATATCCAATCAAATCGAAGGAGGCGAGATTTACTGTCCACAGAAACTGAGCAGCGCAGCACTTTTTAATGCTTGAAGAATGCGAGCCGAGGTAACATAAGCAGCTGAACATGACGAGACAGTAACAGACAGCAATATTTGCAGACTGTTTACGATAAAACGAAGTACATTCATTTCCAGAGATGCAACTACTTCTGGCCTTTTTGAATTTTTCATATTTTAATGCCATTTACGTTATCCGTCACACAATGCACAAAGAAACATTAACGTAGCCTGCGTATCAGATAAGAGTGTATGTTTGTGTAGCCTGTCTGTTGTCAGGATTTCTTCAGTAACTTCACAATCATTTATTCATAAACTTTAAATATCATTCTCAAATTTACACTAAAACTTGGTAATAGCCTATTTCATATGCAAGTAGCCTATGCCGTGTTAGGAAAGTATCTAAAATAAAAATATAATTTGCTAATTAGTTCACATGCATTATTTTACACACTGGAGATCAAAAGTTTGACAGTGTTTTTGAAAGAGGAAGGCTGCATTTATTTGATCAAAAATACAGTAAAAATAAATAAAATAAAATGTTTATAAAATTGCAAATAGATGTTTTCTATGTGAATTTATTGTAAAATATAATTTATTCCTGTGATTTTCAGCATCATTACTCCAGTCCTCAGTCATGTGATCCTTCAGAAATCATTCTAATATGTCCAGGGCCCCTTTTTTTTCCCCCCCGGTCTGCCCCTGGTGGCTGCAATGTTTAATCACATAACCAGGAAAATAGCAGCAAGCTATTTATACATTATTTAATCTCTCTGTTTTCTGTGGAAGACAGTGTCAGGCAGTGTGGAACGACAATGATTACAGGATAAAGCCCTTTTAAATCTTCAAATTTTCTTGTAGGCATTTTAAATGATTGGATCTTTGATTGGATAAAAGGTGCATTCTTTATCCAAGTAGATATGTGTTCCTTTATGCAAACTGCTGTTCAAAACTTTTTTTTTTCAGCAATGATGTATTAAATTGGTCAAACATGACAGTAAAGACAATTATATTGATTGTCCAGCCAAATGTGTTTTCAAATCTGAACATAGTTGAGACAAACCCATATGTCATTGTCCCATAGACCTTAACTTTAGCGTGATCTCATTATTGTTTTTTTATATTTTTATTTCAATTTAAACTATTTAAATAGTTCAGTTTACTTCCTTTTCAGTAATGAGTTGCGCTTATTTTTACTGCATTTAAAAATCATATAGATCAGATAAATTAAAGAAATAATTAATCATGTAATCAGAACTTGACATTAACTTTTTTGCTCACCAGCCACTGTGGCTAGTGTTTATTAACTATTAGGGGTGTAACCGTACACAAAAATGACAGTTTGATACGTACCTCGGTATTGAAGTCACGGTTTGGTACGGATTCGGTACAGCAGGATGGAGAAAACTAAACACAAAATTGCTTTTCTTTTTTCTTTTCTTTTTTTAAACAGTGGTTTACTAAAGAAATAGTGTCTCTGTCTTTATTTAATTCAATTATAATTAAAATTTTCTTATGGATAAAAAATCTCTCATCTAATGCTGTAAACGATATATAGGGACTATAACCTTAATATTTATTACTATAATATTAAAGGTTACAATTAACAACAGAGTCCCCAAATTCTTAAATTAAGTTGCTATTTATTTTTAGATATAATAATCAACACATGTATGTAAACATGTAAATTGCATATATGCATTGCATTAACTTCAAAATCTGTTTCTACTCCAATTCAATGTTGAAATATATTATTTACACAGTGGCCGTCATAACTCATTTTACATGACAGATTTATTTAAACATACATTTAACATATACATTAAATAATCAAGACAGGTTAAGTAAAATATAACGAATATATAGGCTAATATAGTGCATGTATGTAGCGAAAGAGTTCATTTCTCTAGCGAACCAACAAGCTGTGGACACTGAATGGCATTTCTGAGGTAAATGCTACGTGACATATTGTTTACAAGCTGTTTCACTGATGTCTTTCCCAATTGAAACACTGAGTGATCACACGAGATACGTTTTAGTAAGTTGTACTGTATATTTCAACATACCTTCAGATGTTCATTTATGTTTATTCTGTAACTAATATTAAAGAGGAAGAGATGATCGCGTTCACTCACGCTCCGCGCTGCCGTTTAAAATGAGGCTCCTGTACAGTGATCTGTCATGCCACATCAAAAAGCGACAAAAAGGCATATCGTTTGAATTTCGTGATAAAATTGACAGAATTTTAGGGATAAGACTTTTTCTTATCTAAAGTAATAAAACACAGAGCTTGTTGCAATTATTGGTGGTTAATGGTGGTTAAAAGTGATTAATGGGATATATAACTCTGTACACGAACCGAAGTACGTGTACCGAAAATTTTCGGTACAAATACGTGTGCTGTTACACCCCTATTAACTCTATTCACTTAGCATTTTTACCTGCCACAATTCTGACATTGATACCATGGGGAAAAACTACTATATAGATATTTTTAATATTATCTCATAATTTGGCAGCAGGTATAATTAGGCTGCTGTCACTTTAAGAGCTGAGGCACAGATCCATTATACTGTTCCACATGCATTTTCTTTCTCAACTGTTTAAGTTCACTTAAAACATAACTGACTGTGTTTATGTGAATACTTGCCAAGACCGGCATTTTGACATGATTTGTGTGTATTTGACTGTTTAAGTGCAATAATCAAAGAAAAAGCACTCAATTTAGTAATGAGAAGCGGCTTTATGTGCGCACACTTTGGGCGTGAGCACAAAATCTGTGGGAATGAGTAAAATTATGCGCAATCCCACGCCAAGATTCAAGCCCTGTAAAACCAACAATATTCATCTAGGGCATATGAAACGAGTGAGTGAGGGGAGGTGGGTTTGTATGCCAACTCGCTGACAGAGAAATGAGTGATGATGGCGTTAAGTCAAGTCAAGTCAGGTCACCTTTATTTATATAGCACTTTTTACAATGCAGATTGTGTCAAAGCAGCTTTACAGTAAAAAACTGGTATGTAATTTTGGCTGCACAGCAGAAAATGGTGTCAGTGCAGGCAGATGCAAAGCACTGTTGAATATCAAATGTCAAGTGTCCCCAACTAAGCAAGCCAAAGGTGACAGCGGCAACAAAACCCAAACTCCAACAGGTGACATCAGGTGGCAAATGGGTGTTAAAATGGAGAAAAAAACCTTGGGAGAAACCAGGCTTAGTCTGGGGGCCAGTTCTCCTCTGGCAGACAGTGCTTTGTTACGATTCAGGTAGCTATCATAAGTTTGATGGGATCGCAACATTCAAAGTATTTATTCCAGTTCCATCCAGTTGAGGATCATATTCATCATGCCGGTATGGACCACCCAGTAGAGCGTTACAGTAATCTAGCCTTGAGGTCATGAACGCATGAACTAACTGTTCTGCATTTGTCATAGAGAGCATATGTCGTAGTTTAGATATATTTTTAAGATGGAAGAATGTGGTTTTACAGATGCTAGAAACATGGCCTTCAAATAAAAGATTGGTATCAAAGAGCACACCCAGGTTCCTAACTGACGACGAAGACTTAACAGAGCAGTGTTAGACAGTGTTACAGCATTACTTAAAGAAGATCTTGGTCCAAAAAATATAATTTCTGTTTTTTCTGAATTTAGTAGTAGGAAATTTTTTATATCAGCTATGCATTCCGTTAATTTTGTGATAAGTTTCGTTAGGGCGCGAAGAAATATAGAGCTGAGTATCATCAGCGTAACAGTGAAAACTAACGCCATGCTTCCTAATGATATATCCCAAGGGTAGCATGTACAGAGTGAAAAGCAACAGTCCTAGTACTGAGCCTTGCGGTACTCCATATTGAACTTGTGATCGATATGAGATCTCTTTGTTTACTACTACAAACTGATAACGGTCAGATAAGTATGATTTGAACCATGACAATGCAATTCCACTAATGCCAACATAATTTTCGAGTCTATTTAAAAGAATGTTGTGATCGATAGTGCCAAATGCAGCACAAAGATCCAGTAACACTAATAGAGAGATACAACCACGATCTGATGATAAGAGCAAATCATTAGTAACTCTAATGAGAGCAGTCTCAGTACTATGGTACGGTCTAAATCCTGACTGGAAATCCTCACAGATACTATTTCTTTCTAAAAAGGAACATAGTTGTGATGATACTGCCTTTTCAAGTATTTTTGACAGAAAAGTGAGATTTGAGATCGGCCTGTAATTGACTAATTCTCTAGGATCAAGTTGTGGTTTTTTAATAAGAGGTTTAATAGTAGCCAGCTTAAAAGTTTTTGGTACGTATCCTAGTGATAAAGATGAATTTACGATATTAAGAAGAGAATCTATGACCTCTGGAAGCATCTATTTCAATAGCTTAGTCGGTATAGGGTTTAACATACATGTTGTTGATTTTGATGATTTAACAAGTTTAGACAATTCTTCCTCTCCTAAAGCAGTGAATGAATTGAATTTTTCCTCAGGGACACTACACTGCACTACCTGACACGATACTGTAGTAGACTGTTACATGGTTATAATTTTCTCTCTAATATTGTCAATCTTGCAAGTAAAGAAGTTCATGAAGTCATCACTGCTGTGCTCTTTGGAAACATCAGAAGTTGAAGCTGTATTTCTTGTTAATTTAGCCACTGTATCAAGTAAATACCTAGGGTTGTGTTTATTTTATTTTAAAAGATTTGAAAAATAGGCAGATCTAGCAGTTTTTAAGGTCTTTCTGTACTCAATCATTCTCTCCACGAAATGCGAAAAACTTCTAGTTTTGTTTTCTTCCAGCTGCGCTCCATTTTTCTGGCAGCTCCCTTTAGGGCCTGAGTGTGCTCATTGTACCACGGCGTTGGATTAATTTCCTTAATCTTTTTTAAGCGCAAACTGAGTCTAATGTGCTGGAAAAGACAGAGGCAGTAGTTTCTGTTGCAACATCGATGTCTTCTAAGCTGTCTGGTATGCTAAGGCGATGAAACTGATCAGGAAGATTATTTATAAAGCAATCTTTAGTAGTAGAAGTGATGGTTCTACCATATTTATGGCAGGGAGGCAGTTTAGCAGCCTTGACTAAATGTAGTATACACGAGACTAGATAATGATCTGAGATGTCGTCACTCTGCTGCAGAATTTCAACGGCATCAATATTGATTCCATGTGACAATATTAGATCTAAAGTATGGTTACGACAATGAGTGGGTCCTGACACGTGTTGTCTAACTCCAATAGAGTTTATAATGTCTGTAAATGCCAATCCCAATGCGTCTTTTTTATTATCTGCATGGATATTAAAATCACCAACAACAAGGACTTTATCTGCAGCTAGCACTAACTCCGATAGAAAATCAGCAAATTCTTTGATAAAGTCTGTATGGTGT
Source organism: Elopichthys bambusa (assembly GCA_037101425.1). Lineage (NCBI taxonomy): Eukaryota > Metazoa > Chordata > Actinopteri > Cypriniformes > Xenocyprididae > Elopichthys > Elopichthys bambusa. The sequence continues at coordinate 12,941,784 of CM074436.1, read as the reverse complement.
CCTGGTGGCCTGTATACAGAAGCCAGCACAAATGTCAACTTACATAATGTTACATAAAGTACCATCACTTCGAAGGAATTATATTTGAAAGACTTTTGACTAATACTGTAAATATTACTATAAATTACAGCAACACCTCCCCCCTTGCCTTTCTGACGAGGATTGTGTCGATAATCGTAACCTTGAGGGCTAGACTTATTTAAAGTAATGTAATTGTCCGGTTTTAGCCAGGTTTCTGTCAAACACAGCAAATCTAGATTATTGTCTGTGATAATATCTGAAATTCACCCGCATTCAGTGGGTTCGCAGGTGTTAATGTCAAGCCCTGCATATAATATATCAAATTTGAGAGCCCAGATACAAGTCAATCCAAAAAAGCAAAAACAAAAAACAAGAATTTGATCAGGTAACTAGGAAATTCTCAGTAATAACACCACCATGGTAACCCTGATGGTTCTTAATGTTTGTTTGATGAAGAGAGAGTGTTTTTGTGTGTAAATATAGTTTAATGTATATACACACAGTATGTTCTACTGACTTCTGTCTTCTCTCTTTCTTAGATTCAAATGTATCAGCTGTCTCGTCTGTTGCACGACTATCACAGAGATCTGCACACTCACCTGGAACAGTACGAGATTGGGCCCAGTCTGTACGCCGCTCCTTGGTTCCTCACTGCCTTTGCCTCACATTTCCCACTTGGATTCGTGGCTCGAGTGTTCGGTGAATGCACACATCCTTACTCACGCTTACGCACACACACACTCTCCATACACACTTTTCCAATGTAAATAAGTTCCTGAGATTACCCATTACCACAATGCTTTTTATAATTATACATTAAGCAGAATTATTTAAAACTGGGACAGTCCCTTTGGACAAGTTCCTTGCTCAAGGGCACAATGGTTGTAGTTTATGAATTGCGTACAACCTCAATCCTTGGGTTTTGTTATCAGCTCAGATGTTTAACCGCCAAGCCACACCAGCCACAGATAAAAAGCATCTTTTATTGAAGTAAAAAGTTAAAACGAAAGCACATTAGGAGATATCAGTAGACAGATCAGATGCCACTGTGGTAGATAGTGACGCATTGCCATTCTTTCAATTTCCATAGAAGTGTTTATGAACATGTTTGGCATGCTTTTGTTGTCTCAAAGAATACTGTGGAACACATACACAACAGCGCATTCTCTCTCTTTTGTTATTACCATATACAGTCAGGTGCACACATATATCTGCACGTACACAAACACAGCCTGTCCACAGAGAGATATTAATGAAATGTTGCTAGCTGGCATCAGTTTTCATCTTAAAGGGTGGTTTTACAGGTTGGGGAAGAATTTTAGCATCTGTTTTTCACTTTCTTTGTTATTTGTCTCTTTTAAGTGGTTCCTGCTATTGCACATACTTTCACAAAACCCATTAACTGAAGTATTACATAATGCGCCCTGTTTGAGCTACAGACATGGATGATATCTTAAGTCATGTGGCTTATTGTGCTGTTATTTTTGTAAGGAATCACAGTAATGATTTTATTTTTAACTAAAACTATTAAAAATTATTTTCGTTAATTTAAATAAAGCTTACATAAAATTTTAGATGAAAAAAATATTTTAGATTATAAAATTTTAGATTATAAAAATGAAATTAATGACTAATGTACTTTATGAACTTGTACTTTAAAAATGTAACAAAATTTAAAATGTTGCCTTTGCAACTAGTTTTAAGTTGAAGTATAAACATTTTTAAAACTGAAAATGCAATAAAAATAAATGAAAGCTGAACATAAATATTACAAAAACAGTGACAAAAGCACAACATGATTTACTAAAACTTAAACTAAATTTAAAATGAAAACTGAAAATATAAAAGTAAAAGCTTTTTTAATATAATAGTAATTGGTATGGCAAAATTGATGGCATTATTAATATTTAGACCCTGAGCAGATGAAACAGTTATGGCAAGGGTGTGACATTTCCAGAACACATTCTAAGCTGTTCACCAATCAGAAGAAACTGGGCCAGCTAACCAATCAGAGCACATTTTGTATTTTGGAAGGAGGGGCTTCTTCAAAACAGGAACTAAACAGTGCTTTGAGACAGACTGGGAAGAGAGGTGACTTGCTGCAATAATATAAAATATTTAAAAGATATTTTTGAACAGTCGTGCATGAAAAATGATTTTAACAAAATAAGAGATCATACAAAATGCATGTTATTTTTTATTTAGTGCTGTCCTGAGTAAGATATTTTACATAGAAGATGTTTGTATATAGTTGACAAGAACAAAAACAATAGCAAAATTTATTAAAATGGCCCTGTTCAAAAGTTTGTGATCCATTGGTTCTTAATACTCTGTGTGGTTACCTGGATGATCTACGACTGTTTTTTTTTTTTTTTTTTTTTTTTTTTTTTCATGAGTCCCTTGTTTGTTTTGAGCAATTAAACTGCCTAATATTCTTTAGAAAAATTCCTGCAAAAAAAAAAAAAAAAAGGTCCTGCAAATTCTTCAGTTTTCAAGCATTTTTTGCATATTTGAACCCTTTCCAGCAGTGATCATATGATTTTGAGATCTTTTCACAATGAGGACAACTGGAGAGAGGGTGTGAAAACTTTTGAACAGGATGAAGATGTCCAAATTTTTCTTATTTTGTTGAAATATAATTTTTTTCATTTACTACTGCGCTCTGGAAGCAACAGAAGATACAATACAAAATACATCTTTTATGCAAAATATCTTACTCAGGACAGTACTAAATAAAAAATAACATGCATTTTGTAATAACTCTGTTACAATTATTCACATTTTCACAGATTCTGAAAGTGGTTTACATACTTTTTCATGCAACTGTATATACACATACATTTTTACATATATACATTTGTTGCTGAATAAAGTTATTCTGAGGTTTCATTTGACTATCTGCCCTTCTCCATTTATCATTTCAAAGAGCTGAAAATTCTGTGCCTCTTTATCCTTCTTTGCAATCTCTCTTTATCGCCTATGGGAAAGCTGAAGTTAATTATGCATGATAATCACAATCGCTGGTGCTTAGCGACTGGCGCTAACTTTGTTTTGCTTTGCCACAGTTCCGTGACAGTGTGTGTGGTGTGATTATAAGGCTGAATGTCACTGATATTGTGGCACACAAACTCACATTAGCTCTTTCCAAGGGTAATCTGTTGAACCATCATGTACCATCTTGAACCTCTCATCTCATTTTACGCACACTAACATACACATTTCTGTTTACAATGTTTTGTCTTCACACACATACAGTACAAACACAGCTCTCAACAAATCTACTGGAGATTTTCAGTTGCAGGTTTCTTCTACTCTTAAACAAAAACTGTATTAAAGTAGATGCAATAAAGAATAAAGTAGTATAAAAATAATAGAATATATGTCAACTGTTATGGTCATAAGTTTACATATATTTAATTTTACACAATAATTTAGCAAAATATGAGGGTTCAAAAAACTGCATGTTTTTTTCTTAAGCTGTTTTACACAACAGAAAAATACAAATTATTACAAGGTTAAAACTATGATAATGTAAACAAATAGTTAAATAAGCAAAATTTGTGTTTTTGACCTTTTTTCCCTCACCCATTTCACTGGCTACCTGGATAATCCACGTCTAGGTGCGCATTAAACTATTTTAATAAATGACGTTTTTTGCCGTAAATTGCCCTCTGCATATTGGATATTATTAATTGTTTATGCTTATTTTCCCTATTTTACTTTTTCCCTTTAACATTAATTTTAAGTTAATTTATAAACACAAATAATTTAATAAAACTGTTTAGCAATTCTCAATTTTTTAAATTATAGTTTTATTTTATTGTTTGTTTATTGTGACAAAATGGTGAAGAATTGGTGCATCCCTAATATATTTGTTATCAGGCACGCTGCTTATAGACGATTGAACTTTAGTGATGTTTATTATGTTGTGTAATGTTGTTATGTTGCTGTGCAATATTTGCATATTGCAGTCAAACATAGATGCCTTCAAATGGATTCCTTGAACTGAACAGTATTTATTGATTTTATATTTTCCAGACATGCTGTTCCTTCAGGGATCAGAGGTCATCTTCAAGGTTGCCTTGAGTCTTCTTGGCAGCCACAAGCCTCTGATTCTCCAGCATGACAATTTAGAGTCAATTGTCGAGTTCATCAAAACAACTTTACCTAATCTGGGCCTTGTGCAAATGGAAAAAACAATCAATCAGGTAATATCTTTGTCAGAGTTAACTTGCATGCCTCCACCACCCATACCTGCATTCCAAATATATGTATGACTCGCATAAATACACGCTTTTTACTTTCGCTAAGTGTCAAGACAGTGGCACATTTGGGTGTGGATTCTTTTTGTGCTTTTGTGGTGACACCAATATACGTATGTCTTTTCCTACACAATCAACACATACTCATGCTTGGGTGTGTCCCGTGTTCATCTTCATATGTGGTTTTGCATAAGTACTAGTTTCATCATGAACCCGGCACAAATAATAGATGGAGTTAGTAAAGTATGGGTGTTGCTCAATGTGTGTCTGTGCGCGCATGTGTGTGTGTGTGTTTGTGTTTATGTCTGAAATTACTCTTACATGAAAAGGCGTTTCATGCAAGACAATTATCAGGAGTGCTGTCCTGTCTCTTTAATATTTTAAATGATGCCCAACCACGTACAATGACCAGATTTAGCAGCAAGAAAATTAATTAAATAAAACAAGTGTAACTCTATGAACAAATGCGAAAAGCATTGTGCAATATGTCATTCACTCTTATTCTAGCAAGGAGAGTCAATAAGCAAGCAGGTTTTTACATTTTTATGTTTTTTTTTATTATAGGGTTGGTAAATACAATTTAGAGTAGACACACATAAATCAAACAACCTGTAAAAGTGGTTAATGTGGCCTGTGCGCTATATTACGTCTTCCAAAGCCATATGATTGCTGTGTGAGGAACAGACTGAAATTTACACCTTTATCCGATGAATATCTTTCCCTGTAACATAGAGGAGGATAATGATGATTTTGATGATGAATTTAAATTTTAACTAATCAAAATCTAGGTATAGAATGAGAATCTTTTTAAACATATTACAATTGATCTATTTGCTTCATATTTAAAATTTCTACACTTTATATATGTATATATGTGTGTGTATGTATGTGTGTATGTATATATATATATATATATATATATATATATATATATATATATATATATACATATATATGTGTGTGTATATATATATATATATATATATATATATATATAGTCATGTGAAAAAGTTCCTATTGAATTCCATGGTTTTCCATATCATAATAAAAAATCATCTGGTCCTTGGCAGGTCTTAAAATTTGGAAAATAAAACCACAGATGAACAACAACACATGATATATCACACGGTGTCATTATTTATAATCCACTTTTAGCAGCAATAACTTGAAGTAATCATTTTAGTAACAATTTCATTGAAGATATCTCTGTTTGATGTCAAGGAAGTGTGTATGAGCACCCTACACTTTTTAGAATATTATGAGACTCTAAAACGGCAGTTGTGAAGAGCGCACACACACACTATATGTTTTCATTTTGTTATTTTTGGATGTTGGATGAAGTTTTTTTTAGAACCCCCTCATCATATAACTGATGTTTGTATGCACACACACGCAAAGAAACATGCTTTGACTTGCCTATCTTTGACATGCTCATCTTGTATATTTGTACATGTGTCTGTATAGGTGTCTGAGATGGATATCAGTAAGCAGTTGCAGGCCTATGAGGTGGAATATCATGTTCTTCAGGACGAGCTCCTGGATGGTCCCTCCACTCTCAGCCAGTCACAGCGAGTGGCCCAGTTGGAGAAGACCAATGGAAGCCTCCGACAGCAAAACTTAGACCTCCTAGAGGAGCTACAGGTAGCTCATGTTAACACAAGCAGAATCCCTTTATATATTTGCATTTACGTAGATTAAAGACTCACACATTATCCGAATTTTCAGCATTAACATAATCAAGATTTCAAAGTGAAATGGTGCATCTTTATAAACTCAGCGTTCAAAATATTTTCTTTGGGTTGTTTTGTTTTGTGTGCTTTTTGTGTGTAGTTTTGCTTCAGCTATTTAAATTAAGCATTAGATGTAGTGTGAATAATTTCCTTGCAAAAATTCTTCCTGAATATTTTATACTTTATTTTTTTTTACATTGCAATTGACTTAACAGGTCATTATCTTCTTCCATCAGGTTGCCCACGCTAAGATCAGATTTCTAGAGACTCGTGTGGACGGCCTGGTGAATCGAGAGTCTGAGCTACAGTCTGAGGTAAAGACTCTCCAGCAGGAACAGACCGAGCTGCAGCAGACTGTATCCAAACTCAGAGATCTCCTCAGGAGTCTGGGTATAAACAGCCCCTCCACTGACCAGGACAACCTCACCAACACAAGCAACAACCAATAACTGTGCCAGTGAGGATACAGAGTCTAGTCTTTATAAACACTCAACTGTCATGACCAATTCTGCTGTCAAGCTCCTCCTGTAAATATCACCTCTGTCATAATCCTAGGACAGGGTAGGGTTTTTTCAGGGCACTGAAGTTTCTTTACCTGAGAAGATCTTGGAGATATGATCTTGGTCTTTCTCACCGAACCGATCAAACAACCTAAAAGATCAAAACATTAAACAGCTTAATAGAATAGCTGAGATTCCTCCCTTTCTGGTTCTTACAGCTATTATGACTGGCTTTTACTTTATGGACAGAGAAGTTTTGGGTCACTCTTTTTTTAAAAGACACACCCTGCTGTTGTTTCAGTGTTTTTAAAATGGCAATGACCCCAACAAACCTCTCTAAGGTAGATTTGATTGGCATTCAGACATTAGATTGACAGTTCCCCAGCAAGCACTGAACAGCCCGTTGTAAGGCTATGGATAAATGCACTTTTGCTGTGCAGTGTAATGTTTGCACCCTCTTCTTATTTCGTGTGAATGTTTGTGTGTGAGCATGTATGTATGTGGCAATCAACCATTATATTCCAGTGCAATATAAAAAAAAAAAAAAAAAAAAGACAACTCTCCAGTACACTGTAAACCTGCACAATCTTCTGTTCTAACAGAAACCAAAGAGGAGTTTCATATCTGAGTGCACTTCCGTAAACCGAGAAATAGTTTTTTGTTTTGTTTTTTTCTTCTGAGGCTCAGACAGAATGCTGCTGATTGACACATTTCCCCAAATAGCATTAAAATCATTCAAGCTACATACGGTCCCTTTCATTATTACACACAAATGCAAAACTTCATGTGTAAGCTCGGTATCCATCAATTTGTATGTGCATTTTGGATCATTTGGATTTTGAGGTTTCCAACGATGGTGTTTTTAGCTATCTGGCTGCACTGCTGTTAATGTGGTACCCAAAACCAAAGACCTTTTTTAAATCCTTCTCTGCAACAAACCATCAGGTGCTTTTATGTGTGTTAGTGTGTTTGTCTGAGCACACTGTACGCAAATGTCTGTTTTAAACGAGTTGTCACCTTTGTATTTGAGCGTAAAATGTTTTGGCAGGTGGAAATACATTGGAAAAAGGGTTGTGAGTGAATGAGGAAAAAAAACAGATGATCTTGCTTCATTTGCATGACAATAAGCCCTTACCCCTTGTGCTTTTCTGGAGAATTCCATTTGTGTTTCTCATTGTTGGAAAGACGGGGACAGACACTGTTAAAACATCATTCTTGATGAAGTGCTTTATTTTTATTGGTTTTTATTGAGAGTATTATTCTTATTATATGCATTAAAATACATTTTAAATTGTTTGATATACAGTGTTGGTTTCTGTTTTTTTTGTGTGCAATTGTTTGTTACACTTCAAAGACCATTTCCATGTAATATTTGAGATGTTCTGCTGAATCATTTCATTAAACAACATTGCACCTGGTTTTGATGATCTAAAGTGAATACTAAGATAAATTTCTTCAGGACATCATTTGTAGAAACTTTTACATAAATGAAATACTTGGGATGCTTCTGCTTGTTAAAGTGAACAAGTAAAGTTTACACTTGAAGAGGTGAGTTTGTGTTTGTTTGTAAAAAGCCATTTAAAATATCTGATATAATATATATTATATATAGCCATTATAGAATATATATTATATATATAGAAGAAAAAGCACAATATCATTAAAGGAAATAAGTTTGATCAAAGCACCTGAAAAAAAACCTCAATTTACCAAAGACTTACAAGATGACCTGATGAAAGGAGGAAAAAACATTTCAATGAAGAATATAAGAAGAACACTAGACAAGCATGGCCTTCATGTTGGGGTATCTTGCCGAATACCACTCTTGACCAAGAAGAACATAAAAGGCCGACTTGAATATGCTTACATTCATTTGGATAGACCTGTGGAGTTCTAGGAGAATGGGTTTTTTTTTTTTTTTTTTGGAGTGATGTGATCAAACTGGGACTTTTTGGACCCATGGATCAGTGGTACGTCTGGTGCTAAAAAGGCAAAGCTTATGATCAGAAGATCTCCATGGTCAAACATGGAGGTGGTCCAGTCTTGTTATGGGGGTGCTTTGCTGTTGCAGGAGGTGGAAACCTTGACTGTATGAAGGACGTCATGAAGTATCAAGCCTTTTTGGCAAAGATGGTTTTCCTGCAGGACAGCCATTTCAAAGTATACATCCAGATCTACTTAAGCGTCGTTCAGGGATCAGTCGTAAATGTTCTTGAGTGTTCTTGAGTGACCTGTACAGTCAATATTTGGTGGAATTTGAAGAAAGCAGTGGTAACATGGAAACCAAAGACTATCAGTGATCTGAAAGCTTTTTCATGCGCAGTCATGTTGGAACAGGAAGGGACCATCCCCAAACTGTTCTCACAAAGTTGCATGGAGCATGAAATTGTCCAAAATGTCTTGGTATGCTGAAACATTAAGAGTTCCTTTCACTGGAACTAAGGGGCCAAGCCCAACCCCTGAAAAACAACCCCACACCATAATCCCCTCTCCACCAAACTTTACACTTGGCACAATGCAGTCAGGCAAGTACTGTTCTCCTGGCAACCGCCAAACCCAGACTCGTCCATCGGATTGCCAGATAGAGAAGTGTGATTCGTCACTCCAGAGAACACGTCTTCACTGCTCTAGAGTCCAGTGGCGGTGTGCTTTACACCACTGCATCCGACGCTTTGCATTGCACTTGATGATGTAAGGCTTGGATGCAGCTGCTCGACCATGGAAACTCATTCCATGAAGCTCTCTACGCACTGTTTTTGAGCTAATCTGAAGGCCACACAAAGTTTGGAGGTCTGTAGCTCTCGACTCTGCAGAAAGTTGGTGACTTCTGCGCACTGTGTGCCTCAGCATGAGCTGACCCTGCTCTGATTTCACGTGGCCTACCACTTTGTGGCTGAGTTGCTGTTGTTCCTAATTGCATCCACGTTGTTATGATACCACTAACAGTACTACGCTTGAATTCACTGAGCTCCTGGGAGCGACCCATTCTTTCACAAATGTTTGTAGAAGCAGTCTGCATGCCTAGCTGCTTGATTTTATATACCTGTGGCCATGGAAGTGATTAGAACAGCTGATTCAATGATTTTGAGGGGTGTCCCAATACTTTTGGCAATATAGTGTGTGTATATATGTATAGTGCTCAGCGTAAATGAGTACACCCTCTTTGAAAAGTAACATTTTAAACAATATCCAATAATGAACACAAAAACAATTTCCAAAATGTTGACAAGACTAAGTTTAATATAACATCTGTTTAACTTATAACATTAAAGGAAGGTTAATAATATACTACTACATCTAGTAGTTTGTATGGCCTCCATGGTTTTTAATGACAGCATGACATTTTGCAACATCTATCTTTTTCCATTCTTCAGGAATGACCTCTTTTAGAGACTGGATGCTGGATGGAGAGTGATGATCAACTTGTCTCTTCAGAATTCCCCATAGGTGTTCTATTGGGTTCAGATCAGAAGCCACTGAATCACTTTCACCCTGTTCTTCTTCAGAAATACAACAGTGGCCTTAGATGTGTGTTTAGGATCATTGTCATGTTGGAAAAGTGCACAACGACCAAGGGCATGGAGTGATGTTTGCATCTTCTCTTTCAGTATAGAGCAGTACATCTGTGAATTCATGATGCCATCAGTGAAATGCAGCTCCCTGACACCAGCAGCACTCGTGCAGCTCCACATAAGGACACTGCCACCACCATGTTTCACTGTAGGCACCATGCATTTTTCTTTGTATTCCTCACCTTTGCGACGCCATACAGTTTTGAAGCCATCAGTTCCAAAAACATTTATCTTGGTCTCATCACTCCAGAGTATGGAGTCCCAGTAGTCTTCATCTTTGTCAGCATGGGCCCTGGCAAACTCTAGGTGGGCTTTTTTGTGCCTGGGCTTTAGGAAAGGCTTCTTTTGTTGCATTTGTAGTCTAAATTTTAGCTTTGCTCCAGAGACTTCTAGTGTTATGTACTCATTTTTGCATCACCCTAATTTGAGTAAAACTGAAAATTTTGTTCTCTAAGTTATATTATTAACCTTACTTTCGTGTTATAAGTTGAACAGATGTTATATAAAACTTAGTCTTGTCAACATTTTGGAAATTGTTTTTGTGTTCATTGAGATATTGTTGATAAAAATGTTACTTTTCAAAGGGGGTGTACTCATTTACGCTGAGCACTGTATATATATATATATATATATATATATATGCTGATTTTAAATGGTCTGCTATTTCACAATAAGCTTTACAAATCTTTTGTTTCAAATCAGTGGTTCGGATTGCGTATCAAACTGCCAAACTCACGTGAACTATTGAAATTTCAAAACACTTATGACCTAACGAAGCCTTGTTTACTGAAATCACGTGATTTTGGTGCTCTGAAAATCTGATTCGTCCCACTGAAAAAGTCCCACTGATTCGAAACAAAAGATTCGTAAAGCTTCGAAGCTTCATGAAGCAGTGTTTTGAAATCGGCCATCACTAGATATTGTTGAATAAAGGTGCTATTTTGTTATTTTTGGCGCACAAAAAGTATTCTCGTCACTTTATAATATCAAGGTTGAACCACTGTAGTCACATGAACTGTTTTAAATATGTCTTTAGTATCTTTCTGGGCATTGAAAAAGGGAGTGTTATTGCTGGCGATGCAGGCCTCACTGAGTCATCGGATTTTATCAAAAATATCTTAATTTGTGTTCCGAAGATGAACGAAAGTCTTACAGTCTTACTGTAGAATGACATGAGGGTAGAATGACACTTATAATTCCAAGCAGAAAGTGATTTTCTAGAATTCGAAAGATTCTGTCTGCATTTGACTTGTTTCAAAAATCCCCATTTACAAATCTGGAGGATTTTGATATTGTACATTTAGAGTACATTTAGGGTCTTTTTCACGTATGAAAGAGACTTGTTCCCCATATCATTTTTGCTATGGGGAATGCAAAAACCTTGAAGCTAAATATCTCAAAACTGCTCAGAATGCAGGTAGAACCTTATAATTCCAAGGTGGCGATTGGCTCTTATTTGAGTCCTGAGTCAAAAGAAGTTTTAGAATCCTGTTATAGGCTATTAATAACTCAAAACCTATTGAAGAAAGTGCTTTCCTCACATGTTTGTTTTGGATTTGAATGCTGTGGTCATGTGCAGGTCTTATTGATTGCCTAACTGCTGCACAACATTCATCAGTGCTCATCAAACATTTCTTAAACCACAAGAAAATACAGTGTGTTTTAACTTAAGCCCTGGAATCAGTGGAATCCATGTGATATGTAATAGCCCAAAACATTCAAATCCTATATCTATGATCAAAGTCAAAAGACATACACATTACTTAATAGCAGCTGGGTGTTTCGATACTTCTGCTCAAAGTGAGGAAGTGACTTATCTGGACCGTTTTATAAGTTGATTTATTATGAAACTGCCCTATTGTGTGTAATACTGAGTGTAGCAATATAGTTTTATTTTTCACAATCATGTTAACTAAAAACAAAGACTTTCTCTGATTAACTGCTGTAAGGCCTGTTACTCGGCTGTCATGTTTCACAAACTGCCATGAACTGTGAGTGAGTTTGCTTGCCAAGTGGCCAAATATTCCAGGTACAGTAAGTGCCAGTTAAGCTCCGTTTAACTATCTATACAGAACAAAGTGTGCTAACAAACACACACACACACACACACACACTCACCTCTCACTCACTTCTCACTCACTTTCTCACCCATCTTTAATTTCACTTAAATCACTGTTGTTTTGTGTAATAGCTGAAATGTTCTTTTTTTATCTCCACATCTTTTCACAAAATAGGCGCCAGACTAGTTGCTGGCAAAGCCATCGTTGTGTTGTACTGCTTTGTCATCACCTTTCCTTCACTAATACTTTTCATGCCTATTTTTCCGCTCGATTTGTAGTTTTTGCCAACTTGTGGTTTTGCCACACCCACTGTACTCCTGCCACACCAACACAGTATATCAACAGTTACTGTGTGTGCATAAGATTTCTTTTTTTACTGAGGAAAATGTGAGGGGTTTGTTTGTTGAAAAAGTCAGCATTATATTGCAGCGATGGATGGTCGCCAGGGTATTGCTTTGCTGTTAATAAAAAAAACAACCCTACACTTTTACCTTAATGAAAGGCGTTTACATTTTTTGCATTTACATTTACAGGCATTACACTTTTACAAATAATGAAATATGTTCAGTGTAATGATTTTTTAAATATTTACCAAATTTTATTTTCATTCAGCTTTCTAAGACATTATTTCCCAACGCTTTACAGTGAGGTTCAATAAGGTTCCATTTGTTAACATTAGTTAACTACATTATTAACATGAACTAACAATGAAAAATAACTTTACACTTTATTTTAAGGTGACGTAGTTACAATTTTTCTTACTCAGGTAAGTACTGAGTAATATTAATTACCTACATGTACTTACTATAGAGTTACGGTTAGGATAAGGGTTTGGTTTAGGGTTAGTTACTTGTAATACACATAATTTACTGTTATTATTGTATTAAGTACATGTAGTAACATGTAACTACCTCACCTTAAAATAAAGTGTTACCAATAATTCTAAAGCATTTATTAATCTTAGTTACTAAATAATTACAAAAATTAGTTATATGCTATAAAAAGTTATCTGTTAACATTTATTTAATGAACCTGAGCTGACATGAACTGCAGTTGTATTTTATAAATGAATAAATAATGTAACAAATTAATTGCTCATTGTTAATGCATTAACTAACATGAACTAAAGATACATTACTAGTGTAATCAATTATTTCATTTTTTTTAATATATATATATATATATATATATATTTTTTTTTTATTGTTTTTATTGTTTAAATAGAATTCTAATAATTAGGGTGAGACCGGGGAAGAAAGTAACACTTCATCGTAACTCAGTGGTTGTTTGTGCTCGATCTCTCAACATTTGATACGTGGTAGCCACATTTGTCTACTACAAATATAACTTACTTGGACATGTATAACACAATCACAGATTATGCGAGTTAATGTCAAACACAAAGAGTTCCGTTGTTACAGCCTACCCCATACTGGGGTGTGTTGTAACACTAGCTGGGGATAGATGTAACAATGAGAGCTAATTTGCTAAAATAAGAATGTTATCCAGGAACAAAGAATAATTAGTTTCCTTTCGATACTACACTCATACTACATTGTTCGTCTTATTATTTATAAGACAAGATGCATATGGGGAAAACTAATTTTTCTCCGATTTCTGAAGCCTTTTTCAATCACGCAGTGAAACTGCACGGCCATTGGTTCGTGGAGTTGTAAGTAAACAAACCAATGACGGCGTGGCAGAGACGCACAAGCCTGCTCGAGCCCGCCAAAAGGGGTGCGGGTATCGGGTTATATAAGCGGCCGTCTCACCTTGGCAAACTGATTCATTCAGTACTGGGTTACATTTTTAGTAACCGAGTACGTTTTGAATAAAGTGAACAATTTGAATTTAAGAAAAAAAAAACATTGTATCGTATTACTTTCATTACTTTAAATTTAGCACAAAACATTTGCCGTGTGGGTTTGTGTGAGTGTACTGTATTCCAGTCACATACTATATTGCCATCCACCTATTTTTATGTGAATTTTGGGATATCACATAAAAAACGCTGGATGGAAATGCCAAGATGTGCATAAATTCTAAAAATGTGCACAAAAAGACATATGTGCTCGATTGAGGCGGATAATGTTTTTATTCGATAAGAAGACATGAGCATAAACTATGAAGAAAACACTTTTACCCCATAAAAATCCCTTGATGCGCAACAAAAATGAACAGCAGATGTGATTGATAGCTGGATTTACTGAAATCAGTATTGCTTGGTTGTAACATTTTTAATTAACTGTTACAACCTACCCCGCCCCAAACAGCCATAACTTACAGTAGCTGTTATAGCATGTGGGTTTGAAGTTAGCATGAATGTAAAACATCAAATTAAACTAGAGAAACAGCTACTTTAGATTATGTAGGCTGTGTCAAATAACAATATACAATAGTTACAATAATACAATGATTGCTAGGCCAAAAATAGTCTTAATACACATTAGGGCTTTTCACACTTACTTAACCCTGGGTCATTCTAAACCCCTGGTAAATGAAATCCTGGGTTATCTTTATTCACATTTCACACTGCTCATACTATACCCGGGGTTGACAGTTAATCCTGTGTTTTTCAATAAGCTACTATTTCACACTGCACATACCTAAACCCCAGGATAAAGTCCTTATCTGCATATTTGCGGTCAGTGTCACTCACTGACTGGATAAACGCAGCACATGACGTGTTTACATAAAGACTCTAGCATTGCGCGTCCTCATATTACACATTGCTAACTGTAATATCAAGTGTTTTTCTGAGTGAACTTTTTGAACTATAAAGGTAAGAATGACGGTCTTTTCTAAACTCCAATTGTCACGTTTACCATAGCTGTTTGACATTTTTCCTATGTTCCTATGATATTTTTCCAGTGTTTATACATCGCTGTGTTTCTGTGACTGCCCAAAGCACGTGAATATAAGGCACACGATTGGTTGTCGGTTGCTAAGCATGTAGTTGTAACATTCTAACAACGCATTGTTTCACACTGTACAAGTTTGGCACCGCAAGAGCTGTGCTAACCCTGTTCCCGTGCAGGGTTTCATAACCCCGGATAAAATAACCCCGCATCTAAATTATAAGTGTGAAACGCTCCTTTACCCAGGGTTAAAAGCGGTGCTTGGAACGACGATAACCCTGAGTTAAGCGCAGTGTGAAAAGCCCTATTTTTACTTTCATTTCCAAAAATCTGTTTTTGGTCATAAAATCTACAGTGTTGCTCACAGTCAAATGCCACTTCTCCTGTGAGCTTTAAAAAAATGTGATGGGAATGTATGATATATGACATCACCATATCTCATTTCTGACTTGTCAAACTGACATTGTTACAATTTGACCCATGTGTTAAAACACTCCCTGGTCTCACCCTATGTCAAAATCAATTATTTAACTTGTCATTACAATATCACACATTACATTTTTTTCACACACAGTATCAATGGTTTTATACATAATATATTAAATATTTTATCATACTTGGGGTTGATTTGGAGTATATATATACATAATGCACAGGTGTCATTATGTGTTATACAGTAACATTTAATCTTTACAATTTGGGGTTTGTTTAAAAAAGGATGTAAAGGCTTGTTTAAAAAAAAAGTAATAGAAATAGAAAAACATGCATTAGCAAGCACCACTAACTATTTATCAAACATATTTATATTTTATTTGTTTTCTGCTTAAAATAAATGCATTAAAAGTCTAAAAACTACTAGACAAGTTTATTTTAGGACCACAGAGGGCAGAGAAACACGTACACTCATATGGGATGGTCAGGAAACAATCTGCCCTGCCTAAAAGGTTCATGTGCACAGAGGAAATGTAGCCCAGGACAGTGTCTGAAAACACACACACACACACACACACACACACACACACACAGGCTTTGCTCTAAGAGACACACCCAAACCTCCCTGGTCTTATTTCAGCCTATCCAGAGAAGGCCCTGTAGTCAAAAACACTATATGGTGGTTCAGGACATTGAGGTCACATCCAAAAATGTGGCAGATGACCCATTTGATGACCCATCCCTCCCTTTTCTTTCTCCCTTTCCTTCTTTTTTCTATTCTCCTGTGTCTGATGCAATGCAAAGTTCATTGGTTCCAACCCCAAATGTTCATGTTCATCTGTTGTTTCTACTGCAACAATGACACAAAAGATTCCTGGCAAAAGACGGATGAAAGTCATACAAATGCAAATATTTCACCACTACTATTCATACTGCTCGAAATGCCTCATAAATCTTTCCCCTCAATATATAGGTATTTCATTCTTATAAGCTTCATTAAGTCATCTCTTTTTTTTACAGAGCTTATATTATCAAAATAACTTAAAGCGCAAGTAAACGATGTAAAACGAGCACAGTCAAATGCCTTTTTTGGGAGTTGTATAGAATATATTCAGAACTAGTTTAGTGTACATCACTTCAGTTTGTTGGCCTAAATGAGTCGTAATATTCCTTATGTTATCAGTCACCACACCTAGTTCTCAGGGTGTGGTGTCACAGCAAAGAATGTAAATCAAGTTTTATTTGATTTGGTTTTGATCAAGATAAACATTTCTAAATCAAAAGCAGTTCTGAAAAGATCTGAAAGATCTTTGAAAGTAAAAAGTACATTTCAAAGACAAAGGTTAAATTTAGCAAATGCCTGTTTGCACTATGTGTGTATGTGTATACAATGTATGTATATATAATTTTATATTATGTTTTATATTTTTGCTGTTTCATTAATAAATGTCAAGTAAATAAAATGGCAGGTTCCATTGTTTAGACAGTTTGTGCTTTCAATCATAATTTGCAACAATTACAGATTAACACCTTCGATAACAAAATGTTATGAGGAAGTCTTTGTTCGGTTCATTATATTAGTTTTATTTATTTATGCTTTGTGCTTTGTGTCATTTGTGATTTATTGGTTAACAGAGAACTAATAAATCCCTAAATTACAATCGACACATTTACAGCCTTGTTGCTGTTTCAGTTGAGCCAGCTAAACTGAGTGACTATGATGTGACTCACATCCAAACAGAATCTGAAACTGTCTCTGAGAAGAACTCTATAGAAGTCAAACGGAAATTAGGCTTAAGTGTGGATAATTCGGCAGCTTTTGAAGGAAATGGGCACGTTTGTGTTACTGGAATGTAGAATTTCTTGTCACAACCATGAAAATCCTGGAACTAGAACAGATCCTTACTGGCTGTGATTTATATTTTTATCTGGCTTGTTATAAAAAAAACATTGTTACATTGTTTTTTGATAAAACTTTATATCAGTCATATAGGCACCTCTTGTAATCTATAGAGTACTGAATAAACCTTTAAGCACATTACACAGATAAGATAAATGACAGGCAAATGCAAACGGAACAAATTACCTGTCTTGGATAGATTCCATGTTTTTATGTAACTGCTATTTTTGAGGTTTCTGGATGACGGCATGCATTTTTTCTGTAATATGCAAATTAGGCACATGAAGTATAGGACATGTGAAGACCTGAGGCATGTTCTTCCTTCAAACACTTACTAAAACATGTAAAACAAACCATGTTATGATACTATCATATATTTAATACACATGTTTTCTTTTTTAATATATTTTCAAATGTAATTTATTCCTCTGATGACAAAGCTGGATTTTCAGTGTCACATGATCCTTAAGAAATCATTCTATGCTGATTTGGTGCTCAAGAAACATTTCGAAAGCAGTTGTGCTGCTTAATATTTTTATGAAAACCATGACGCATTTTCAGGATTCTTTGATGAAGAAAAAGTTAGAAAGAACAGCATTTATTTGAAATAGAATAGAATAGATTCAAATAGAATGATTCATTAATTAAATACGTCCTTGCTGAATGAAAGTATACATTTCTTGTTAAAAAAAACAAAAAAAAAACTGACCCCCAAACTTTTCATTGGTAGTTTTTTTATTTGTTATTTATTTACTGTATTTTGGACAAATGTTATTGACGCAGCCGTTAGAGCTCTTATCAGGTCAAGTAAATATGATCATATAACTACATTGGTTACCTATCAAGTTCCATATTGATTACAAAGTATGGCTATAAAGCCCTAAATGGTTTAGCTCCTGTGTATTTGACCGATCTTCTATCACACTACAATCCATCACACTCTTTAAGGTCACAAAGCTCTTGGCTTCTGGTAGAACCTAGGATATCTAAGTCCTAAAGGATGCATTTTTGCATTTGGCTCCTAAACTCTGGAATAGACTTCCTTATAATGTTCGGGGCTCAGACACAGTCTCCCAGTTTAAATCTAGATTCAAGACACATCTCTGTAGCCAAGCATTTACATAATACATAATGCATCCAGTTACATCAGATCAAATGTGCATATTGCTTGAATGTTATGAACAGCAGCTATGCTAATTATTTTCTATTTGCTTTCTTTTACCTTTGGGATGTGCATCCAAGATTATGCCAGCTCTAGTTTGGATCCAACCTCTTACGAAGATTTCATATATGACCCAAGACCTGCGAAGAGATGATGCCAACTCATGTGAGGACTTCAGATGAAGCCAACTCTGAATCAGCATACACAACTGCCAAATTTTCTATACGATCACAACTTGTAATAATTGCTTTAATGTTTATGTTTATACATGTATATATTGTAAAAACCACTATACAAATAAATTTGAATTGAATTAATTGTATTTTATTTAATTTTGGACAAAACACTGCTTCATGAAGCTTCAAAGCTTTACGAATCTTTTGTTTTGAATCAGTGGTTCGGAGTGCTAAAGTCACGTGATTTCAGTACACAAGGCTTCGTTATGTCATAAGTGTTTCGATATTTCAATGGTTCACCCCTGGGGGGTGTGACTTTGGCAGTTTGATACATGCTCCAAACCACTGATTCGAAACAAAAGATTCTTAAAGCTTCGAAGCTTCATGATGCAGTGTTTTAAAATCGCCCATCACTAGATATTGTTGAATAAAGTTGTTATTTAGTTTTTTTGGTGTACAAAAAGTATTCTCGTCGCTTCATAACATTTTAAACTGAACTGTTTTAAATATGTCTTTAGTAGCTTTCTGGGCATTGAAAGTGTTAATTGTCTTGGTGGCAATGCAGGCCTTACTGAGCCATCGAATTTCATCAAAAATGTCTTAATACGTGTTCGGGTGTGGAATGACATGAGGGTGAGTAATTGATGACAGAAATTAAATTTTTGGGTGAACTAAGCCTTTAAGATTGTTGAAGTGAAAGATCACATTTTTTTCACTAACAATCAATATAATGCCTTCCTGAATCAACTGATTCACTATGTTTAGTACACATTTGTGCCCATAGTAACCTTCATGCCTTCTCAATATTATTTTTATTAGTTTTATAACAACAACAACAACAAACAAACAGCAACAAACACATGGGGAAGCAGTGGCTTTCCAGTCCCTTAATATTATTCTCTTGGCCACAACCATGCCCAACATTAATGCCAGCTGCAAATAATAAGGCAAAGAGGACACTGAGTCAGAATAGCCAAAGATGGCCAATTCCATATCAGGAGGAAGAGTCTGATCATATGCCACTGAATATCAAGAGAAAATATCTTGCCAGTAATTTTGGAGTTTCAGGTTCCCTCTGCACCCTGACATCGATCACAAAAAGGAGACACAGCTGGGTAGATTTATGGAGTTTGGTTTTGGAATAGTGCAGTCTGTGAACAATTTTAAACTGAATTAATTGAAGTCTTGCGTTGATGGAACAGCTATGTATTCTCTTCAAGATTTCAGACCAGAGGTTGACAGATAAGTTGACACCAGCCTCCTTTTCCCAGGCTACCCTAAGATAATCAGAAGATGTATTCAACTGCAAAGAGAACAGGGAAACAAATAGTGAAACCATATGCCTAGAGTTTGGTGCTCTTCGCACTAGGTTATAGAAACAGTGCTCTTCCTGCTGAATCCTATAGTCAGAGAAAGCCTGCCGAACATGATGCCAAATCTGCAAGTAACGAAAAAAATTAATATGAGAAAGATGAAATCTATTAAGAAGGTGATCAAAGGAAGAAAAGTGACCATCTGTGTATAGCTCGTTAAATGTAGAAAGACCTTTATTATTCCACATTTGGAAGATTCTATCACTCAAAGTAACCTTCAGCCAGAAATGAGTTGAATAATAGAACCATCAGTAGTCAGTATATTCAGTATATAATCAGTATATTCCAAATGAGGTGCTTACATGACTCAAAATTCTCATGAATCCAGGCATATGCCCATATTTCTAGTAAAACTGGCATAAAATCAGCATGCATGTACATGGTACATAAGTGGAATCTGTAGCTTAATTAGCAAATTCTGACTAATCCAAAGTGACCATTTTTACCACAGAAACATTTTGAAACTTTGGGTAACAGCCTAGATCTTTATCCACCAAGTCATCATTTCTGTCTGTTTCCCGTTCCCATTATTTTTGCTTTGTTTTTGTGATTGACCATGGCAACCAGATGATACAAGAGTCTTTCTCTTCTTTCTTGCTGAGTGTATACAGTATGTATAGCTTCATTATATGTTTGTGCTATAGCCTGCAGACTGTGATGAGTTCATTTTAATGGAATGTGTACAGTTCTTACAATGAAGGCACAGTTCACAATAATGTTAATAAGCCTGTTTGTGCAATATTTACTTCGAGATTGGTTTCCAATCACACCTTGCTTTCCACAAAATACTGATACTGTCAGGGAATGAAGCATGTTCACACATTTCAAAACAATTTTAAAACAATGAGCATGAAGGTGAAGAAAGTGTGTCACAGGGATGGTGTTATCCATAGGCATGGAGGGTGAACCAACTACAGGGTACAGTTAGATGCGCTTCCTCCTTAAAAACAAATTTAAATAGAATGTCATGAAATAGTTTCAAGCTTCGTGTCGTCTAGCAACAACCTACACATCCCAGCATAAATGCTCCTGATAAATTATCTGTTATTAAAGCAGCTATGTTCACAAACCACTATAATTTGAGCAGAAAAACAATTTTAATGAGATGATTTGCGTGTAAAGAACTCAGCACTGGACAAAAACTGTGTGTTTTAAGGAGTGAGTGGATTCTGACTGGCCATTGCATTCAAGAGATCAACTGATACGTTTGTGATTGGCTACATTGCAAAACATGTTGTAATTAGAAACATTTCACGCTCTAAAGAGTGTAAACACCAAATCTGTTTTGCCATTATGTTATGATTAGGGAGAAAATTGATCATAGATGAACAGTTATGGTTAGTTCTTTCCTCTAAATGCAATCAGAAGCAGCATTTTAGCATTTAATTTGATAACAATATGGGTTTTTCAGTGGTTGATCCTAAAGTATTACCCCTCAAAACCACAAACTATAAAACAGCACATTATTTCAACCCTGTCATTGTAAATTTGAAATTCAGTTCACACTTTATATTAGGTGTCTTTAGGCCTACTTACATCAACTGATAGGAAAAATGTACTTATTGTGTTCATGCAAAACATGAACATTTTGCTGCTGTTGATGTGGGACATGGTTAGGTTAGGGTCGGGACAGGTTTAGTAGTATAGTTTTAAGGGTGGGTTAAGGTGTAAGGGGAGAGTCAACAGTGCAATGTAATTACAGAAATTAATAACATATGTAATTACATGAAGGTATTGTAAACACGTATGCACACAATAAGTGTGTTATATCAAATGATTAATTTAAATCTTACTATTAAAGACACTTAGAACCAAAATTCATATATTTAAATCTGCACTACTATTTTCTGGTTAAAAAATTTGTGAAATTCAATTATTAAGTGAGAACATAATTTTTTTTACATTCATTATTCATTATTGCAGTTTGCTATTGTGACCCTATAATATTAATTTAAATTTTGAGTTCTATAGTATAGCTTTAAAGACATTCGATGAGGTAGCCAACTATTTCATCATCATGCAGTTTCAATATGCCTTAAAATCATAGAATGGATAAAAGATCGATAATCCATATCTCTTTCAAAACATGTTTTATGCAACAACTATTTAGCCTTGTTACATTCAAAACAGTAGGCTAAGTATAACTGATGATGAGGTAAAAAGTAGTGCAACTATAATGACATACTAATAAAGACAATGTTTTAACCATACGGTCAACAATCTTTGATAATGTCCCTAAAAAATATAAAAAATGGGTGAAATATTGGAGTTGAACTAAACGTGAGTTAAAGTAAAGGGGAAAAGGCAAATTCTGAAGTCCATACACACACAAACACAGAACCTATTGATACTCTTAGTGGAAGTCACACCTTTTTTTAGTGTCTGTTTATATCACATCATTCACCATGGTGATTATTACTCATTACTGTCATTAAATGTTCTTGTCAAAACTTGATATCATTATTCTTTACAGGTCTAATAAGTTGTTTTGGCATGTCTCTATAGATATCAGCATAAAAAAAATAGATATTGTAGAAATTGTAAATATAAAATGGTAAATTTACTGCAAAAGCGTTTGTTGGGAAAATGTTTTGGAGAAGATGAAGTCATATATTATATTGGCTATGTACACACATGATAGTGACACATAAATGACATGTTATGAATGGACCTTCAGGATATCAAGCTGGCACACAGCTGGTTATGTAACTTCTCATGTTCTTCTAAATAAATGGCTTAAAAATGTACAAAATTGTTTTTATTTTGTTTTTTTTTTCAAATTCAACATGCCAAAAGATTTCTGTGAGTTTATGTTTAGGATAGGAGAAAATTTGATTAGCTCAGTATAAAAAACATTATGCCTATATGGAAAGTCCCCTTAAACCATATGTAAATGTGCGTGTGTGTGTGTGTGTGTGTATGCACGCACGCAAGTTTTTGTGATTTATGAGGACACAAATTTGTATAATGATATGCGTATTACACTGGTATTAGGATGTAAACATGAAATATGAGGACATTTCATGAGTCTAAAAACAACCATTACGCCTATAGAATGTCCTCACTAAGATTGCAAAACAAACCTGTGTGTGTGTGTGTGTGTGTGTGTGATCCTGGTAAACCCTATATGTTAGGGGAACAAAATGTTCTTACAAAGATGGAAATATCCAAAATCTTTGACCTTGTGGGGACATTTTTTGGTCCCTATGAGGAAAACAGCTTGTAAATCAAAAAAAAGTGTTTTTTAAAAAAAATTTAATTATTCAGAAGGTTTTCTTTGATGGGTAGTTTTATGGTTAGGGGATAGAATATACAGTTTGTACAGTATAAAAATCACTATGTCTATGTAAAATCTCCATAAAATATGGACACCCAATGTGTGTGTGTGTGTGTGTGTGTGTGTGTGTATGCATGCATATATGCATGCATGCCACTATAAAAATACACAACAGTGCTATACCTTAAATGTTATGCTGAATCCAGGTTTGAAATTTACTTTATCATCCTCTTTGAAAGTGAGACACACCCTATCTAAATAATATTAAAAAAACAAATCCAAAAAAAAAAAAAAAAAGCATGCATACACAGTAGCTATGTAGACTCCTGTTACTGAGAGTCATTCAATGTGACGGATGTTTCCAGATGCTGAAGGGATTTTACATTAAAGAATGTCTTTAGGTGCATACTAATGAATTTGATTGTGCCATCTCAAATTTAATTGATAAAATATAATTTTATGATATCCTGAACAGGGAGGATTATGAAGTATGGAGCCCCTAAAGGGAAAAATAAGAAGTCAATTCTTTTGCGTTCTCTCACAAAACTTTTGCATTCCTTGCAAGTAAAAGCCAAATTTCTTGGGGGAACGCAAAACATTTGCGAGAGAATGCAAAAGCATTGCCAAATAATTTTTCCTCTCATCTCAATTTTTGCTCCATACAGAGGAAAAATAATAAATAAAATTAAATAAACAAAAAAAGTGATAAATGGATGTAGAACTGATCAGTTTGATCAATGATGTCACTTCTTATTAATCCTTTACAGTGACAGTTCATGATTATTTTGAGGTGAAAAAGTCATAGAGAGATAAATCATCCTCTTATAATTAAAATGAATGTTAATATAAAAAATATAAATTCTATCATAGAAAAAAATAAGTTTTATAATTTAGTTTATATTATTTAATATATGTCATCATAACATGAAATAACATATATTTTTAATATACTTCATCTTAAAAACACATGGTTGATTGTGAGCACAAACAGTACTTTCATGGAATGACTTATACCTTTTCATCTCTGTATGGTAAGTGACAAATCTGTTTCAGTGTTTGTCAGGCAATCCTAGAATATGTTAACCAGGAGCTCATGTTTATAGAGGCAATTGACTTGAGATAGACCGAGACCTCCACTTCTCTTCCCAGGAGGTTCTTATTCTTCAAAAACGTTTTTTTGGTGTGGTCCAGGCTTTATCATAGCTGTCTTCAATAACCTTTTAAAGGGTAAGCATTGCTTGAGGGATGGGTTTTGGTCAGGTCTTGGCCACGCGTAGCAATATACATGAAATCAGAGCTGTCTTTGTGAAATATTTCAGAATAATAAATATCAGCTGTCATTCCTAGTGCTCACCCTGTCATAATGGCCTGTTTAACCTTTTGTATACATACTTGCACGTGACAAAGATAACTTTTTAACCTGTATTTTGCCAAGAGCGACCCTCTGAAGTTGTATCTATCTTAAGGAGAACTTGTGAACAGAAAGCTGAGAAGTTCAGCAGAATATATAGAATACTTGTAGAACATGTTAAACCAGGAGGAGAGTTTGTATATATATATATATATATATATAATGTTTGCTTAAACACGGAAACTGTCAGAAAATATAATGATTAAAGAAACCTTAACATGTTTACACAAAACAGCAGTTGTCTCACCCAATCAGAGTTAATTCCCCTACTCTGACCTGAATCTCTGAATCAAATGAAGATAACCGAAATCATTTTTTGTATCTAATACCATTTGTATGACACATATTGTTAATGAATCTCATAAATTCTCACTGCTGACAAACTAATATGTGGTTTTAAAATGCAGAGTTAAGATCAAGTTTCATGCCAGGTTTTATAAACAATGTCGTTCTCTCCTGGGGGCATCATTTTGCTACCCAACCCTCTTAGGTGACAATATTGTTGTGTGCAATTAATCATTTTGATAAACCATGTGTTGCTGTGGAATAACTAGGCCTATCAAGTCACTGTAGAGGGGTGGATGCTAGAGATGAGGACTAAATCATTTCTTTTGTTTTGAAATCGGCCATCAATAGATATTGTTGAAAAGTCGTTATTTTGTTTGTTTTTTGGTGCACAAAAAGTATTCTCGTCGCTTCATGACATTAAGGTAGAACCACTGTACTCACATGAACTGTTTTAAATGTGTTTTTAGTACCTTTATAGACCTTGAGAGTTTCAGTGGCTTTGCTCTCAGTAGAGGCCTCACTGAGCCATCGGATTCAAAAATATCTTAATTTGTGTTCCGAAGATGAACAAAGGTCTTTTACGGGTGTGGAACAACATGAGGGTGAGTAATTAATGACAGAATTTTCATTTTTGGGTGAACAAACCTTTAACTGTTGGGGCAAAACATCTGATGTGTAACCTTATATTAGATCTGTGTGATACAGTAGGTCTTAGGCTGTCTGTTTCAATAATGTTAAACAATTGTGGGATCATGGGGAAAAAAAGTTGAATATATATATATATACAGTTGAGCTCAAAAGTTTACATACCCCATGCAGAATCTAGAAAAATGTGAATCATTTTAACGAAATAAGAAGGATCATGAAAATTGCATGTTATTTTTTATTTAGTACTGTCCTTAATAAACTATTTCACATAACAGTTGTTTACATAAAGTCCACAAGACAAAAAAAAATAGCTGAATTTATAAAAATGACCCCGTTCAAAAGTTTACATCCCCTTGATTCTTAATATTGTGTGTGGTTACCTGGATGATCCACGACTATTTTTTTTTTGTTTTGTGATGGTTGTTCATGAGTCCCTTGTTTATTCTGAGCAGTTAAATTGAGCTCTGTTCTTCAGACAAAATCCTCCAGGTCCTGCAGATTCTTCAGTTTCAAGCATCTTTTGCATATTTGAACCCTTTACAGCAGTGACTGTGTGATTTTGAGATCCATCTTTTCACACTGAGGACAACTGAGGGACTCAAACATAACTATTAAAAAAGGTTCAAACATTCACTGATGCTCCAGAAGGAAACACGATGCATTAAGAGTTGGGGATGTAAACTTTTTGAATTGGATGAATTATGAGAATAAATTGTACTTTTTTTGTTTTCTGGGAAACATGTAACTATCTTTTGTAGCTTCCAAAGGGCAGAACTAAATGAAAAAATATGTTCTTTAAACAAAAAACAAAAACAAAACTTGCACATCAACTTCTTGTTCAAAAGTTTTCACCCCTTACTCTTAACGCATCGTGTTTCCTTCTGGAGCATCAGTGAATGTCTGCAGCTTTTGTAATAGTTTTGCAACACAACTTTCTGTATTTGCCTGTGTTTTGAGTATTTGCAGCGCGTGTATTTGCATGTGTTGTGAACTTTTGCAGAGCGTTTCTGTATTTGGTTGTGTTGTGAACTTTTGCAGCACGTTTCTGTATTTGCATGTGTTGTGAACTTTTGCAGTGCATTTCTGTATTTGGATGTGTTGTGAACTTTTGCAGCACATATGTTGAGCACAAACAGATTAAGATGTTTTCTTTATTTGCTGGTGTTTTTTCTATTTACATGTGTATTCTTCAGTTGCAGCACGTTGAGCTCTCTCGGCCACCGTAATATTCTATCCCATAACCCTAAACCTACCCATCACAGAAAACATTCTGCATTTTTACATTTTTAAAAACAAAAAAACATCATGATTTAGGGTTTTCCTCATGGGGACCAACACTATGATATTTAATATGATGCATTCATATTCATAGGTATAATTCTTCAAACTTGCCAGCACAACTGTTGAATGTGCAGAATATAACGTTAAGCATATCACTATTTTCCAAAAGTGTTATATGTATGTGCTCCAATCACTTGTGGTCTTTATAAATTATATAAGAATCCATGAAAGCATTGGCTGTACATTATGAACTTTCCATTGTTGTATTTATTTTTAGTGTGTTGTTTTGAATCTATTCATTGTAACAATTAATTAATTTTTGTTTCCTTTTTTAATTAAAAATCTATAATGACAAAATAATGACAATACAATTTTAACAATATATAATGACAAAATGCCATAACTTCCAGTCAATTACTTTTTGCAAAGCTCTTTGAAACAATGTGTATTCTGAAAATCACTGTACAGATAAATTTGACTAGACTATTAACAAATAAACATAAAGCATTAATTATAGTAAGTAAATACCACACTGTTAACTGGCATTTGGTCATTTTTCAAATCTTTCCTTTTTGTTTTTGTCACCATCTTTTTTTCTGGCTTTTTCTCGTTCTCTTCTTTTTTTTCAACATCATCTCTGCCGAGGGGGTTTGTAAGTTTCAACAGAACATTCCACTGTGTGCATGTTTTACAGTGATAAAAAAGTGGGTGTTTGGTTTCATATATGTGCTAAACGTGTATGTGCTTGTGGTATACATGTGTGTTTGTTCAAGTATGTCTGTATATTCAAATAGTTTAAAAGTGGTTAATTTTTTAACAAAACATTAACTTATTTATTAATGGATTTCATTCATAATCCGAGCTTCCTCAGAAAAAAGATCAGTGAATTGACACTACAGATGATTGAAAACATACTTGTAAAAAAAATACTGATTATTGAATATTATTAGAATCTTTCTTAGTATGTGTTGGAGACATTCTATTGTATTGTTATTGGCTCTTGACAAACCCAGTTTTATTGTTCACAAAGCCCCGAATGAGATAAGATAAGTGCAAATGTTCCATCCTCCATTACACATGAGATAAATTCTCATTGGCTGGAAGAAATGAGTCTATGATGACATCATGTCCTTTATGAGATCATGCTTAAAATAGCATTTTAAAAATATTTTAGCATTCTATTTTGGGCTCACAGAAGGTGTAAAGTAATCATAACTAACTCATTTCAAGAGTGTTTAACATTTACTTTTTTTTTTATTTGGTGTAAACCAGATGAAAGCACAGAGTTTCCAGATTTTCAGCATCTTTTTCTATACGCTATTGTTTCACTAATTAATCATTGCCAAACAGGTTGTCACAGAAATATCAGAAGTTGGAAAATCCTGTCTATACCTGTATGCACACCCACACACAACCACACACAATATTATAGTTATAAAAATATAGACTTGATAGTCATAATCATTTCACACCCTCTTGAATCAGTGCACAAGTGCATAGCATTACATGAAAGCACAGATATGTGTACAATAATGGATGCATGCATACAAACAAACTTGTGTGTTTGGGGTTTCACCAGTTCCACTTCCACACCCTAACTGCCAAAAGAAAAAGAAGCAGCATTGGTTTTGCAGGTGTTTACGAAATAGAGATAGAGAGAGATGTGGGTGGGTGTAAGGTGAGAGTGTTGGGGTGAGAGTAATTCTGGTAAAGGTCTGGTAAATCTGAAAGGTTTACTTTATTATTACAGGTAAATAGACAGATTGGATGGGTTTATGTGCATTGGCGTCATCAGGTATGCAATATGTTATTGTTGCTGATGAACTCCAGTATTAATAACTTACTTAAATAACACACCTTTGCATGACTGACAGGTTCAGTAATATGTGTTATTATACTTTCAATATATCATTGTGTTATGTATGTATGTATATATATGTATATATGTGTGTGTGTGTATATATATATATATATATATATATATATATATACATACACAGTATCCCACAGAAGTGAGTACACCCCTCACAAAATTATATCTTTTCATGTGACAACACTGAAGAAATGACACTTTGCTACAATGTAAAGTAGTGAGTGTACAGCTTGTATAACAGTGTAAATTTGCTGTCCCCTCAAAATAACTCAACACACAGCCAATAATGTCTGAACCACTGGCCACAAAAGTGAGTACACCCTTAAGTGAAAATGTCCAAATTGGGGCCAATTAGCCATTTTCTCTCCCCTGTGTCATGTGACTCGTTAGTGTTACAAGGTCTCAGGTGGAGCAGGTGTGTTAAATTTGGTGTTATTGCTCTCACTCTCTCATACTGGTCACTGGAAGTTCAACATGGCACCTCATGGCAAAGAACTCTCTGAGGATCTGAAAAAAAGAATTGTTGCTTTACATAAAGATGGCGCAGGCTATAAGAAGATTGCCAAGACCCTGAAACTGAGCTGCAGCATGGTGGCCAAGACCATACAGCGGTTTAACAGGACAGGTTCCACTCAGAACAGGCCTCGCCATAGTCAAAGTAATAAAAGAAGTTGAGTGCACGTGCACAGTGTCATATCCAGAAGTTGTGTTTGGGAAATAGACGTATGAGTGCTGCCAGCATTGTTGCAGAGGTTGAAGGGGTGGGAGGTCAGCCTGTCAGTGCTCAGACCATACACCGCACACTGCATCAAATTGGTCTGCATGGCTGTCGTCCCAGAAGGAAGCCTCTTCTAAAGATGATGCACAAGAAAGCCCGCAAACAGTTTGCTGAAGACAAGCAGACTAAGGACATGGATTACTGGAACCATGTCCTGTTGTCTGATGAGACCAAGATAAACTTATCTGGTTCAGATGGTGTCAAGCATGTGTGGCGGCAACCAGGTGAGGAGTACGAAGACAAGTGTGTCTTGCCTAGAGGGCTGCATGAGTGCTGCCGGCACTGTACTGTGCATGCCAACATGTACTGTGACATACTGAAGCAGAGCATGATCCCCCCCCCTTTCGGAGACTGGGCCGCAGGGCAGTATTCCAGCATGATAACAACCCCAAACACACTTCCAAGACGACCACTGCCTTGCTAAAGGAGCTGAGGGTAAAGGTGATGGACTGGCCAAGCATGTCTCCTGACCTAAACCCTATAGAGTACCTCAAAAATGACGTTTTTGTATGCAAAACTCAGAAGCGAGTTAGCATTTTAGGACTTCTGGTTCTATCGCCCTAAAGTCTATGGATTTTTTGAATGGGTTTTTGCTAAATCGCCTGAAATAATGTCTGTGGTTAACAAAGCCTCTAAATATTTTCACGTATTGATCTATGACATAAAACACACCAGTTATAACCCGCTTGTGATTTTTTAAACCTTTATTTTGTCTTAAAAACGGCGGTTGCTAACAAGTTGCTAAGAGAGACTACTTCCTTTGGCGGGGACTTTAGATGTCATCATGACAAACAGGACATTTGGACAGCATTTTTCATAAAATAGTGGATAAGTATTCATACACGAGCGAGCATGTTTTTAAATAAATTTGTTTTTTAAATAAAGTTTGAGGAAGCTTGGTGGTGGTGACATCGATCCGCGCCCATGGTGTGCTGTAGTCCGTTTATACTGTTAGCTTTTTATATCTGACAACTTTATTTAGGCTTCAAAATGTATAAATGTTGTGTTAACTTTATCAAGTTTATCTTGATAGACAAAACGTGTAAGTGTCATAACCCTTTGTTAAACACAGAGCATATTTTTTTGCGATTTTCCAAAAGTCTATGGGAAAAATGCATAGGCTTTCGATTGAGGAAAGCCCTGCATCGCTAAATTCTGGGTTGCCCTACAAAAACACGTAATCTCTGAGGTACTCTATTGAGCATCTGTGGAGCATCCTCAAACGGAAGGTGGAGGACCACAAGGTCTCTAACATCCACCATCTCCGTGATGTCGTCATGGAGGAGTGAAAGAGGACTCTAGTGGCAACCTGTGAAGCTCTAGTGAACTCCATGCCCAAGAGGGTTAAGGCAGTGCTGGAAAATAATGGTGGCCACACAAAATATTGACACTTTGGGCCCAATTTGGACATTTTCACTTAGGGGTGTACTCACTTTTGTGGCCAGTGGTTTAGACATTAATGGCTGTGCTGTGTGTTAAGTTATTTTGAGGGGACAGGAAATGTACACTGTTATATAAGCTGTACACTCACTACTTTACATTGTAGCAAAGTGTCATTTCTTCAGTGTTGTCACATGAAAAGATATAAAATATTTACAAAAATGTGAGGGGTGTACTCACTTCTGTGAGATACTGTATATAGCCTACACACACACACGAACACACACACACACACATATATATATATAGAGAGAGAGAGAGAGAGAGAGAGAGAGAGAGACTAGGCCTAGAAATACAATGGTGAAAGTAATGAACTTGATAATGAGAATAAGCTTGAACTTGAACCTAACCCCTAGCATTCTATATACACCTTTTATTAACATGATCAAACAACAATAAAAACTCTATAATTTGTAAATCATGTAAGTCATTTGTCTTCTTCCATTGTTGCAGAACCAGGCGACCTTTATCCATGCTCGTTAGATCTCTGAAACTCTGTGAGGCGTGTCTTGTCAGGAAGGGAAAGAGGAGAGATAGAGAGAGACAAACAGAGAAGGAAGGAAAGGGCGGAGAGGGAGAGGCAGGCAGGCAGGCAGGCACACATACACACCCAGCCCTTTCTCTTCTCTTCTGCCCCCGCCTGTCTCCGGCTGAGCGTATCTGGAGCCAAGAGCGCGCCCGTGAGCGCGCCCCACCCTCACCTCCCGCGAGCGCCCTCCCGCCCGGCCTTAATCATGTGATAGATTCTAAATTCACTCAGGACACTTTAAACAAGAAGTTTGGACAAGAAGTTGTTTCGTAACTCTCCGGATAGTTTTACGGCGTCTGCCTAAATGCAAGTGTCATTTGGATGTGTTTCATGCTATCGTGATTCGGGTTGTTGCTGTCGTCTGTGGTCCTTCATAACGGCGCACTTTTAACTTGAGGAATATTTACTGACATGTAAGTTACTATCTTTATTAAATACCATCAGCTGTCTTATATAGCCTACCATCGACAGTCAAATAAGCAGAAACAAAGCCTTCTGCTGCTCCTGAGGTAAACTTACGGAGTGCCTAACATTAAACTAACATTTTAGTACATCTTTAAATATTACTTTTTTTAAATAAATAAAAAATATTTAATATTTAAAAAAAAAATTAACATAAAAATATTTATAGATATAGAATATTTATTTAATTTTAGATATTTGTTTTCATGATTTTTTCTAAATTGAGAGAAAAAGGTGTAGACAATTTTCTATACACAAATTATAGTAATATAATAATAATATCATAATAATACTCTAAAAATGTCGAATAGTGTAAAAAATATGAAAAATTTATATTGAAAAAAACGTGAGTGTACATAGCTTAATCATTATATTCAATAAACGGTCTATAAAAATTCTGACATTACGTTTTTAATAGTAAGAAGTTTTATTGGGGTTACGCCATTTGACCTGAACAACATATTTAGTAGTATATGTGATATTTTTAAATTTTATTTTTAATGACTTTGACACACAATTAAGAGTATCTAAAGGGGTCCCTTTCTATTTTATACAGTAGGCTACTTTTCCTTTTCCAATCCTTGGACAGTTACACCACGTAGACATTTTTACTTCAACAGTATCACAAAGTCTTACTTGAATTGAGAATTTGAAAACATGTCATTTAGTCATTTACATTTTTTTATTGTATGAAGTGCATTTTTTTTTAAACAACTTCAAAATAATGAGGGCCATGTCACTGACACATACACATACTGACACATCTCGTGTTTGTTTTGATTATTGTGAGTTTTATTAATATTGCTCTTTTGGCACTTCTGTTTTATTGCTGAGATCAACCTGTTTCGGTACTGTCACTGATGTAGTTGTACTGATATGTGTTCTTGGCTGGACTTTAACTTTAATCTTGTATCAGCACAGTTGGCACAATTTACAGTCTCTTAGTACATTTATGATCAGTACCAGAACATAAATGCAAATGCTAATTTTCAGGCAAACAAAATGAACTGTACAGCCATAGCAACATGTGTGCAGGATCATGTTGATGCATGCCTGTTTTGGCTCAGTTGCAGTTTTTAACTAAACATTTATTTTGTCACATTTCTGTGTTAGGAAATGAAGAGAATTTCTCTGCAACTCCTTATATAAGAAGTTTAATTATTAACAAATAACAGTATTGCATTAATACTTGGCAGGTCTTTAGTTAATGTACATTCAAACAGTTCAAAATGTCATAACACCTTGATTCATTTTTTTTTTACAGACCTATATAATAATTTTTGAATATGCATTATATTAATTTGGCAAAATAGTGCATGGCATGCATAGTTTTAGTTGAATATACATCTAATATAACTGTTTTTATTCAAATCAAAAATATTATTTAACATGGCTTCAAGCTCCATGCAGTAATTGGTTTGGGTTTTGATCAGCTTTGGCTATATTTAGTATGTTCGGCTATTCATAATTGGACAGCCTGCTGTTGCAATTTGGACTGTATGAAGATTAGGTGCACTGTATATATGTACATAGTTGACATAGCATTTTAGGTGTAAAAATCAAATACAATAAAACTCATAGTCCAAGCTTTGTTTCAAGGCTGAGGTTTGCGTCAGACATTCCATCTGGCATATGGAGCCTCTTTTCCTGTTTTCAGCATTTGAGGGGAGGCTGCCTAGGGGGAGTGAACACACACACACTAACACACACACGCCTGGACCCTCCACCCACTTACACGACTCTTTCCTTGGATCAATACTCTGATGTTATCGCAATACACACACACAAACAATCCACTACAAAAGAGGATCATTTTCAGAGCTGCATTCCATTGTTAAAATGCTCGGCCTCTCTCTCTCTCTCTCTCTCTCTCTCTCTCTCTTTCTTTTTCTTTAGTTTGAGAAAAGGCAAGAAAGGAAACTATGGCCCCCATGTAGCAGAGCTCCTCTACTGTATGTGTTAGTCTCACTAAGGAAACAATAACAGACACATTGTGGCCTTCTCACTAAATTTGGTCTTCGGTTTAAATTTCAGTCTAATCTGATCTAATCTTTTAGTCAGATAGAGGCCTACCTGTAAAGTTTTCCACATTGGGATCTCTTTCAGTCTCAGATCTCAACAAGCTAACAAAAATGCTCTAAGAATGTTTTGCTAACGTTCCCAGTAAGTTATAAAAATGAATGTTCTTTAAATTCCAGTTTTTGAGAATGCTTTGAGGACATTATTAAAGGATCTATATGTAGAATTCAGACACCCTATTAGTGAGACCGTTGGCTGTTAAGTGAACTGCAGCCAGCAGTTGTTACTTGTGCACATGAAACGTACAAGAGACTGAAGCGCTAACCTTTAACCCACAGAAAAAAATCAACCCTCTGCAACAATTTAAAAGTAGCCCAACTACGCGGGAAAACGTTTGATTTTCCTGGAAAAAACATCCCGAGTCCTTCACATAAATATCAGTTTACAGGCTTTCATAGACAACCTAGGAAAAGGAGGAAGGTCTTGTTTTTTAAGCTTTGTTACAAACTGTTCACACATTGGCAATAAAAAACCTATTTATACATGAAAATTCTTACATATGGCCCATTTAAAGACCAGATAACTTTGAAAGAACGTTTTGTTAATGTTACTGGAGGAACATTTGTTTATAACTTTGAGAGAACCTTGCCAGATCGTCCAAAGTTCTGAGAACATTCCTTGTTAGCTGGGCAAGCATCTCCCAGACTCAGACACCTGGCAGAAAAACCTATCTGTTATCTGAGAGCGGTGGTTATTGACGGGTTGTGTGCATTGAACCAGTGCTGTTTAGTTTGGTTTTGGGTTTTGCATGGGCTTGCTATTAGATTCTGCACTTTGTAATTTTGGTTTTTGTATTTTCTCCATGTCAGCAAGCTGGACCATTTCTCTGTACTAGGAAAGTGCATTAGAGCGTAACACTGCCGTTCTGTGGTTTTGAGTGTGTGTGTGCCTTAATGGATTTGCGTACTTCACTGGTCTGCAATGTTGAATGAAGAGTGTGTGTAATTTATAGATGGGTAGATTTGACAGAAAGACTTTTAAAATGTTCTTCGAACAATCTGAACTACTCATTCACACCACCTGAGAAAAATAATTAATAGTGACACTAAACCCTAAAGAAACAGGTAATGTGAAGTTAAAGTGATAATGTGATATGACAGCTGAAATGATAGTAAAATTAAGTATTTAAACAACTTAATTTAATTGGTTGTAGAGAATGATAATTATTGGTATTTGATGGGTTATGAAGTCTTGGCACTCCGTAATAACTGCATCTAATAACCTCTGAATTTTATAAGACTGTTAAGTTTAATTGACGGTTGTGTGAGTTTATCTGTGTGTGAGTATGTGTTTTGTTGTTGTTAGCAGTGAAAGGCTTCATGATTAATGTAACAGATTCACTTGAACTCTGCCAAGCCTGGAGGATAGTTGTGATTGCGAACAGCTCACTTTATCATATTGTCGTATAAACAACTTATTCACCCCTTTGAGATAAACACAAAAAAATCCATATAGAAAAACTCACTCTGCGTAAAAACTGTCCGCGTTTAACTATGATGGCGATATACAAACTGTCTCTTTTATTTGGAAAAGGACTGTTTGTTTGACTAAGATTTCCTAAGAAGGAGCTTAGCAGGCTTTGATGCTTCTGCATACAAGTTGAAAAGAAAGCAGTGGTATACACTAAGTATAAACTACTATATTTCAAATAAATGCTGTTCTTTTGAACGTTCTATTCATCAAAGAATCCTGGAAAAAAGTTTCATGGTCTCCACAAAAATGGAAATTAAGCAGCACAACTGCTTTTCAAACTGATAATAATAAGAAATGTTTCTTGAGCAGAAAATCAGATGATTGATTTCTGAAAGATCATGTGACACTGAAGACTGGAGTAATGGCTGCTGAAAATTCAGCTTTGATCACAGGAATAAATTAAATTTTTAAATAAATCTAAATAGAAAAACATTATTTTAAATTATAATCATATTTTCAGAATATTACTGTTTTTATGGTTTTAATAAAAAAAAAATGCACCTTTGTGCATAAGAGACTTCTTTCAAAATCTTATACTGATATCAGTGTACTACTAGTATACTTGTAAGTGTATTTCAGTACAACTTGAGACTAAATTGGCCCACTTTTTAGTGTATAAAAGTATACTGTAACAGTAGTAACATTTTTTTTAGTAAAAGTTTACAACTACATTTTTCATTTGAATTATACTACAAGTGAACTTATAGGTGAAGCAAACTTTCGAACAGTTCATCGAGGCCTTTCTTACAGGAGCATGGCTAACAAACACAACCCTTATTTTCATCAAAATCTTAAAGATGAGCTTCTGCAGTTTTATAAATGTGAGGTTAGTTCAACTGATAACAAAAAAATTCAAAGAAAGTCATCATTTACTCACCCTCATGTTATTCTAAACCTATGCAACTTTCATTTTTTCCCCCGTCCATCCATTTTCCAAACCGTTTGTCCTATAGGGTTGTGGGGATATATGTGAGGTCCTAGGGTCACATACAGTATGTAGAATTCCAAATGAAATATGACCGGACTGTTATGCTTTTTTTTTTTTGTAATTTTTGTAGCTTGGCAGTATCACCCTTTCACTTCATTGTATGGAAAAGAACAGCCTGTACATTCTGCTAAACTTCTCATTTTGTGTCTAATTGAAGAAAGAAAGCCATACAGGCTTAACATGAGAGTGAATAAATTATGGCAGAACTTTAATTATTAGCTGAATGTCACGGAGTCACAGCCAACACCCACCAACACCAACGCATCGTCACCGGATCGTCACGCTCCACCCACTCGCTCACAGTCTCCAGTATACTAATCACCTGCACCTGCACCTCATCATCCATGGACACTATAAAGACTCTCACTTCCCTCACTCATTTGTCTGGTCTTGGCTTACGTACCTGGACTCCCTACCTGTTACTCACCTGAGTTGACCATGTTCCCACCCTGTCGTCTTCCGTCTCCAGTTCTCCGTTCTCTGTGTTCACCAGCATCTACCAAAGACATTCCACTGTTATCACCCAGCTAAGTTCCATTTCTAAAGTGCTTCATAGACTTACCTGCATCCACCGTCTGCCTGTGTTTGTGCCTCTGTTCAATGAACTTGTGTGTTTCACTTACCTCTCTGCTTCCGTCTCTGTCCTGACACTGATCTATTCGTTTAATACACTACAGACATTAAGTCAGTGTCTAGTTACTCTTAGTAAAGTATTCAAACTGATGTCATGAATAGCGTTTAACTCATCTGTTGTAACTTGTCTTTATTTTGGTATATCTTTAGCTGTATAGAACTGGTGAATTTGAGTTCACCAAGTACAACAAAGATGTTGATCCTGGAACAACATTCCAATCAACAAATCAGATTTGAAGGACAGGTTTACAGTTTATGTCAAAAAGGGTTAGGGGCTTCTGCACCATTCTTATTCACATATCAGTTCCCTCTGATTTTAAGGAGAACTTATGGGTATGGATAGGTTTAGGGGTAGGGATAGGGTTAGCACTAAATTTTCAGACAAGAATGTTGTTGATGCAGGAACATGTCTTACTTGGCAAAATCACGGTGATCGTATAGAACTCTGTACTGTTGGCTTGAGGTTGTGGATTAGTATGTCTGTATTTGTGTGTAATGTATGGTCTAATATGTTGTTTTGTTAACCCACACCTGACCCTGGGGCCAATGGGAGTGGTTGCCAAGCCTGTGTATGTGTGTGAGTGCCATTGTCTCTTGCAATAGTAGACCTGTTTACAAGTATATATGTGTGTCTGAAGTCTCAGAAAGACTGAATATGCTGGGAGTGTATCTGGACTCAGTGGACCTAATATGGATTGTTCTGTGTGTGCGCGTGCGTGTGCATGTGTGTTAACAGCACCACCCTGGGTTAATGATTGTAAAAAGAGACTTTACATTCACCCCTCTCTCTGTTTCTTCCCCTCTCTCTCAGACTTTGGACTGTAAAAGCACTCACATATAATTAAGTCAGTCTCATGGCTCACTGATGAAGTGTCCCACATCCCGTTTCTGCCATACTGAGTCCACACACTCCACTGAGTTCCAATGAAAACAAGTCCTGTGGGTCTTTTTACTTTAACTTTTGGAAATAGAAATGGTAGCCAGTACCAATATCACCTGTAGACTTGAGCACCTGCATCTTTGTGTTGGTCTTTGTGCACACAAAACGCGCAGCAAAATATATTTGTGTCTTTTGTGTTTGCAAGACCACATGCTCATATAGTATGTAAGATATCTGATGTGCTGGTGCTGCTGTTATCCCTTGCCTTTAGCTTCCTTTGTGCATTGTAGACTTGTTAGCTATATTCTTCTCCTTCTATGGGCACTTTTGACCCTGCAGACTTTTACAAAATAAACTTTATTAAAATAAACTAGTTCACTAGTTCATTTAATTTCAGCTTACAACATCAAATTTAAACTTTTCTGTCACATCTCAAATGACGATCTTGTTTAATAGCATTCTGTGGTGGAAATTACATTTTCACATATTTGGAATAAGATAGTAAAAATAGACTCTTTTTGTCTTGCTAAGATTAATTTAAGAGATTTGCTAGTGAAAGGGTGCATTAAAAGTGACACTAAAGACATTTGTAATGTCCTAAAAGATTTCTATTTCAAATAAATGCAACTAAATGTCTGAAGGATCATGTGACACTGTGTAATATCTGCTGAAAATTTAGTTTTGCAATCACAGGAAAAAAATCACATTTTAAAATATATTAAAATAAAAACTGTAATAATATTTCGGGTATAAAAATGGGTAACACTTTATTTTAAGGTGACGTAGTTACACATTACTACATGTACTTACTAGTAATAACAGTAAATGATGCATAATTACAAGTAACTAACTCTAAACCAAACCTTAACCCTAACCATAACTCTATAGTAAGTACATGTAGTTAATATTACTCAGTACTTATTTGAGTAAGTACAATGTAACTACGTCACCTTAAAATAAAGTGTAACCAAAAAATGCAGCTTTGTTGACTTGAGCAAGAGATTTCTTCCAAAAACTTAAAAAAACATCTTACCGACCCCAAATGTTTGAACACTACTGTATGTTTACAGTTTATTATTAATATTTTTATATATATATTTCAAGACTGAAAATCTGGGTCTGAGACAATAGTATCTAAAAAAATACCTATAAGGCATTAACAAAAACAGCAACAAAAAAAAAGCATAGTAAAAAACCTTTTTCATTCAAAACAAAAACCATGAAGCTGAAGAAACACCCTAAGATGTGGGTAAGTTCAGGGAATGAATCATTATCTAAGGATTAAATAGTAGCATTTAGTAACAATTCAATAATGTGGCCTCTCTGTTCCCCAAGACGATACTGGGAAATGAGTCAGGTGGAAAAAGCTCTAATAATGTTGCAATCTTATGTACAACCACACACAAACAGTGTGCATTGCCCTGGGCATCTTAACTTCCCCTGTACTTTAAGTAATTAGTGTTTCAGCACCTCTCTCATGCTTCTCTGCTTTTGTGTGCTTGTAATGAAGAATGACTTCCCGATGGTTCACGACACACCTCTGATGTGGGACTTTTTGCCACCAACTGATATACTACTGTTTGTTTTCTGTATTTCCCAGAATTCCAGTGGCAGCAGCCATGCTCATGTGTGACTCTATAAATACAGACATGGTGAGTACAGCTGTTAGGGTAAATATTCTCAAATAAATTGGTTGTAAAGAAATAGTTGGTATGATGGTACAAATCATTTCTGAAAAGTTTTGTAAAGATCTCTTCTACGTTGTAAAATGTTTTAAATAAAACAAAAATTACTAAAGTATGTTTGACAAGAAAACTACTTCAAAATTTCGTGTTCAGTTCAAAATGTTGATCGCAGATTCTTTGTAATTATATTTGTAGTGTATTAGCCAAAAGAAGTTGTTTTGAACTAATCTGAAATTTTTCTTCACTTCCTGATGCTTGTCTGGTTCTTTGCATCCGGTTTGCG
Source organism: Elopichthys bambusa (assembly GCA_037101425.1). Taxonomy (NCBI): domain Eukaryota; kingdom Metazoa; phylum Chordata; class Actinopteri; order Cypriniformes; family Xenocyprididae; genus Elopichthys; species Elopichthys bambusa. The sequence continues at coordinate 12,901,730 of CM074436.1, read as the reverse complement.
TGATTTTAAAGAAAACAATGCTTCACTTTCCGTTTCCAATAACAAACCTGCCTTACCAACTAATTCACAATGGCCTGCTTGGCACATGGCCATCTGAACACCCTAGTCTTGGGTCATCGGAGTGTTTGTTCAAGTGCAGTATTCACTTGAATTCTGGGTAATAGCAGGAGACTCATTTATAGAGACTAATAAGGATATTTTTGAATTGCATGAGTATATTATTAGGATATTACAAAATGTATCTCTAAAACTCATCTCGTACTTGCTTGCTTTCTCATTTTCTCTCTTTCTCTAACTGCAGATGGATATGCATTCCTTTCTTATTAGGTTAGAAGTTTATATGGGGTGGGAAGTTGAATTTGGCTCATACTCAGTCATTCAAAGTTAGTCTTTTTTTGTGGGTTTATAGTCCCCAGACTCAACTGCTGCTCAGAACAGCTGCTTTATATGAGTGCTTGTGTAATTATGTACATGTGAATGTGTAAATATGCTAGCAAGTTCACGGAGTGTTAAAAGTCTCTTTCTCTTTCTCTCGCAGTCATTATACCAGTCTTATCCCATCGCGATTAAACCACCATCTGAAGCCTTCGGAGTCGTATCTCCTGTGGTCACTACTTCTGCAGCCCAGCTGTACCATCCACACTTCCATTACTCCAGCTATCCAGCACACTATCCCTATGGAAGCCCCCCTCACACGCACCCTCAATCCCAGGACGTCCATCACTCCCAGAATGAACCTGTTGACTTAACCGTCAGCAAAAGATCCTCCGTTTCATCGCCTTCATCATCTCTGGCATCATCGTCGCCAAGAGCCACCCCTCCATCCCAATACGAGCGTGCCAGTCCAGTCTCACGTCCTCACCTCGGCTCCGGCTCTGTAACAGGAAGCCCTTCCCGGTCATCTCAGACAAGTCAGCTGACCCCACCATTGGCCCTTCCCATTCCTGCGGTAAGAATAGGGATGCTTTACTGTTGGTGCCATGGGACTGAATGATTACCGTATTCCCATGCCATGGTATTTACATGGTAATCCAACATGTTTTTAAAAAAATATGGCATTACCATACTTGAAAATTAGCTAGTTTGCATGATATGACACTCATTAAAAAAAAAAAAAAACATTAAAAATGGAATTCATGAATACATTTATTTGAATACACATCTTCTAAGCATGTTTTTTAAAGTTCTGATTTAAAATAGATGTTATTATTATTATTATTATTTACTATTTTAACAAAACTAATTTAAACAATGTTGTATATCATAGAGAGGACCTCAGTAATGCACTGCCCCATGTACTGTATTAATGATTAATGAAGGCATATCATCAACTATGAAACTGTTTTTGTCTTCTTGTCTAAAATTTAGAGGCCAACAGACATTTCTTATGTCATGTCTTATCCATCTGGGTTTTCTGGTATACAGGTGACGCAGGTTTTGACACCCTTTGTACCGAGCCCTGGCATCATTCCAGTCATTTCTATGCTGCAGCCATTATCTGTACTCTACCCCTCCCCCCTACACCTGCCTTCCTCCATCATGATTTCACCCGTCGCACCTGAGGATCCTGCTCACCACAAACAGTGTAAGGGGATGACATACTGCATCACATACAGACATTTTCACATTTGATCCTTAAAGGAATAGTTCACCGAAAAATGAAAATTCTGTCATCATTTACTCACCCTCAAGTAGTTCCAAACCTGTATGAATTTCTTTATTCGGCTGAACACAAAGGAAGATATTTGGAAGAATGTCAGTAACCAAACAGATCTCACCCCCCATTTACTACCATAGTAGGAATAGTAGAAATAAATACTAATCATGATTTTTAATCGGTGACAGTAATATAGCCTTACATTTTTTTTTTTGTGTGTTTGATTTCTCTCTTGTCTCTTGTCTTCAGTTCCCACGATGAAGTCAGAGAATCCCCCAGACAAACATGAGCTCCTCAAGCCAATCAAATCTGAGCCCCACCCTGAACACGCTCAGGATCCCCGCAGCCAGGAAATAACCTCATCCGTCATTACTGTCCCACAGAATTATGAGTGAGTGTTGAGCCCTCAAATAATATATGCTCACTTTGTTCTTTATTAAATCACAGTAACGGGTAATACTTGAGCATGTATGCTATGAGAATGTTAATGAAAAACTGTATCTTAAAAATAATAATAAGTTGGGGACTTTGTGTTTGTGCATGTGGTTCTTTGTAAAACAGGTCACAGCTTGTCACTTTTTTGGGTTTTGTAGCATGTTTTCCCACACTTACAGTAGTGTCAATGTACAGTCAACACCGTACATCTGCTCGTAAAAACAACCTACTGGATTCCATATAGAAGTCTGTAATTATTATCTATCTATCTATGTAGGAAGAAACTGCATGACCTCTTGAAATGGGATTGCATTTGTAGTGGGTTTGGCCTACAATTCTCTTTCAGTCGTGAAAGTATGTGTGTGTGGTGTAACTTATATATTTCTATATCTGATGTTTTTTTGCTGTGGGTGTGATAAAATCCCCCAGCATGCATTTTAGAGACAGTCTGTCTCGACAAGTATTTTTCAAACCCTCATGGGGTGGGAATGTATCTGTACTTGTGTGTAGAGTTTTTTTTTTTTTTGCATTATTATTTTTTGTATTAGTGGACTTTTACAGCGGATGTGTATGTGTGATGTCCTCCAATGGGTGTGGTGTTATCTTCAGTTATGGACATACTGTGTGACAGAAAGAAAAATAAGTGGTGAAATAAAGAAAAATGGAGCGATGTTTACGAGGAAGGGTGGAGAGAGGGCTTGATGGAGAGAGGAAGGTGGAGTGATAATTTTATATTGGTTATGGAGCTACTTTTAGGAACAAATATCAGAAAGTGGGAGAATAAGTGACATACTGTAATGTAGATGATGTAGCTTAACCCGACAAGGAGGGTAAGGTGTATGGAGAGATGAGAAATAAAGAGAGAGAGACGCAGGATGTATTTAATTACAGGGTGTTTTTGGGCAGAACTTACAGTAAGTGGTATTTCTGTTAAGTAAATGTAGTGGAAATCGTGAGCCCAGTCACTTAGAAAAGTAACAGTCTTTTCTCAACAAGTTGCACAATTGGATATATTATTCATGTCTAAAGCACAAGTGGTGCGGAATGAGTTACGTTCCTAAGTGCCTTGTGGTTAAGGCTTAAGTGTGAGTAGTAGTAATAAGGATTCTTGCTTCAGCAACACCACCAAAAATCTTATACTGTAATTAAAACTAAATCTAATGTGTAGTTTACTAAGGTCATCAATACATACATAACTCAATGCTTTGAGGTTGAATGTATGGTATGGCTCTGACCCCTGGTGGTTAAAGCAAGAGCTGCACTCCAAACAAAGACCATTAGTAAAAACATTCTTTTTTTTTTTGTTCTTCTTTAACAGGAGAAATACGAGCTCTGTGATTGTACGTCGAAAGATAGAATCTCCAGATCCATTGAAGAAGCGTCGAATTCATCGCTGTGACTTCAACGGCTGCAATAAAGTCTATACCAAAAGCTCCCACCTGAAAGCTCATAGACGCACACATACAGGTAAATATATGTTAGACTTTTGTGCATACACACAACATATTTTGTGGATCCTGGAGCAACATTCCTGTCTGAAACTTTAGTCCTAACCCTATCCCTGGACCCTACCCCTAAACCTAATCCTACCCATATGTTTTCCTTAAAATCAGAGGGAACTGAATAACACTGATGTAGAAGCTAACTAACTCTGGTTGTAAGCTTAAACTTGACATAAACTGTAAACTTGTCCCTCAAATATGACTGGTTGATTGGAATGTTGTTCTAGGATCAACAAAGATGTTGATCCAGGAACATGTTGTACTTGGTGAAATCACGTTCACCTTACATGGGTCAAAAAATAAAAAATAAAATTCATACAAAAACAAGTTAAAGGGTTAGTTCACCCAACTAGATCATGTCATTCCAAACCCGCAAGACTTTCGTTCATCTTCGAAACACAAATGTAGATCTTTGAAATTAAATCTGAGAGTTTTCTGTCCCTCCATAGACAGCTACACAACTACCACTTAAAGATTTTCAAAAAGTTCATAAAGAGATCGTAAAACTAATCCATATGAATTAAGTGGTTCAGTCCAAATTTTCTAAAGAGACTTGATCGCTTTATATGATGAACAGATTTAATTTAGGTTTTTATTCACATTATTTACATATAAACATTGATCAGCTAACATAAACAGAAGCTCAACCGAACCTGCTTGATCCGCGAGAACAAACCTCTTGTGGAAGCTCAAACGTGCTGCGTAACACAGGAATGAACCTCATTGGTTCTCGCACATCAAGCAAACATGCTTGAGCTTCCGTTTACCACAACTGATGTGTGTGTTGATGAATGTTTATATGTAAATAAAAGCCTAAATTAAATATATTTTTCATATAAAGCGATTGAGTCTCTTCAGAAAATTTAGACTAAAACACTCAATTCATATGGATTAGTTTTACAATCTCTTTATTAACTTTTTGTAGCATGAAAGTGGTAGTTGTGTAGCTGTCAGTGGAGGGACAGAAAGCTCTCAGATTTAATTAAAAAGATCTTTGTTTGTGTTCCGAAGATGAATGAAAGTCTTACAGGTTTGGAACGACATGAGGGTGAGTAATTAATGACACTTTGGGTGAACTATCCCTTTAAATACACTTCTTTTGTGTGATATAGGACTTGATATTTTTGTAGGCTTTCAAGTTCAAAATGACAATGACGGTGATTGAGATGCTTTTCATAAATACATGAAACCAAAATAATTGCAAAGATTTATACATATATTTTTGTATTTTTTATCATCATAGAGATTATTATTGACCCATATACAGATAAAAATGCTCATTTATTCTTCCTGTCTCTTCTAAATATTCTAAATATGCTCTTCTAAATATTCTTTCCCATCTCTGTGTGTGACCGTTTAGGAGAGAAGCCCTATAAGTGCATGTGGGAAGGCTGTACGTGGAAGTTCGCCCGCTCTGATGAGCTGACCCGTCACTTTCGGAAACACACGGGAGTAAAGCCGTTCCAGTGCCCTGACTGTGATCGCACCTTCTCTCGCTCCGATCACCTCGCCCTGCACAAGAAGCGCCATCTGCTGGTGTGAGCCCAATACTGCAACACGTGAACAGAGCAGAAATCGCACCTTCTGTTAAGCCGTTGCTCAACAGGAGCTTCATCTTCAGTGATGTTAAGGGCCATTTTGTGTATCCCGTCCCCTTCCTGTCCAGGATACGATGCGTATAGACAGAAAGAGTGGAAGTATTGGATTATTCGATGGATAGCTCTTACTTCATGAAAATAATTATTGTCCAAGTGGATTTTGTCACCATTACTATGGATATGGACAAATGCTGATAGTGCTGTGGATGTGACCATTATATAGACAAAATTGAATGCCACTCAAATTTAAAGCGATAGGCACCTTTAAGTCTTTTTCTTGATACCAAGCTCTCTCTCTCCCTTATCTCTCTATAAACATCTATCGTTATGTTTTGCCCTCTGCAGGTCAGAGGGCCCATTGTGCCAATTATAGCACTACACAGACAAGCAAATGCACATGCAGTATGTCAGTAGCCAGTCACACACACAACTCGGACAGTTTCACATAATCTCACTTATAATGTTGTTTTAGGTTGCAACTCGGGTCAAACCTGCACAATGTGAATTTTTCTCTTTTTTTTTAATTTTTTTTTATTTTTTTTATATTATTAGGATAAATGAATGTGTATACGCAGATCCTGTATATGTATTCAGCATGTGTGTTTCATGTTTCAGTATAAGGACCGAAGCTGACTGATCATTTTATTTGGTCTGTCAGTCATTATACTTTGACTCTTTAGAGTTAAGTTTTGACAAAAATTGTTTTTGGTTCCAAAAATAGCTTTTGAGCACCTGACCTATTACTAACCTAGTACAACAGTGACATGTTTTATTAATTGTAATCATGAATTAATAGTGTAGTTTATTACCGTAAGTACTATGTACTGTGTAAGTTCGTGCAACTATGCACATGCACAATTTACGATTTAGAAATGAAATTTTAGTATTGATTTTACCCCACATACCTTTAAAAAACAAACAAACAGGTAATTATGTTTGAGAGGTCAAAATAGTGTCTTAAATGCTAATAGGCTGGTCTTAAAAGTGAACGCTAGATCATCCAACACATACATGTTAGTTGCAAGGACTTATAGAATGCTTCAGTTTGTTTAATCTCACCATTATTCATATTTGAACAATTTTTGTAATCATGAATATTCATATAATCCTAAATATTTTGTTGTGTCTTGTAGTGTTTTATCAAATCCAGTGTCTGAGGCTCAAAAGGGTAAAATCTTTATTTCACTGAGGGGTGTTTAGGTGGAGAAATGTGATCAATGTGAACCATTCAATAAGGGGCATTATTTTTTTTTAGAGTGAGTTCATCTAGGTTATGGGTAACATTGTCTTACTGCTAACAGTTTGTTTGTGAGAGATATGTTTAACATGTGAGGCAATCATGGATATATGCAGGGATGAGTGTAGCCTACTCTTGTTTTTCTGAACAAATGTTTGTAAAGAGCAATGTGTAAACGGAAACAGTGCACTTTAAAAATAGATTTGAAATGGCAAATATCTATAAATGGGGGGTCATGAATAGCTTGAAGCTTTGGGCTACATCTCAGTTGTTTCTCTTTCTTATAGTAGTTTAACAGTTTGTAATAGGCCGGTTTTCTGTTTTTCTCTTCTTAACTGAAGGACAATTTTGAAGAACATTTCGAAGGAGGAAAAGAACAAGGGGGCTCTTACATAAGAAAGGAAAAAGTCCTTTGTGAAATGATTGAGATGAGTCACAGAAAGAATTACAGAGAAAAGGACGAAGCATTTGTTTCTTGGTCTAATGTATAAACTACAGCAAAGCTGTACTACATGTCACAGTAATGAACTAATCAGATAGGATAATGGAAATATTAATATATATATATATATATATATATATATATAGCCTACATATTTAAAGGAATAATATGACTGAATGGGCAATTTATAGAAAGCATGATTATGATATATTTTTAATCCAAAACAAATATTATACAGTTTTATAAAGATGTGAATCTTTTGTCTTTTTTAATTTACTTATATTTTTTCACAGTTAAAGGGGAATATTATGCTGTGTCATTATATCAAACTGTGAATTTAAATACTAATTGTTCAGACACTTTTTGTATTATATAGATTTAAATATGTATCATTCAATAAACTTTTTATGGTGAATATTTTGTATAAATGTGTTGTCATTGTGTTTGATTTTTATCTAGCCTTACTTAATTATTTGACTAATTTAGATGTTCGGGACTTAAATAGTTCTGACTGTAAGTCATTTGTAATATAAATATATCTAATATAATATGTTTCCTACCTGTTGCATACATCAAAAGAGAGGGCTCGTCCGGGATTTGAACCCGGGACCTCTCGCACCCTAAGCGAGAATCATACCCCTAGACCAACGAGCCAGTTGGGAGTAGAATTGTCTTTGCAACCAGACACAAAATTTTAAGGTAGAACGTAAATGTTATCATTATCAATGGTTTACCATTATGAACAGATTTACAGTGACTCGTGTATTTTCTCGGTGACAGGAAAACGTTTTCTAATTTCTTCACATTCCCAGTTTTCCCATTCGTAAAACCAACTCTGAAACGCATAACCACCTTAAAAGCCGAGATAACAGATTAATACCTCACTGTCTGTCCCAAACAGGAGTTAGTACTACACATTATTTTACTGCAATGTTTACGCGACATGTTATTGGAATATTGTCACTTTATCTATTTCCCTGTCTACAGAGTGCCAAACGTTCAGGTGACGTCACTGGCCACAGCCGCACGCGACACTGCTGCCGACGTGGCGCGAGCTCGAGCGGAAGGGTTGCGCGAGCGCGACTGACAGCAGAACTGGTAAGAAGGGATGACTCCATGAATTAACTTTATTTCAGAAGAAATAATACATATGTTAATTTTGCATATGCGTATCTTGCATTTTACCGTTATGCTAATCTTTATAGAGTACTTCCATATTTCGTGTTTGTCGTTATTCTTTTGGTTGTTATTTAAGTTAAATTAGCTTCTGCTGTCGCTTTTGAAGCGCTAGCAGAGTATATTTGAAATACTTCAACATTCTTTAAATAAATAAGGTACAATAAAAAAGACAAATAATAGGGAGACGAAAAAACAATTTATAATCAAACATGGGCGTTTGATTTCAGCTAGCAGAAATACAGCCTTGGAGGTATCATAAAACTGCATGCATATTTGTTTAGTATAAAAAACTGTAATGTGTAACCTGTGGTTTATAATCTGCCTTATATACAATCTGCTTATTCATTTAGCCTACTGTACGTGTATTTACAAACTAAAGTTTGAATGTTGATTTTACGTGTAGAAAACAACCGCTAGATGGCGCCGCAATCCGCATCAAACAAAGGCGCTTGACAGTGCGGCACCATTCAGGGACAGCGCTGCTTTTCTTTTCACACACACGTACACATACATATTGTTTTCACTATAATAATATAGCGATTATTATACAGAGATGATGATAGTTGCTAAACCCAAATCCTAAATCCTGAACCTAACCGTAACACAAACCTATCGACATAATTTGATAAAAAAACAAAATAGGATTTGGCCGAATTATAAGCCTTTCATGTACATGGTTGTGTGTGTGTGTGTGTATTCACATGATGTTTGAACCTATAGTGTCTTTGTGTTCAGCTGTTGCATTTTACTCTACTTGACCAACCTGACTGGAAATCTTTCTCATTGAAAACGAAATCCCTAGTCAAAATATCCAAAAGGAATGCTAATAGAATTCCTGGCATAATTTTGAAGCAAAGGACTAAAAAAACAAATTAACTAAAAACCAAATAAGACCCTACTGGATAAATAAAAAATAATCAGTTATCAAATTATTCTCAAACATTTTTGGATTGATTCCAAATTATTATATAAATTATATTAGCAACCCATTAGCATTAGTCTCCTAAATAATACCCAGTATATTTTCTATGCACAACGACAGTCCTCATGTTTGAGAAATGAGTCTCTGAACATCATATTTTATAATGTGACTTGACATTTCACAAGAGAAACATAATTTTTCTTTTTACTGTTCTTGTGGTGTGTTTCTGCTAATCACTGATAAATTTCCAGTTATTTTGCAAACCTAGTCAGAGCTCAGCTGTCTCAGGGTTGATTCAGAAGATAGTTTGTTGTCATTTACAGCCAATCATCTTCCAGTTGCTTACATGGCCTCTCATTACACTTTGTTTGTTTGTCTGGTTTTATCAGAGCACCATGTCGCAAGATGAGACTGTGGAAGACCTCACTGCAAAATCTCCCCCTTCCCTCCACGCAGCTGCCTCTGATAAAACTGCCCCCATAGCTGCAGTCAGTACAGATGAGGTCCCGTCTTTATCACAGCTTTCACTAAACACATCGACCCCTGACCCAATAAATGCGGCTGCGGAAGAGCACGGTACAGCCAAAGGTACTGAAGAGAAGCAGGTACACCAATCAGAAGAAAACCCTGAGGGTCAGGTGACTGAATGTGTGGAATCAGTGAGCTTGGACCCAGATGTTACACAGGAAGAAGCACAGGAAACAGAGGTGCATTTAATAGTGTTGAGCTGTGTTTGGTCAAAGTAATATTTTGCACCATGTTAACAAATCCATAACACAATTTTTTTGTGTGTATTTTGTGACTGTATCATTCGGCTGTGTGGATGCATGTTATCAGCCCCTGGATGAGTCTAAATCTAAAGGCTGGAGTAGTTGGGGCTCCTGGGGGAAGTCACTTCTGACCACTGCTACATCCACTGTGGGTAAGTCAGCATAGCAACCTGTCACTACAGTGAGGTTGCCATAGTTAAGCTTACAGCAGATACAACCTTCCACAGTTAACTGTTAGACAGTTAACACAGTCACAATAGCAAATTATACATATGAGATAAATAGCAAATTAGCATCCATAGTAAATAGCAGAAATACATATGAGATTTAATTTGTTCTTATCCATTTTGGTGCGGGTAACCAAACCATTAAAAAGCTGTTCTAAATTCACTATCAAATACACTACTGATTTAAATGTTCCGGGTTGGTACGAATTTTTAATGTTTTAAAAAGTCTCATATGCTCACTAAGGCTGCATTTATTTGATCAAAAATACAGTGATAACACTAAAATATTGTGCAATATTATTACAATTTAAAATAATGGTTTTCTATTTTAATATATTTTAAAATGGTATTTATTCCTGTGATGGCAAAGCTGAATTGTCATCAGTAACATCACGTCACATGATCCTTCAGAAATCATTCTAATATGCTGATTTTATGCTGATTTGCTGCTCAAGAAACATTTATTATTATTATTATCAATGTTAAAAACAGTTGTGCTGCTTAATATTTTTCTAGAAACATTTTTTGCATTTTTTTGTTGAATAGAAGGTTAAGCATTTATTTAAAATCAAAATCTCTTGTAACATTCAAAATGTCTTTACTCTCACTTTTGATCAATTTAATGTATCCTTGCTGCATTAATTTCTTTTAAAAAAATCTTTTGAATGGTAGTGTATCTAATATATATATATATTTTTTGCAATCTACTGTAGTCTCAAATTATTATGGTATTTGTGGAGGGCAGTCGGTGGAGCCAAAAACAAGTGATTTAAAGTGCATTACTATATACACATTTTTCCTTTTATTTCATAACTGGCAGCAAATCCTACTTTGTATTGTTTTAATTAACTAATTAAGTACAAAATAAGTACATGCAAAATTATGTCATTTTACAGCAGATGGCATTTATATAAAAACAGATGTGAGGCATAATACTAAAAAAAGCCTGGCCAAGTGCGACTTATTAGGTATTATAGTGAATGTAAACTATCAGGACAATAAATCAGATTATTTGTCAATATCTGTTCTGTGCATGAGGTAATAATGCTATTAAGCTATAAATAAAAATAGTTTAATAATGCTCTTTCGTCTTTTGATTGTCATTAGGTCAAGGGTTAAGCTCTGTAAAAGAGAAAGCAGGTGTGGCATTCCGAATTCGTCAGAGCTCATCATGTGAGGAGGCAGAAGAGGCCCATGAGCATTCTGAGACAGAGATGGCAGAACATGTTCATTCAGAGGAGGTCCACAGAGGAGTACTGTCAACCATCAGCAGCGCTGTTCAGAACACTGTGAGTCTGCACAAGTATAACACACTTCATTAGTCTTAACATGACTTTACCGTGATCACTGACATGTAACAAAATCAGAACCTACACTTGATGAAATATGGAGATGCATTTGAGATAACATGAGTCTTGGCTGACAACTTGTGATCACCCAAGAAGATTAATTCATTCTTGTCCCTCCATCTTAGACACATTTTCATGCACTTTGACAATTTTCTCTTCCTCTTGCAGGGAAAGTCAGTAATAACAGGAGGTCTTGATGCTTTGGAGTTCATTGGAAAGAAGACCATGAATGTCTTGGCAGAGAGTGATCCAGGCTTTAAAAAGACTAAAATACTGATGCAGAGAACTGTCTCTCTTTCTCAAGTAAGATTTTTTTCACCATGATTACACATAATGTAAAACCTTAGCCTAATGTTACTTTCAATAAGGTACAGGACAGAGGCTTTGCTATATTGTGAATATTGTCATATCAATGGGTGGCTACAACAAATTGTACTTTTAAGGATATGTGTACACAGAGGAAAGCCTTACTACTATTATTAGTGTAGGATGGAGACCATGCCATATTGAGCAAAACCCACACATACCTATAGCTAGTTAACGTTATAATTGTTAACATATTGGACTCATGGAAAAATACATTGGTTATCATCATTTTTTTGTCATGACTAATTTATTAATGACTCAGAGACTAAAGAGAAAAGAATCACTTCATCTGATGTTTAAAGTGAATAAAATAGCCTTGACAGCCTACTTACTGGAGTTCCACAACTACTGAAGAACTTTGTACTCTCTCACCAAACTTGTGTAGGTGAGGTAAAAGGGGAATGCATGCAGTGGACCAAAGCACTGTGAGGCAAGGGAGGGGGGACTCAAAATATTTCCAAACTTAAAGCTTAAAACTTTTTTTGTTGTCCTGATTGCGTTTGTATTGTTTTACTATTTAAATAATTATTTATATAATGATATAGTATATATCATTAAATTATTTACAATACACGTTTTTAATAACATTTTTAGGGGGGACAACCCTCAGATGGGGTGGGTCCTGACCCCTTGACCCCCCTGCGATTTCCGCCCATGCCTACAACCATCGTTCCTTGGAAGATACTTGCATTATTGACTTCAACAGTGGTTTTGTGGGAAAATCCTGCGATATTTTCAGTATATGTTTGTTTGACACTTGCCGGATGTATGTGTTTATGTTGTGTCTGTCTGCAGATGTTAAAAGAAGCAAAGGAAAAGGAGAGAGAGAGACTGAGCAGTCAGATGGTCACAGAACCAACCGCCCACTATGGGATCTTATTTGATGATTACCAAGGCTTGTCTCATCTTGAGGCACTGGAAATTCTTTCCAATGAGAGTGAAGGAAGGGTTAGTAGTAACATACACCACATACTGTACATTCACCCACACCTGTTACTATCCAAAAACAAACTGAAATGAGCTGTGTGATACAAAAAAAGTATTTTCATTGTGTTTCTCTCTATTTCAGGTGCAGGAATTCTTGTCCTCCTTGGAAGAGGAAGATTTGGAAGTTCTGAAGAAGGAGCTGATTGCGATTAAAGAGATCTTCATCACTCGTGAGGAAGAGGAAGCTGATGCCGCCTCAGAGGAAAACGGTGATCTTAATTCACAAATTCATTGTTCCACTCCTCTCTGTGAGTCTTCAAATGCCAAAACATAATTAGACAAATCCAGATCACAATCTGGTGTGAACAAATCCAGACCACAATCAAGGTCCTGTGTGGGAAAAATTACAATTTCTGCATTAATGGATATTAATGAGGTTAAATGGTCAAGTTCACACTTTTAAATGTTAAATCCAATCACAGATTTTGAGTTAAAATGATTAGTTGCATAATCTACATAATTATTAAAGGCCCATTCACACCAAGAACGATAACTATAAAGATAACGATAAAGATATAATTCTAAAAATCGTTCTAAATATAAAAGAATAGCACTGTCCACAGCACAGCTATAATGAGAAACAATATCGTTGGGATCACTTTCAGAACGATTTTTTTCTAGTTGTTGAATGATAAAACAGTGACAGCCAATCAGAATCCATTCTAATTTAAGAGCTGGCACATTTAAAATTTTAATCGCCGAGGTCCAGAAAAAGCCACTTGTTTGACAAGTCAAAGACCCTTTTCAAGGATACTTTAAAGAATGGATATATGGTAAACAATCGGTCATACCCTCTGAATAAATGGTGAGAAGTATTAGCGATGAGTTCATTATGTCAGGCTAGCAAACAGTGTAACATACAATTACCTCAGGTATCCAGCGCTGGTTTCGACAACATTGTCTTGTTCCTTTGAAGATGCAGGGAAAAGGCTAGGCGTTGTTTTTTTTTTATTCCACTATATTGACTTTGTCAGCTAAATGCACTGTTAGATTAGAATCGATGATCGTAAACAGACCGTTATCATTCGTTGGTGTGGACGCAAATATAGTTATCCTTCTTGGTGTGAACAGGCCTTAAGGCTGTGAAATGATTATCTCTAATTCTGATTGAAATCACCGTCTCACAAGTCAACAAACATTAATTTGACACACGACTTAGTCAGAGCACTATAAATATTTCAGTCCTCCTCATTTTTGCCCTTGGGTATTAAATGTATGTGATCTGTGTGTTTCAGCTGCTGATGGAGAGGAGTTTGTCAGTGTTCTTACTGAGCTTCTCTTTGAGCTCCACGTTGCTGCAACTCCAGACAAACTGAACAAAGTACACACTTACTCAGCCACACTTACTCACACACACTCTTGAATTTGCCACATGCAACACAAACATGTATTTACACAAACACACGTTATTCACAAGCACAAACAATAATCAAACCATGTGCTTTGCAGGCCCGTATAAAAGCTCATGATTGGGTGCGAGAAGTGGAACAATCCCAGGAAGTTGTCAAGAATGTAACGGAGGAATTAAAGGAAGAGTGCTCCACCCCTTGCACCGCACCAGAAAAGGGAGAACAAAAAGAAGAAGAAAAGAAAGAGAAGGGAGAAGAGGGAGAGAACGAGAAAAGTAATACAAAAGACGTAAACTCGGATACTGTTGAGGTGGGAAATGTTTTGAATGTGTCGTTGAGTCTGAGCTATATATACTGTATGCATATATATACGTTTCTTATGCTGTCTTAGGGGGCCGTACACACAGAATGCATTCTGCACTATTTTTTTTCATTGTTTTTCTCATAGACTGTAAAAAAAGATGGATGAGGTGATTAAAATGCGTCTCTAGACCTTGTGGGGTTTTTTTTTTTTTTTTTGTTCCACTGACCTGCGTCTCACATTTTTAACTTGAAAACACATTCTTTGTGAACCGGCCCTTAATTTTGCTATCTTTAACTCACCCTCATGTTGTTCCAAACCTGTATGAGTTTCTTTGTTCTGTTGAACACAAAAGAAGATATTCTGAAGAATGTTGGTAACCAGACAGTTGACTTCCATAGTATTTTTTTTTCCTACTATGGAAGTCAGTGGCTACCATCAACTGTTTGATTACCAACATTCTTTAAAATGAAAAGAAAGAAACTCGTACAGGTTTGGAACAAGATGAGGATGGGTAAATGATGACATTTTCATTTTTGGGTGAAAACTATCTTTTTAATATTTTTGTGGAAACTGAATACATTTTTCTTTTCAGGATTCCTTGATGAATAGAATTTTGAATATAAATATTTTGCAACATTATAAATGTCTTTACTGTCATTTTATTAACTAATGCATCCTTGTTGAATAAAAGTATTACTTTCTTTCAAAAAGACACATATAAACCTTTATTTAAATGTGTATGTTTTTGTATATAGAAGGTGTATCTGTCATCAGTGGGTAGTCTTGCTGAGGTTACCGCTCGTAGTATAGAACAGCTACACAAAGTGGCTGAGCTGATTTTACACGGACAAGAGCTGGAGAAGCCAGCCTGCCAACAGGCCAGTATACTGGTCAGGTGAGTTCCTCAGCCATTTCCATAAGACGTTATTGGAAATGTCCTTTTATTAGCCATTTAGTGACTGTTGTGTATACCCAGGTTAACCAGTGCCATGTGTAAGGAGGTTGGATGCCTGGCCCGAAAGTTTTCGGACACATTACTGGCTGTAGGGGTGAGTCTGACTGACCCTAATGCATGTTGCTGGTCTTATCTTGAATTATTCATTAGTGGATGTTATCATGAAGAAACTTCAAAATACAATAACTAATAGCTCCACTTCTGTATTAACTTTTCTTTTCGGTTAAAGTGTTAGTTCACCCAAAAATGAAATTTCTGTCATTAATTACTCACCCTCATGTCGTTCCAAACCCGTAAGACCTTCGTTCATCTTCGAAACACAAATTAAAATATTTGGATGAAATCCATTTTGATGAGGTTTTTTTATCCTCCATTGAAGCAACAAAATTACCACATTCAGTATTCTCGACGCTTCACAACATTAAGTTTGAACCACTGTAGTCACGTTAATTATTTTAACGATGTTTTTACTACTTTTCTGGACTTTGAATGTGGTAATTTCATTGCTTTCAATAGAGAATAAAAAAACTCAGATTTCATCAAAATATCATCATTTGTGTTCCGAAGACAAACGAAGGTCTTATGGGTTTGGAATGACATGAGGGTGAGTACTTGATGACAGAAATTTCATTTTTGGGTGAACTAACCCTTTTAGACTTAGGTTGCCTTTAATTGATGCCCTTATTTTTCAGCCCCTTGCTTCCAGTCACTTCTCATACAGAGATATTTCATTATCCAATCAGTTCCTGTCAGATAAAACATGTTGAAAATGCTGTTTCTACTGTGGCACAGCACAGCAGAATTTACAGAGCAAACTAAAGTTTGTAGCAATGAAATTAAATCACAACACAGTAGGAGTAGTTGCTCTGCAAAATTAGACAGTAGATTCATTCTGCATTTGTTTCCAGCACATATATTTATAACACATTCATTTTACTCAATACACATAGTGAATCTTTTGTTATTTAATGCCAGTAAGAATTTTTAAAGTCCTAATTTTCTAGTGTAGCCCTGTTATTTTGAAATTTGAATTTGAAATTTGAAATGCATCACATTATGGAAGTAAAACAAGGTTGCATATGCTGCCTATTAAAAAAAAATGTTTTCATTAACTGAAATAAAGCTGAAATAAAATAATGATATTAGATGGAAAAATTTAACTTAAAAAACGTTTAATAAAATTAAGACAACTAAAACAAAAACGAATTAAAGCTGATTCATTAAAACGGACAAAAGCACATACAATTACTAAAACTTAAATATTTAAAAGAAAAAGAAAATCTTATTAAAAATATTATTAAATATAAATAATATTAAAATGACACTGTACTTCTGCACTTAACTCTAGGTATTTTGCTCCAGGGGGTTTGTGCCAAACATGTCTGTACTGTACTGTACATTTTTTCTCTCCTTAAGTTTAAAATTAACATCCTTCTGTTTTTTGTCTCTCTATTTTTGTCCCTATAGAATCAGAGAAAGGCAGAAGAAGTAAATCCTCTAGTGGACAGTGTGATGCTGGAGGTAAAACTAAATATGATTCTTTTCATAACGTACAGCTAACAAATGATTAGACGGCTATATGGGATTTGATGATGATAATGATAATGACGACCCTTCATCACTGCACTGTGTCTTGTTTTCCCCAGGGTTGTAATAGCACTACCTACATTCATAATGCATTCCAGCTGCTGTTGCCTGTTCTTCAGGTCTCACACATCCAGACCAGCAGAACCGCAGTCAAGCCAGCCCCAGAACCAGCATCCACAGAATAGTGCCTTCGTTCTGTTTGTGTGTGTTACTGTCTGTGTTTGTCTGTATCTGTGTATTGTGTTTAGGTATGTTGCTTCAATATGAGAGCTTAAACCAAAAAAGTGCAATTCTAGTCTATATATAGACTCTTACAAAGAGATAATTAAGAAAATAAGATTAAAACTCCTAACTTATTTAGGAAGCTGCTTAATTATGTATCATCCTCTTGATACTATGTCCATTCTTTTTTTTTAAGTTACTTTACTAAAAATGAAGATTATTAATCATGTATTACATTGTCTGAGCAGATTTGGAGGTCCAACTGTCATCCGCCTAAATGAATCAATCACTCATACATCATTACTGTTTTTATTTTGAATAAAATGGTCCAAGAACATAATCTGTAATATAAATGATATGACACTAAAGACTGAAGTGATCAGTACAAAACTGTTTTATTTTTTGAAAATGTTCAGTTCTCACTGTTCTCAGTACATCACACGTTGTTCATTAGACATTAGGTACTCATTGAAAAAGAGCGTACTTTGTTTTAAGATGAAGTAAAGATTAAAGTTTGAAATTAAGTGGAGATGAAAAGTGCTTTATGGAAACATAAATACTAGTTTTAATAGTCACAAGAGCTTTAGACTGGTGTTATATACAGTGATTAAGAAATTACATTAGTGTAGTAGCCATACTGCTAGCTAAATGGGTATTAGAGAACTAATGGTTTATGTTTTCAGCGTAGTCATAGCAATGTTCCCTTAGTTTTTTCAGCATTGGGCAAATAGACACTCTTGAGCCTGTGTGAGCGACATAATGCCACTGCCACATTGTGATTATTATCAATATTCCTGGGGTTTATATAAATAATCGAACTGTAAGACCCTATTTAGTCATTTGCAGGTCTGTGGAAGGATCCTACAAGAGCAGCTTCTAAACACACTCTCACATTTATTTCACTACATTACTGAGGACATTGCATAGACTTCCACTGATTTTATATCATGTTAATATTTTTTTATCTCCTAACCCAACCATAACCCACACAGAAGCATGAGCAAAACTATAGATTTAAATAAAAACATTTGCCCAATTTATACGCCTTTTTAAAAATAGTGAGGACCATTAAAATGTCTACTATTCAGTTGTCATATTATTTCACTATGAACATAAGTGAGGACATTTGTCCTTCAGAATAAAAGCCAAACCTGTACGCAATACAAGAAATGTTTATGCTTTTTGCTTTTTAATAATTCTGTTATATTGTTTATAGTGGAAGCCCATAGTATGGAAAGCCAGAAGTTGAGTGTGCAAAAGATGAATTTGTAATAATAATAATAATAATTCCTTACATTTATATAGCGCTTTTCTGGGTACTCCAAGCGCTTTACATTTGTAAGGGGGAATCTCCTCAATCACCACCAATGTGCAGCATCCACCTGGATGATGCGACGGCAGCCATATTGCGCCAGAACGCCCACCACACACCAGCTGATCGGTGGAGAGAAGACAGAGTGATAAAGCCAATCAGTGTATGGGGATGATTAGGAGGCCATGATGGACAGAGGCCAGTGGGCAAATTTGACCAGGATGTCGGGGTTACACCCCTAGTCTTTTCAAAGGACATCCTGGGATTTTTAACGACCACAGAGAGTCAGGACCTCGGTTTAACGTCTCATCCAAAGGATGGTGCTTTTTGACAGTATAGTGTCCCCATCACTATACTGGGGTGTTAGGACCCACACAGACCACAGGGTGAGCACCCCCTGCTGGCCTCACTAACACCCAGTTTTCCCAGGAGGTCTCCCATCTAGGTACTAACCAGGCTCAGCCCTGCTTAGCTTCAGTGGGCAACCAGTCTTGGGCTACAGGGTGATATGGCTGCTTGTAGAGTTTGGAAGGTGTGAAATGTTCACAGTGTGTCATCTGCCAACAATGGCTTAAAGTGTGGTCATATTTATAATTGTTCAGCAAATTTTTACGATCGGAATCGAGTAATTTCAGAAGGAATCTGCGTGATCAGAAATTTAGCTTGAGGGTGAAAAATTTCTCCACACAAATTTCGTATCTTGTTCAAGTTGGTCTCGTGAACTGGAGCAACTGACAGGATCACGTGGTACAAATCGGCTGTCCCACTTAACACTTTTTTTATAAGTGACAATTTCGTAATTAAGGTAGTTACGACATGGTGTGAACACACCTACACTATTGAAAATGAAGTTTTTTTTTTGTGTGTTTCTCTAATATGAACATAGCCTGAAAACACCAAAAGCGAGCTTGCTTTGCTTCTTCTTTACAGATAAATATCAAGCTGGCCTGATCGCAATCTAATTCAAGGGTTAGTTCACCCAAAAATGAAAATTCTATAATTAATTACTCACTTAAAAGTGTTAATTGTCTTACTGGCAATGCAGGCCTCACTGAGCCATCAGATTTTATGAAAAATATCTTAATTTGTGTTCTGAAGATGAACGAAGGTCTTATGGGTGTGGAACGACATGAGGGTGAGTAATAAGTATTTTCATTTTTGTGTGAACTAACCCTTTCAGTGGCTGGCGGAAGTTGTAGAAATGCTAACTTCATGTACAGCCCCTTTAACGTGATGTTATTCTCAGGAAAAGTCTTGTTAAAGTTAACCTGCCCCTGTCATTAAAGGGTTAAAGCTCCCCATCTCCTTCATGGCCGGAACAAGAAAAGCTTCGATGATGCAGGTAAGCTGGAGATGGAAAAAGAGAATGGAGAAGGTGTAAAATGACAAAAAATATATCAAATAAAAAATTCTGCTTCTGATCTGCATCTACATGATAGTTCATGAATGAGAGACTGGAAACATCACTTACTTGATGTTTCACAGTTGCTCTGTGCTGCCAGATGTTGGAGCTGATGTGATTTTTCAAAATCTGTAAAAAAAACAATTTTTATCAAAAATGTATCTTGTAGAATTATATAACCATCGCAACATCACTCTTGCCAGGAGGCCATCTGTAGTGTAATTTATTCTGCCTCAAGCAACTACTGGCTTCAAAGATATACCAATCATCAGCTTGTGTCATCATCACTGTGATTGGATGAGACATTATGCAAGATTCAAAGACTGTTTCAGGCTATAGTGGATAGAACTAGTAGTGACAACCAAATACTAAGAGTAGCCTATACCATCATCAGACTGTGTTACATCAGCTGATGGATGAGGAAATTAATGTGGACATCTTTTTGAAGTATTAATTATAAAGTCTCCACTTACTGTAGATTAAATTTAAAGCATACAAATACTGTTTAATATTCCAAACACATGAAATGGTTGAGAGTTTTGAGGCTTTTTTGTATCCAAACTAATAAATGATGGCTATTATGCAGAGAAAAACTAAACTCATCTTTCATTTATATTTACCTTCTTTTGTTTCCGAGGCATTACATTGCTCCTCTTCCTCATTTTCATCTAGTAAGGTCTCTGAAATCAAGTCAATTTTTAAGTCAGTTTTATTTGAAAATGTCTTTTCACAATACATATTGTTTCAAGACAGCTTTCAAAACAGAAAATCATGATGTTAATGTTTATTTAGTATCTAGTTTATCTATATGTCTAGTTTTGGTATATATAGAGCCCCTCCTTTTGAAAAGCACAGTGTGCTCTGATGTCACGGCCCTTACCATAACCACAAATTTCAACACACTGGCTGTGTCTGAAAGCTTTAGGCAGCTGATCTGTGCACAAAGGTAACTCATAAAACTAGTTTCGGACAGGCTTCCAAGGCAGCATAACACTTTAATGATCTACAACACAATAGAGCAAGCTTTGTTGATAACTAAGCAAATATTTAATTATTACAATAGCAATTTCTCACTAGAAATGACATCAGAAGTGGAAAACATTGGTCAGATGCCGTATTTATTTTTTAGCTTAACTGTCAGAGAACAGAAAGCACATGACTATGGGACCTCAAAGGCAGCGAAGAGTACATCTATGCTGCCTTCAAAAATAGATCAGATAAAGGAATCTCCGGAGACAGGAAGTGAGGCTAACACTGGATTCGGATGTGCCCTGATGCCTTCCTACCTTGGAATGCATCCTCCAAAGGCAGCATTTTTAAGATTTGGGACTCAGCCACTACTAACACAACTCAACAAGGCCTCATCACTTTTTTTGCGCATGAATTATGAGGAATAGTGTTCCCGGAAGAAAACAAGACTACAATTGAGGCGTTTCAGGGAGTTCAGGAACTGTGCTTACTGATATAGAGAATAACTCCCTTTAGAGTGGAATTTTGTTGCCAACATTACACACTAAAGAAAGCTGAAAATGTAAAAAAGCATAATACGACCCCCAGTTTAATGTCTTCATGCCTTATAGTTGCATTTAGCAGAGTTGGGCAACAATGTACTTTACATTTTGCAAAATGGAAACAATCAAGCAGTTGAGATTTGCTATACAGTACATATTGCTTTATGTCATTATATGTATGTGCAGATATCTAATTTTAAATATATCACTGGGTGATAATATAGTTTACATTTTGTGACAATATAAACAATCAAGCAGTTGAGATTTGCTATATATGTGATGTGTATTCTATATATGGGATATGTGTATTCAGTCCTAGTATTAACTGTGATTTTTATTTATTTATTTATTGAAAGAAAATGTAAATGTGTAATGTGTCTCATTCATACCTGTAATCTCAAAGATTGGTGACAATCCTAGAACATAAGAGACCATTTTAAAAAAGTAAACACACATAGCCTACCATTAATAGGAATACATGAATACACTGTATAGGAGACCAGGTCTTCCCTATATATTGTCTACACACACATACAGTACAAACATTTTGATTGATGTAGGCTTTACAGTAGTATACTGCTGCAGGTTTAAAGGAATAATCCAACCAAAATGAAAGTTGAAATGACTTTCATTTTTCCAGGAAGCAAAAGGAGTTATATACAGCAGAATGCAATAAAAGAAAATGGTGGCCATGGCTCAAGAAATGGCACACAAAACTATCATATGGCTTCAAAAGATTTGGAAGAATCACATATGGTGCTTTTTTTATGTCCTTTTTGGAGCTTGGTGTTTTCTGGCCCCAATCCACTATATGGTAATGAGCAGCGTGAAAATTCACAAAAACTATGATGCTCCACAGAAGAAAGAAAGTCAGTTTTTACAGGGGTGTAAAAACTTGAGGGGAGTAAATGAGGACAGAATTTTCATCATTAGTGTCTCTTAAATTTCTTCTAAAGGACACTTCTAATACACTTGTAATTATTGTATTCTATAGGTGTGTCCCCATTTGCATACTTATGCATTACTCTGTTCCGTTTGGCAGTGCAGTTAGTGTGTTCACACTGTCACAGCTTTAATTATGTAGAGGAGGGCGAGGGGCTATCAGACTCCAATGTTCTATGACAAAATAACCATATAAAATCCATACACTACACGGCAGAGTGCATAAGTACATAGTGTGTACTGTATAGTGCGTCATTTGGGACAAAACTTTTGTCTACATAAAAAGAAATATCCAAACACTTACTTTTCTTGCACATAAGGTCAGCTACTTTGAGCTGGTTTTCTGTGAAAGTACAGATTGAGAGTTAGTGATATGGTGTTAATCAGTGCTGGTTAAAACATGCAAGGTTACTTTACAGCATTATGAAAAGCACAAATCTCTTCTGGGTGTTTGTTTACCTTCTGTTCTGTTTTGAATTGAAGAGATCTCAGAAAATACATCATCACCATCTTTATAAGACAGAGAAATATATCAGTCTTCAATAACTGTAACTGTGAAACAGGTATAAATGATATAAAACTATATAAAAATAGGACACAAGTCTATTAGCAATCTTTGCATATATAATGCCTTGTAAATATACTCAGACCTTTAACACTTATTTCTTTACTGGACTTTGAAAATACTAAAATTAAAAATTATAGTAACAAAATTATTGTACAAAAAAAGTATGCAATAGCATATTTTTTTTGGACATGGTACTATGGTATTACTATGTTTTGTTTTTCTTTTGTTTTTTGGCCTATGCCAATGGTAATATCATGGTATTCTTTCTTGGAGGACCATGTAAATATCATATGTTATTATGAATATGGCAGTCACTCAGTGCCATGGTGTATATCAAATACCATTCATGTACCATGGTACTGACACAGTTTATTTACATAAATGAATAACTTTTGCTTTAATAAGGACACATTTTCCTAAGAATCACAAGACTTGCTTACCACTCATGCTGCACATTGCTATGGACACATTAGGGACGTTGTTTATCACTGAAAGCAAAAATGTGAAAATTAATTAGCTCTCGTGTCTGATCTGTGTTTGTGTTTTGCTTGAGTTGGACTTTGAGTTAGTTTCACACTGTTCTCAGTTCAGTTTCCTTTGTTTTCTTTGTTCATGCTCTACTGTTGCCATGGTTTTTGATTTGCCCTTATGTGTTTTACCTGTGTCTTGTTAATTATCTTGTTTAGTCCCGGTGTGTCCCGGTGTATTTATAGCCCTGTTTTTGGTTCAGTTTTTGTCTGATTGCATTGCTACATTGTACACAGCAATATCCCCAGAGTTAAATCAACTCTGCTTAGAGTACATATGGTCCCTCTCTAAATAGTGTTAAAGTAACACTTAAGCAGAGTTAAAGTCGTAGTTGTAGTTTTTGTTTCTGTTTCTCTCTTTTCTTCAGTGATTCTGCTTGTTAACAGCAGGTGTTCATCACTAATACTCAATCATCACCTAATTAATAGCTTAATTATCCCATTAAATTTAACTCTGCTTCAGTGTTACTTTAACACTATTTAGAGAGGGACCATACGTACTCTAAGCAGAGTTGATTTAACTCTGAGGATTTTGCTGTGTAGTTGTTGTGTTTGTGTTTCATTTTCCCCTGAGAAGTGCTATTTGGTTTTATTAAAAGGAGTTTGCTCTTATTAAAAAGAACTGCTTGCAATTAGAACCAGCTCTGTTTCAACCCCAGCGAGACGTTTGCACAATCATAAAAAAGCTTTGCGACTATATAAACTTGTTAGTGTCACTCACAATTTTCTGTTTGGTTGCTGAGCTGATGTCTACTGGCTAAAACCGGCGTGAACAATTGGGACTTTCCTAAAGGGAAAAGATCCAAATAAATTAATCAAATGTGATATCCATTTGCATTGTCAATTGTATTATAATGGATTCCAATCTGAAAACACCCCATTGTCAAAGGACTGTTGGGCCTGACTAGATTTGTTTTGTGTAAGTGATAGTGATACTCACTATTTTTGCTCTTGAAGATCATGCAGCCCGCACTCAATAGCGTTACCACAACCACAGTCAGTACCATGGCCAACCACACTGAAGTGATCAAACACCATCCTTCTAAAAACAAGGAAATGTACAATAGCAACAGAGAATTTAACAAGAGTACAGCGAAACATAATACATGAATGAAACATGAAAAACAATACAGCATTTAATATTACAATGCTTAAACCTCAGAAGGAACATTCCCTTGTCTTAAAAGTCTTGCCAAGTTCATTTTACACTTACATGAACTCAAATGACCTTGTATGAGTCTGGCAGTGTGCTGTGTGAAAGGATTTGTGGTTTTGGATAAGTCAAACATTAAATACACTGGCTTTATGTATTGCTATAATATATTTATCAAAAGTTAGGTTGAATTATGAAGTCCTGCTGTCTCCTTCCATGCCCGAATCAATAGACAGGATAAAAGACAGTCTCAGCTCTCCTTCAGAGGGAATTTATGAGGGAGGTAGAGATGCTTGGGTGAGAACGATTCACTGTGTATTTGGAGAAATATATTTGATATGTTGTAATCAGCATGGCTGAAAGAAATATATATTCTAAATAATTTATATTGTATTATAAAATGTTCTACATGACCAAAAAAGTCAAATGTTTGGTATAAAGCAGCTATTTTCTAGTTTTTTTGTTTGTTTGTTTGTTTTTTCAAGAAAAGGCAGAAAAAAGCATTTATTTAAATATGATTTACAATAGGAATTAACAATATACTTTCCATATTTTTAAGGACATAAAACAAACACACACACACACAGGTCTGTTTTTGTGAATTGTGGGGACATTCCATAGGCGTAATGGTTTTTATACTGTATTTTCTATCACCCTACACCAACCCTACCCCTAAACCGACCCATCACTGTGCACATTTTTACTTTCTTAAAAAAACGAATTCTGTATGATTTATAAGCCTTTTGAAAAATGGGGACATGGGGTAATGTCCTCATAAGTTACCCTCACCTATGTCATACCCATGTCATTATACAAATTTGTGTCCTGATATGTCACAAAAACGCGCACACATATACACATATGATCATGTTCATATAAATAAATATATATATATATATATATATATATATATATATATATATATACACCGACAGGAGGAATATCACAGCTAACATATATGTTCTAAGAACATTTTGTTTGCTAATGTTCCCATTAAGTAGGCTAAAAACGTTATTTCTAAAAGTTCTCTGAATGTTCAAAACTTTTTTTTTTTGGTTATGCGAACGTTAAAGCAACATTCCTTTTGATCATTTTGCAAATATTATGGGAATGTTGCTTTTGAATGTTCTCTGAATGTTCTGAAATATTTAGAAAAACATTACAATGTCCACCTAAAACATTTCAGAAAAACGTGCTTCATGAACGATGAATAAATACATTTTTTTGTGCTAAGATTTTGAGAACATTATTAACCTTGACAGAACAGTAGATTAACTTTAGTGGAAGAATGTTTTCTCATAACTTTGAGAGAACCTTGACAGAATGTTAGCCAACGTTCTGAGAATGTTCCCTGTTAGATGGGATAATGTTATTTTTTAATTATTTTGGCCCCTTAGACTTAATTTTAAAATCTGGTTTATTATTGTGTGTGTGTAGTATGGCATTGTGGGAGACAACAGAGTTTTTTGACAGTTTCTCACCTTTTTTTGTTCTTGTAACTGGTAATGCAGCAGATCTTGCTGTTTCATTGTGCTCCTGGTAGTAAAAGAGGAAACTGCTGCCAGTTGTTTGGCACTGAAGCTCAAGTGTAGAAGCTGTTACTTGGAAAGATACTGTAGTTGTTTTGAGCGAAGGGGTAATTAGTTTGGCAGAAGTAGTGTTTTTTAAAATGGAGGCGTTTTGTCTTGGAGGACTGGGGTTTTCTTGTGTGCGTTCTTCTGTGGACATGTTCAGACCTGGACATGTGCTGTTGTCTGGTAGGAGGTAGCAGTAGAATAGTCTCTGATCATTTTGGGGTCCAATGTATAGATCTGTGTTGTTGAGAAATGCAAATACACTAATGATCCATTCAGAGAGATTGCCTGCCTTCATTGTCAAAACCACCATCACATCCTCTCCTATGAAATGCACACAGTTGTTATTATTATTGGTTATTATTTTAGACAATAAACAACAAGCAGCAGTAAATTTCACAAATAAAATATGAATAAAACAACTGCCTACCTGACGGTGAGGTATTGTTGTGGAGAAGTCGCAAATCCACTTTAGCCTTACACAGATACCATCCTTCATCACGTCTGTGTTGACTGCTGGCATTTGTAAGTTCTGTTGCACATGGAGGGTCAGCCTTACCACATACTTGTGCATCATTTCCAGGTGTGCAAGGGTCAAAAGGCTCACAGAGAAACTGAATTTGTGATATGTCTGAGAACAGAAAAAAGAAGAAGAAAATGCTCCTAAGTCATGTGCAATACAATGCAATTCAGTGAGTTTAAACCCATGGGCCAATTGTTCTTAAAAATGTAGGCTATCATGTTGGTTTTATAGCGTTTAAAAAAAACCACGAACCAAGCCAATTATCTAGGAGGTGAACCATAACATTATAAACTATGATTTAAAGCAAAAAAGTTTTTGTAAATCAGACAAAAAGACAAAGGTACAAGACTGTGTACTTAACGGCTTTAGTGAGTGAAAGAACTTCAATCACATGAAGCATTGCGAACAGCATAATTGGTTTAAAAACAATGGTGAAATATAAACCTACTCATTTATAAATTTTGATTATAAAAACAACATATTTTAAGTTTAATGCAAAATAGATCGCCTCGATTGCGCAGTGCTTCTTGAGAGTGGGCTGAGCTAAAGAGCTATTTTGCCACGTGTTGCTTTTTTCGACTCTCTGATTGGTGTAATTTTCCTTACAGCATCATGGGTAAAGTAGTTTTTCACAAGGAATTCCACAGTTAAACAATTATTAATTAAAAATAAGCTTAAATAATGCGGGCTGACAGTTTCAAGTGTCAACAATCCAACGATTTAATCAATTTCTGATGGACAAAATCAAGTCCCTTTCTTGTTCGAAAAGCTGTTTCACTCAGAGACAGAATGCCACAATAGGGAACAAAAGGCATTGCCATGTCATGCCAACTTTTAAGAATTTTCCCCTAACGCCTTTAAATACACCAAATTGGAATAAGCAGTGAAGCAGTTTTGTTTAAATAATAAATAATTTTTAAATAATATTACAAGATTATGGCAAACTAGTTACTTTATGATTTCAGTACAGTTGTATCAACCTGAAACTTCATGGCTCCAAGAAATATCAAAATGAATTTTAATTCAGAAATTAAAAATGCTTGTAATTAAAAAGCTGTATTCAAGTCATTGTATATATGAATGAATTGATTTATTTTATGTATTTTTAATGACTTTTTAATGATAATTAACTTAATCTATCATCCGATATCTCACCTATATCAGTATTCACAATAAAGCATTACTTAAACTCCACAAACACTAACAGAACAGGTACAGTAGGTTACAGCTAAAACTAAAGCTATTCTCATTTGCTCTTTATTTGACATCTTTGTTACGTATGTACTATATACTGTACAGCTATAATATTTGGAGAAGTTGCTCTTCCTGTTTAGTCAAACACAGGAGTGGTTCTCTGTTATGTTAGCAAGTTAGAGTGACATTTCCGGTCTAAAAGTTTAAAACCTAACAAACCAACCAAACAGTTTTGTTCTGTAGGCCCACGTACATAAGGTTTATGGCTTGTATAAGCAGGACAGAGTAAGGATGACTCTGGGTAATTTGCTCAGACTGTCTAAAACCATAAAAACAAACGTGTATTGATACTGTATATGCTATGTGTGAATAGTTTTACCCCCCTCACCACACACACCCATACACACTCAGTGGTTTTTATTACCTTATACCATGTCCAGACCACAACAGTGTAATCACCTGTGACAGAGTGCCAACTGTTTTAGCCTGTTTTAAAGTTTAATATTGTTGAAATGTAGACATACCGAAGGTACATTAACAATGCACCATATCATACACTACCAGTCAAAAGTTTGGAAACAGTAAGATTTTTAATGTTTTTAAAATAAGTTTCGTCTGCTCACCAAGGCTGCATTTATTTATTTAAAAATACAGTAAAAACAGTAATATTGTGAAATATTATTACAATTTAAAATAACTGTTTTCTGTTTGAATATATTTTATAAAGTAATTTATTTCTGTGATGCAACTGTTTTTAACATTGATAATAATCATAAATGTTTCTTGATCATCAAATCAGCATATTAGAATGATTTCTGAAGGATCATGTGACACTGAAGACTGAAATAATGATGCTGAAAATTCAGCTTTGCCATCACAGGAATAAATTACTTTATAAAATATATTAAAACAGAAATTTTTTATTTAAATAATTAAATAAATGCAGCCTTGCAGACGAAACTTCTTTTAAAAACATTAAAAATCTTACTGTTTCCAAACTTCTGACTGGTAGTGTATATCTCTAAAAGACATGGACAATACTGAAGTTTACTCATGCTGTCAGTCATACAAACATTTCCTTCTGAACATGCTTTTCTCTTAAACACATGTGCTCACACAAACCCACATCAGTGCCACATTTCCCTCACTCATGCTTGCATGAGGACCCCAAACCATCTTACTTTGCTATTTTTACTTACTTGGAAAAAACTCTGGTAGGCACAAGATGAAGGTGAGAAAGAAGACAATGCTGAGTTTGAATGCACCTGATCTTGTCATGGTAAAAGACGGTGATGACTGCGCAACTGTAAGTTCGCCAACCTCTCAACTTGTTGACCATACATTGGAAATCTCACACAATCTCACATCTCACCCTGTATCTTATCTAATTCCACGTTTAGTCTAAAATAATCCTACGTACTTAACCTACAGATATTTTCAGTATGTCTTCAGAATGAACTAACACTGTCTTGATTACATACATGATCTGTTTTACCACTTCCTGCTTGTCTTCCTGTTTTGTGTAATTTTGAAAACAGAAAGAGCAAAGAAGGACTTTTTAGGTTGTTCCTGTATTTGCTTGTCTCACAAGAATTTAAATCATTGTAGACATTAATTTAGAGCTATATTAGTGTTTCCCAGCTTGTTTTGTGTAATGCACCCCTACTTCTTCATCAGTGGGGCTAAATTATTGTATTATGGACATCAAATTTTTTTTACAAAGGGGTGTTTAAAAAAAACAAACTAATCTTATGGTTTAATTTAGTTAAATTTAAGCAATAAAAAAAAAAATTAAAAAAAATAATAAAAAAAAACAAAGGGGTAAAAATCAAACTCACCAAGTACCTTCCTTTCACTTTTGTAACCTTATAGTCGTTTCTCTCTCTCTCTCTGTCTCTCTCTCTCTGTCTCTATATAAATAAATATATATAATCATTTATTATTTTTTTTTCCTTAAAAAGACATTATTTGATTTATTTTTTAATCTGTTGACAGCCCTGAAATTTTGTTGCCGTTTCTTTTTTAAAGCTAAATCAAAATGTTTCCAGGTACCTTCTGGCTCACACATACATAAACTCTTGGCAGAATGAGTGTTGTGTGTGATGAAGCCTGAAGGACATTCCTGCTGCAAAGCAAACAGGTTTGATCAGGGACAGGAGCATCCGGTTATCATGGCAGGGCAGGAGGAAGGTTCTCATCAGGACCCACACTGGGATTAGGAGAGCTCTCAGCACCAAGCACCTTATCAGCATCATCCTGTAAGAGGACTACTGCTGCATTCAAACCCTTTGAGCTGTCTGCTGGGGGATTTAAACTCACACCAAAATATGATGTAACACTGCATCCAAAAAAATTTTTTTTAATGTTTTTGAAAAAGTACATTAATGTTCACCAAGGCTGCTAATAAAAAACAAAACAAAACTAAACAAAAAAAAAAAAAAAAAAAAAAACAGGCAGTGACCATGTCACTGCAATGTCCTCAGGTCGTTGATCCAGGGTGATGTTGATCCAGGAAACGACGACACCATTCTGCAGCACACTGAATGACCAAGCAGCCTTCTTTAAGGATAGCACTGTACAGTGCACAGTAGAACAGCACAGTAGAAGGTCCTGGAAAATGTGGCCTAAACAAAGCTCATTTTCCTTTCCTTCCAGCTGGCTAGCCATGGTCAATGGCCATCTTCAAAAGCGGTCAAAAACCAACAAAAAAGAAAAATAGGTATGTACCTGCCTTACAAGGTCATTTAAAATTAAAAATTACATGCTGATATTGGTGACTACAGAGGGTTCCATGATGCCCTGAAGGCAAAAGGTCCAGAGTCCCTTGCGCAGATCAAATGGCCAAATGCTACTTACAGAAAAGGCGTCTGTCCTGAATCAGTTGTTGGAACACTTCCAGACTCTCTTTAGCCCCAACCACACGGTCCAAGACTCAATACTCTGCCGTATCCCACAACATCCAGAGAGAACAGAATGGGATGAATTTCATACTCTAGTAGAAACAGTCAAAGCCATAAGCAGCTGAAAAGTGGAAACGTAGTAGGAATAGATGGAATTCCATCAGAGATTTGGAAGCATGGGGGTCCAGCTCTACACATAAACTTGACAAACTTTTTGTCTGCTGCTGGGAACAAGTCAAACTACCACATGACCTCTGTGATGCAATTATTATTGCTCTGTACAAATCGGACTGTTACAACTTTTAGGGGAAAACTCTGCTTTTTACATCCTTAACATTCACTGGTTCTAATTTTGTTTTTCTTGTTTTGGTGGAAGTCTTCAGCAACGAGCTGCGCTAAGCAGGTCATATCTACAGGATGGAGGACTATCGCTAAGCAAAGATCATACTTTACAGTGAACTTGCTACTGGTCATTCTGACAGAGGAGCACCAAAGAAGAGGTGTAAAGAATCTTTGAAGAGATCCTTTGGTGCATGTCATACTGACCACCATGGTCTACGCTAGCCTCCGATTGTGTAGCCTGGAGACACATCATTCGCCAGGCTACTGCTTTATATATATATATATATATATATATATATATGAAAAAAATTAATTAAGACCAATAGCATTTGAAACTTTAATATTCAATATTTTATGTCTGAAAACACAAATTATTATAGTACTAACATTATTCAAAAATGTGCTGCTTTGTTTTTGTTTTCTTTCCAAAAAGGTAATAAGGTGTTTTAAATCTGTCACTCAGGAGCTATAACTGAACAAACTTAATGAAATTCATCTAGACTGGTGTAGGCTATCTAAGAATGCATTATGCACGTGAAGCATATTTTAAAAATAAAAGAGAAGTCACTTCTTAATATTACTAGTTTCCCACTTTCCACATAATTTATTGTGAGGATTTGGGAACAACAGGCTGACATCAGATCAGCATAGCAAGGTAAGTAAGATTTTTTTACATGTATTTATTTATTTTTTATATTTACAACAATTATAATAAAACATTTAAAGCTATTGTATATTAAAACTATAAATAGTATTGACCTTGACAACCATCAATCTTCGTGCTCATCTGTGCAATACCCACTAGGTGGAGACACTGTCTTTCACCCCCAAAAAGTTTAGCAAATATTAGATTAGAAGATCAAAATATTGGCGTGTGAAAATGAACAGTCACGAGCTCCTGAGAACATCACTACATTATTTATGAACTGTTCTTTCACACAAAAACAGATTCTGTATTTAAAATGACAACTATAGTAAACCCATAAAATAACTCCAAATTAAATAAAGTTACAATGTGAAGTGAAAGTCCATGTTTTAAAGTGAGAGTGAAGTTTTTTTCTTACTCTTTTTCTTTTGTATGTGTGTGTGTATTTCAATAAAAAACTAAAAAAAAAAAAAAACTACTTTAAATCGCTCTGTTACAGTTTTAGGGCTCTAGTCTTACTCCACGCCTTTCCACCCAAAAGTGAATCACGCGATTATAATCAGAGTTTAAAGAGCCCGTCTCTGTTCAGCTATTAAATGTGCAAATTACATCCGAAACAAGCGATAACATCAGCTATTAACCAGCCAGGTAAGAGAACTAATTTCACGCGTTGTGGTGTGGGGTTTTTTTGGTTGACAGCTGAAGCCCATTAGAAATGCGCGCAGCTACAAGTTCGCAGATAGTTATGCGGTAAAAAGGAAATGAATCAGCCCATAAACGCTTTTATTGTGCGGACTCATTCAGCAGGAAAGCACGGGGTTTAGACTGGCCTGCGAGTGCCGATAGTTTTGACAAAAAGAAGACCTATTCATAAACTAAAAGTTGTTTCATATGCACGATCTTTATTTCCAGCTCGGTCTAGCTCTTCTGACAAATGGAGTGCGGAGAAGTGGATTTTGTTGATGTTACCCAACAGGAAATGAAAGTGTTTTGCTCTGGTAAAGAAGAATGCCATTTGGAAATATATTAATTAGATATTTATCATGAACTGTCTCGTGCAGGTATGCTCACAATATCAGTCAAACTAAATCACAACTGCAGAGCGTGGAGCACAACTACATGCACATACGTCAGTAATGAAACGTCAACAGCTTAAATATATTTGAGCTATTTTATAAATTCATAGAAATGTTTCTATAAAAGGGCACAAGGTTCAATCTGTTTTTATATAATCTTAATCCATGGATTCATTAAGACATAAGGCAAATCTTCTGTTATGCTGTTTGATAAGCTCTGGATTATTTGAAAGATTTTTCTAGTTAGATGTTATAAATAGAGATGTTTAAGGGGCAAAACGTCTCGGTATTTCTCAACAAGAAGTCATGGGCGCATTTAGTGTCACCGTGGGCAGATGTTGCATTTCAGGTGGATTGATTCAAGCAGGAGATGAGAAGAAGAAGAAATGCATTCCATATCAGATAGACCTACAGAAGCCCAGGGTTTCAGAGCCTTGTTCTTGTATTTTTAACTATTTTAAACATTTGACTATGACCCAGCACTAAATTTAGAACAGAGAGAACAGAGAAACAACAAGAAAGGAGATGTGCAGCATGTCCTTGTATTTATTTATTTTTTAGCTTAAAGTCACCATGAAATCAAAATGGACAATTCTCCTCCCCCTTGCAGTGATGTCACTTCTCTGATGACATTTGCACTAGTGTGAGGGCTGTCATAATCAGACGAGTCTGATCTATAAACCTTGTCACACTGGGATTTATAGACTGATATAAGAACTGATGCTGAAGTCCAGTGATGTCCTAATATTAGTACAAATTAAGCATATATTTTAATCTTTCTTGCTTCTAGCTTTTCAGTGCAGCCGGAAAGAAGCATACAATGTATCTGGTTTCCATGTGAACTTCACAAACTTGCTGCTGCTCTGTTGTCATAAAAGCGGTTGGATATTATATTTGGAGGTGCAATAATAATAATACAATAATGTCTTTTCATTTTGTGATCTTCCAATATTTTTTTTAATTGAGGTTATCTGCAGGTTACATCAGTATGCCAGTAGGTGGCGATAAGTGAATTATTCATTTAACAGAATCTTTAAAAACAGTTTGAATGCCCATAAATTCGGTTGATCTCATTCAGTTGGTCAGCAGATCATCGTTCACAAACAAGATGTTTTATTTGTTCATTTTGTTCATGAAAGATTTTTTATTCAGCCAATGACAGGCTTACAGTACTTCCACACTTCAGGGACTGAACTCTATATCCTTCTTTCTTTCTTTCTTGACTATACAAAGTATGTAGAATACTGTGCACTACAAAATTCTCTGATTCCAAATCTGTGGCAACAGTTAGGCCCTTTTCTGTCCCAGCATGACAATGCCTTTGTGCACAAAACAAGGTCCATATAGAAATGGTTTACTGAATCTGGAGTACAAGCTTGTAGTCCACACAAAGCCCAGACATGGACTTCTTTGAACACCTTTGGGATGAATTGGAATGCAGACTGTAAGCCAAGGCCCATCACCCAACATCAGTGCCTGGCTTCACTGTGTCTGAATGGGAGCAAATCCCAGCCACCATGTTCCAACATTGTGGAAAGCCTTCTTAGAAGAGTGGAACCTTTAGCAGCAAAGGAAGGAAGAACTTCCTATTAATGCCAGTGTTTTTGGAATTCAATGTCAACCATGTGGGCACAGTGTTTGGGTGTTCACATACTTTTAGCCATATGTAGGATGGTAATCTAATCAATGTGTTTTCAAAAACTGTTCCTTTATCCTTCCTCTGAGCTCTCCTCAGGATTTGTTGATTTCTCACTGTGTCTCTCTGTGAAAAGAGACATTAATAAGTCATAGCAGATGAATTATGGATTGAAGCGAATTCAGCCTTGGAAGTTTTATATAAGGATGGACTGCTGGATTATTACATCATTGTGAAATGTGTTTGTAGAACACATGTACATTAAAAAAACATGAGCATGGAAAAAGATTTGAAGTCTATATGGCATTTGGAGACATGAATTAAAAAAATAATTGTATTACTGAAATTATTATCAAATAGAGTACATTTGAATAGAGAACGTTTGAAGTAATATGTATTTTGTCACCCATATTAATAGGTTACAGCATTCACACTGCATGCATAAACTTTGCGGCACTGTAAAGAAAGATGTACTGTATATTGGCAAAGGAATAGATGGAAAGCATGTGATTAGGGCAAAGTATCTCATAACTCAAACTAGCAACCACTGCTCTACTAGTTTACTGTTGATCCTGTCCCCAATACTGCTGTCGCTAACACTGGACAGATGTGCAGCGGACATTATGGTTCATGTTTTCCTTTAAGATAGCTCATGACTAATCTGTTCCAGCTGGCTCTGCTCTAAACCATGTTATATACAAAATGATAAAATGTATGCGTCATTGTTTGGCACAACTGCCCGTTTCAGTGCTTGTTGTTCAGAAATAGCGTTCATGCTAGTATTTTAGTAAGTTAAGGCATTGTTCCCTAAAGTTTTGCTCCCATCTTATAAGTCAAAAGTGGTTTGTATGCAGTTTTTACCTCATGCGCCCATCATTTGCCTGAGTGGTTTTATTCAGCAGTGGATGTACTTTGTCCTTTGGAGTCAGATTCTCTCTCTGCCTCACACATTCTCTCTCTTTCTGATCAATTCAGCAGGCTTTAAGGTGACCTTTGTGAAGGAATGTTGGTGTGTTTGGCCCTCTGCATTTGTTCAGTCATCAAAAAGGTGGTTCAATAAAGCAGACAGTCGCTCAATAGACCCTCTTTGCATTGTATTTCACAGGGCAATCTGAGACTGTGTGGCTTTCTTTATGAAATATCCTTATGGATTTTTTCCTTGTCAGGTTTTTGTCTAAAAACTCAGCCTGATTATTGTTGTTTAGAACTGTGGCCTTGTGGTTAGTACATATTAGTACATAAATTAGTACATAAAAGTGTTGACTTGGCGGTTAGTGCATGTACTCCAAAACATGTTGAGCTTTGGTTCTCATGTGAGCAATGTGGGTTCAGATCTGGCTTGTACATTGTGCTGCTTAATTAGTCTAAATAAAACTGAAATCGTGATATCCTATGGCTAAAGGCTGCAATTTGATGCAATGAGCTGTTTGTTTCAGGGTGAAACACCCAGGGTTTTTCCTGGGTCAAAAATGGTCTTCGGTGGTGGCTGACAGACATGGTGATCCACACAAACAGTAAAAAGTACCCTACCCACGTCCAATACTGACAATAAATTACCTGCCACTCTTACTGTAATCCTTTCCTGTCCTCTTTGCAAAAAGAAATCTGTGATTTCATAGCTTGTAAGAGAAGATGCTTCTTTGCTAGACCTGAAAATTATTTTGGTATATATAATAATAATAATAATTAATAATCAGTATTAAAAAGTAGCATTAAAAAGTTAATTTAACTAACAGTCTAATTTTCTACCATATACAGTTGAATGCACCTAGCTAATAACAACTTTGTTCTGGTTTCACCTCACTCCAGTCTAAACTAACTGAGAGGTAATCTACACATTGTCAAATAAATAACCTGAAAATACTGTGGATTATTAAGGCTAAATCTTACTAACCACTCTTGGGGTAAGCATACTTACATTCTCATTTCAGAGTTGTTCTGAGTAAATTATTTGTTATACACCAATTCAGACAGTGGTGCAACGGTTCACATTACTCACGGTTTGGTTTGTATCACGGTTTTAGGGTCACGGTTTCGGTACGGTTCGGTATGTGCTATATTCAGGGTAAAGAAGACTACTGTCAAATAAAAATAAAGAAAATAAGAACACATAATCAAACTACAAGCAACAGCAAAAATCAATACAATAGAGCAAAGATTTAAATAAAATAAGCAGTGCTTTTCAGGGTTTTTCAGGTATCTAACAGAAGTTTTCAGGTACAGAAAATGAATAAAGTACTCAAATATAAAATAACACTGCATATTATCTTCACTGTATAAATTAAATAAATATTAAGCATTATTGAAGTTACAAAAGCTGTTCAGTCATTTGTTGTTTGATTACCATTAAAAACACCGGCATAATGCACGATCCAGTAATGTATTTTTTCGACTGTTATACGTTCACTTAAGACATAACCGACTATTGCTAGGATACTCGCCAAAATGGGCATGTTGACATAATTTTTGTGTGAATTTGTTTGTTCAAGTGCAAGACTTGAAAGAGAACTCAGTATTTGCACGCTGTCTGAGATAAGCCTGTGCGCGCTTTGGATGAGCCGCATGTACACACAAATCCTCTCATAGCACGCGAGAGTTTTCTTTCGTGTCTTGCTGTTTAAATTAGCAAGGCTTAAATAAGTTTAGTTTAAATACAGATAGCAACGTGTGCTGTTCGTGTCTCACCTGCGCTCGCGAGCTATCAACACCCAGGTGATGACGGCGTAAACGACTGCTCATATTCGAGCATACGCCACTCGCAGTGAACCAAGTTTACAAAGAGTGACAGATTTGATCTCCGCTGTTGTAACGTTTTGGGAAGCCAGAATGCGTATTCATCGACTGAAACATACATTATCTGAACTCTGTCTATTTTACAAACCATATTAGCCTATAGATTCATTGTCATTCGAGATGGACCGCGGTGCAAGTGTGTTCTGAACCGTACGTGGAGAACGGTACGGTTCGATTTTTTTTTTTTTTTTACCGAGAACCGTTGCACCCCTAGTGTCTAGTGAGTTCAGTGTTAGACAGATTAGTTGTTTTACCATTCATTAAAATTAATCGGTTTAAATGAGTCATTAGGTCACGAATTGGACATTAGCGGACGTGGAGGCATTGTGCGCGAATCACAGCTGTTATTAGGACATCGCAAAAGATTTGGCAAAACAGAAAACATGAAAGTCTATTGAAAGTGTGGTTTATGTTAGCTGTATGTGCGGGATGCCTGTCAGAGAAGATGAGGTAACATTCTTTTAAAGATCTATTCACACCGCAGCAGTCATTTGCATTACTCATAAACAACTCACAATAACTGATCAAATATGGCTTTGGCGGGACACAATTTTTTTTTGGTGGCCGCCAAAAATTTTCAATGTAGGAAAAACCCTGACACCTCACTGTGTTCATTTACACTTGAGCAGCTCTGTTGTTTTCAGTTTTACAGTTAAAGGTGGGTTAAGCCATATTTCAAAAACACTGTTTGGATGGAAGTTAGTCGGACTGACTAAAGCATTATTTTGTTGAGCGTCAGCTGTGATAAACAGACATCCACTCTCACACTGCGTGTGTAACAGTGGCCAGCTAGTGAGCGTTGTGCAGGTAAACCACTGCACACTGACGACTGCTAGTGAATGAGCTGTTTAGCGTCATTGTTAGTGCACTTGCCTTGCCTGCCAGCAGCGATCGTTTGAGACCGACTCGGAGCAGGGTGGTCAGTTTTGGAGGCGTAGCAATGAAGAGAGGGGGTGTGTTTGGGTTTATTTCAAATATCAACAATGTCCAACAGCATTTTTGAAATACGTCTTACCCCACCTTTAATGCTGCTGAACTCCATCTCTGCAGTGGTCTGAGTTTGTGTCACTTATAATGTGCATTTGGGAACGCAACATGCACAAACCGTCTTCCCAAACTTGTAATAAGAAGCAGTGGTATAACGTATAATGAAAAGCTCATTGGTATAACGTTTGAAATATTAGTAATATTTATTATTTGTTTAATATTTTTATTTAGTAATAGTAATAGTAGTAGTTTTATAGTCATATTGTAAATAATAACAACAATTCAGCGACCCCATTTATACGTACGATGCATATGATCAGATTTAATCCTAAATTGTTTGGATTTTAACCTTTGTCAAAAGTGAAGAACAAATTGTGATTTATAGAGGCAGAAACTGACATGAAAATATTCTTTTGCTGGCTTAGCCAATCGAAGAGCATGTGTACAAATATTTTGGCACTCATATACAAGTTATTTAATTAATCCAGCATAGTTTATGACAATGTAAAGATAAATAGGCCATCACATTATGTATTAATATAATTTTATGTGCACATGAGCAACATATTAACTGCCTTGTGATAATATGTCACCGAAATTAATTAATTTGTATTAATGACTTCCTGAAAATAATAATAATAACATACAGTGCTGTTTGAAAGTTTGCGAACCACTTGCAGAATCTGTGAAAATGTAAATAATTTTAACAAAATAAGAGGGATCATAAAAAATGCATGTCATTTTTTATTTAGTGCTGTCCTGAGTAAGATATTTTACATAAACAATGTTTACGAACAAATGACAAAAAAATAGCTGAATTTATAAGGTAACACTTAACATTAAGGTTCCCTTTGTAAAGGGTTTATAAAGGTGTTTGTTAATAAGTAATAAATCATTTACAAATGCATTATAAATCACTAATAACCAGTTATAACTGCATGAATAAAAAGGGTGACTTTAAAGCAATACCTGCCAAATAGTGAGCCCTTTTTAACTCGCATGTTATAAATGCTTAATAAATGTATTTATTAACACTTATTTAACTCAACCAGATTCCAGGTTTATTTCATGATGCAGCAAAAATTGACTATCATAATTAGACTGAAGGGTGTTGTATTTGTGGTTTTCTTATTAATATCTCATGACTGCCACTTTTCTTACTATGTTGCTTACCAGAAGTTTCTGTCTTACCCATGATACTCTCCAAAAAGGTCATGATGCCTATCCACAGCAGTGTATAAAAACTGATTCAAGAAAACTTTATTTTGAAAATAAAACATAAGATAATAACCATAACTTGATGAGATTAATAATGAAAAATGTAATTCCAGTATTAGTTACCTGGGAACCATAATGTAGGGTGGACACTTGTGATCCATTTATTAATGAGTTATAAACATTAATAACTTGTGAAAGTGAACCTTAATGTAAAGTGGAAACCTGTGAACCATTTATTCATGAGTTATAATCATTAATTACCTGTGAAAGTAAACCTTAATGTAAAGTGGAAACCTGTTTCAACATGCTCTGAAGTAAAAATTTGTGTTTACTGATTTGATGGGTAAGCTAACTGAGATGACATTGCAGACTATGTTTATATTATATAAGTGTTTATATTATATGTGTAATCGCAGTGTTAGTTTGTAGTTATCTTAAATAACCGCTCCAGCGCTCCCACTTCTGTTGCGCGCAGGTACTGTGTGGATGGCCAAATAATAAAGTTACAGTATCCCTTATCGTGATATCAAGAATAATTATGAATTGCTTATTAATATTTTATTGTTGAAATAAAATAGGAAAATCACCAGGAAAAGTTAAGTTAAATAAGTGTGAATAAATACATTTATTAAGCATTTATAACGAGTTAAAAAGGGCTCACTATTTGGCAGGTATTGCATTAAAGTCGCCCTTTTTATTCATGCAGTTATAACTGCTTATTAATTTAAATTTATAATGCATTTGTAAATGACTTTTTGGTATTTAACAAACACTTTTACAAAGGGAACCTTAATGTAAAGTGTTACCATTTATAAATATGACCCAATTCAAAAGTTTATGAACCCTTGATTCTTAATACTGTGTGTGGTTTCCTGGATGGTCCATGACTGTTTCTTTTTGTTTTGTGATGGTTGTTAATGAGTCACTTTCATAGGAACATGTTGTGCGTTCACATTTAGGATAATTATACAGTTACGCAAAAAAAATAAATAAAAAAAATTTAGTTATTTTTTTATCAGAAAAATTGCAAAATCATGCAGCATTACTTACAGTTACCATTATCATCATTACCCACTTCTCTTTTCCTGTCCTCTCTTTACACATCATAAAGGTGCTAAAAAAGCACTAACCTGATGGTTGATACACATTGAACTGTGGTGATTGTGTTCGAATGCTGTGACTGTTGTCTGAATAAATTGTTGCAAAAAAGACCACAAATAAAATGAAAACATATGTTCAGTCAAAATGACTTTACATTAAAGTCAATATATTTATACATGAAAGCCATTTTCCAGCACCACATCCAGCATATGGCATGTTTTTAGAGCTCCATGTCTCAAATTCAATCATTTTACTTACATATACCTAAATAAAGGCTCACCCAGTTTTTATTTCCAGTATTTGAGTATTTCCAGTATTATGAATCATTTTATTGTGGTGTGTGTGTTAATTTGTTAATTGCTGCTTCTCAGTGGATTGTGGACTGAAACGCAGACAAGGGACAGATGATAAAAGATGGAACGGAGCTGTCTAAACACACCAGTCCCTGTCAGCGCAGATGGAGGCTGAATGGCAGACTGAAAGAGGAAAGGGATTTTCTTGGCATTTAAATCTTTCTTTTCTTGGCAGAGCTCTCTCTTTGCTGCTTGTGAAGGTCCATGGGCGGAAAATTGGCTTCTCAGGCTCACAGATGGTCTAAGGCTCAGTCTGCACATCCACACACACATAGACATACAGACACACACACACACTTCAAAACTTTGAATTTTTGGTACATCGTTGAAGTTCACCCTTCCTTTCTCTCTGTTCCCTTGTTTGCCAGTAAATGTTTGTCAGCTAATCTTGTCATCGAGTGGGAATTACAGAAGTGTCTGTAAAATTACACTTGTACTGTCAATGTAAGCCGACCTCGCACCA
This sequence comes from Elopichthys bambusa, assembly GCA_037101425.1. Taxonomy (NCBI): domain Eukaryota; kingdom Metazoa; phylum Chordata; class Actinopteri; order Cypriniformes; family Xenocyprididae; genus Elopichthys; species Elopichthys bambusa. The sequence goes on along the minus strand of CM074436.1, from coordinate 12,860,421 downwards.
CAAAATTTTGTCCTCCGAGTATGTGTGGGAAAAGTGCGATGCTATCACTGCATTCTGCATGTGAACATATGGAAAGGGAGCAGAGCATGAATATGCACACACACATGCACAGGGTGAGCATACGAAGGCCTTGTCTCAGAGTTTAGATGACACTGTGAAACTATGTTGCCAGGCACGCTTTTTTGCATGCTTATACTATATTAATTTATTTTTCACAGCAGAGAGACGTGATGTCCCAATTGACACTATTATCAGGGAGCTAAAGTATACATAGAGTATATATTTCTATGGTCATTGTGATCTGTCCTTATTAAAATATTTTTGTATTCCTTATTGAGGCAAGTCATTTGGACCAGTCAAGGATGAATGACTGCAACTATGGTCATTAATCTTGATAAAGACAAACTTGACTTGAGTGTGAACACAGTTGGTGATCAGTCTCTATTTGTGGTTACTTTTGTGTTTTTTTTTTTTCATTCAATCAAACATACTGTGTTTGGGAGCAAAAATAATTATATTGTAATAAAAAAATTAAAGATCTTCTTAAAGCTGTTTTAATTACAAAAATGAAGTAATTAATTACAAAACTCTTTGCAGTCCAAGTAAATTTTTGTTGTTCTTTGTACAGTTTTCATCACGCACATGCAAATTTGCTCTGTTCTGCTGTTGTTTGAGACTCTAAGGCCCTGTTTACACCTGGAATCAATTCACCCAAAAATGAAAATTCTTTCAGAAGAATACAGTCGGAGATATAATTAAACATATGGCTCTTCCTAGCTGTATAATGGTAGTGAATGGGGTCTAGATATTGAAGCCTAAAAAATTAAATGTCGGAGGATTTCGATATAAGAGAAGAGGAGTTTGTTGCACAGCCCTATTTGTTTAAACCGCGAGAGGCGTCTAAGCTTATGCTACTCCTACATCCTACGTCTTACATCATGGATTATTTTTATGATGGATGGATGCATTCTTTTGCGCTTCAAAATGTAGACCCCCATTCACTGTCATTATAAAGCTTGTAAGAGCCAGGATATTTTTTAAATATATCTCAGATTGTGTGTTATATACACCTATAGGATGGTTTGAGGGTGAGTAAATCATGGGATAATTTTCATCCTTGGGTGGACCATCCCTTTAACGTGCGATGTAAGGTACATCACATGTAGACATTTGCAACTGGTGTTTTAATCCGTCTCTTTTGTCCACTTTCAATCACTTCTGTCCTGATTTCTTTGAGGGGAGGGGTCTATGGCCAGGTTAAATGTATGTTTTTTTTTGTTTTTTTTTTTCAGATCTTTCGATCTAATGGACAAAATAAGCTCATTCAATTTACATATGAATGCACCCAGCGACGAAGGAAAAACATACGGAGAACATCAGCTTTCGTTTCTGCTCTGACAGCCACAAGACCACGCCGAACACTGTGAGTGAGTGTTAGAAATCAGGAATGGTGAGAGAACATTGTGCTTGGTACATTTTTCCTCTTCCAACCAAACTTGGGTGCATTCCAGCTAACAAAGTTTAAATTCCGTCTGACCAGTGCGCTACCCATAATGTTTATGCATTAGGTCAGTAGTGAAAGTGACGCTGCATTTCACCCATTCAAGTGAACACACACACACACCGTGAACACACACCCGGAGCAGTGGGCAACCGTTTTTGCTGCGCCGCCCGGGGAGCAATTTGGGGGTTAGGTGCCTTGCTCAAGGGCACCTCTGTTGTGGGTAATGAGAGTTAAGACAGAGAGTAGGCGTTTTTTTGTGGCTGTTCGAACACATGAAATATAAATGAGAAATTTTAAAGAGAAAACACTACAAAAGCAATCCGGTCAAATACGTTTTTCGACTACCTCTGGAAGTGGTCGAATGTGAACAAGCTCAAAACGTTTTAGACCCCGGCCTGTATTTAGCGTATAGTCCACTTGTGATCCAATCGACTAAAACGCATCTTAATACTAGGTGTAAACAGGGCCCAAGTGAAGCTGCACTTCAGTGGGTGGTATATAAGCACCAGAATGAAAGACCTGTTTCTATTGGTCACTCTCCCTTGGAGGAATAATTGGCCATGCCCACTATGTGGTCCCGCCTGTCTGATTCTGACAGAGAGTGACAGCTGTCTGGCATTGCAGGGTGCGTTTAGGGGCTTAATAATGCCCTAACAAGATATACATTTTGATCATTATTTACATTAACAACTTTATGGAACTTAACATTGCATAATACAGTTGCATGAGCCATTTCAGAGAGCTCAGTCTTTCTCAGCCATGTCCATGTTCATGGGAGTACTAAATATGACCGTGGTTGATGATAAACAGAAGTTTGATTTTTATATATATATATATATATATATAAATCAAACTTCTGTTTGTCATCAACCATATATATATATATATATATATATATATATATATATATATATATATATATATATATATATATATATATATATACTGTATATCACAGTATCATAGGTACAAACATATATTGGTCATAAAAGCATATGAATGCAATGGATTTAAATAATCTGCAGCAATACAGACAAGAGAAAGAGCAATAAATGGATGAACTAATACAACTGATAGAGATGAATAGAACAAGTAAGCTGAAGACAGTGAGCAATGGAAATGAAAGAGGCGGAGAAACTGAACTGCAAAATCAGCACTTACCTGACTGTTTTTCCCTCTTTCTCTCTCTCACACACATCATTTGTGCTCGGCGTTATAGTGCCGCATCAGTGTGTTTATGCAGGTCAGACCCCAGGTGTACACGTTCTCATTTTAGCTCTCTTACATGTGCACGTGTGTTTCCCTCGTGGCCGGTAGAAGAGGGGAAACCTGAATGATCTGTATATTTACAGCGTGAGGCTGCAGCAGTATTTATGATCCTTAAACGATAAGCCTTCGGGAGACTCGTAAAGGAGATGTGTGTGTTTGTGTGTGAGTGGAACTTGACTCAAGTAAGGCAAGACTGGGGACAGGAATATTTATTTCTTTGTTTATGTTTGAAAGAACAAGAGGGGCATTGTAGGAGTTCAGTAATTCAGAATGTGCTTTATGATCTCTTAAAGATGCTCTTTAGGGTCTAGAGGGTTCAAACTTGTGTATTAATTTCATTTTAAGACCTTACTGTTTATCCCCTCTTTGATGGAAAGCAAACGGTGTCGAGATCTCCTGAACTCCAGCACTTATCTCTAGGGTCTCAGTGTGTGTGTTTGGTTTATCAATACCATAAAAATAAGCTATGAAATATTGTGAGTCTCATCAAGGACAAATCTGTCTCCTAGGAAACATACCTAGCAAACACATACTTGTACACTCAAACACACTGTTCACACCTTACACCCTTACACCTAATCGCATCAGATGGTTATAATATATTACTTTTATATATGCTTTTTTCCATATATACAATGGTATTTATTACAAGATAGGATACCCTAAATAACAAGAATATCATGGTATTTCCATGATACATGTACCACTGTAACATCATCGATTGTAGACATATCCACATATCATGATGTTACTATGGTAACATGTCTGCATTACCATATTCCACATACCGTGGTATTTTTTTTTAAAGGTAGAATGCTATGAATACAAAGAATAGCAAGGTGTTACCATGGTACACTACTGTATGTAAAAGTCAGTATAACTTTGTATTTTTTTGGAAATGACTGACATTAAATTGTTAAAAAATGACAAAAGATTTCTATTTCAAATAAATTAATTCTTTTAAACATTCTATTTATCAAAGAATTCTAAAAAAAAAAAAAAAAAGTATCACGGTTTCCACAAAAATATTTAGCAGCACATCTGTTTTCAATATTGAGAATAAGAAATGTTTAATAAGAAAAAAAGCAATTCAGCATATTAGAATGATTTCTGAAGGATCATGTGACACTGAAGACTGGAGTAATGGCTTCTGAAAATTCAGCATTGCCATCACAGGAATAAATTAAATTTTTAAAAATATACATAAATATATATATATATATATATATATTTTTAAAACTGTTTTTTGCTTTTATTAATAAGATATTCAAAATAAAATACTATGGCATAATTTCATGTTTGAAAACTTTCCTATAAGCAAATTTGATAAATATCAATAGAAAAGCTGTTGAGATCATTTAAAAACTTTTGTCCGGCAATTTTTTAAATGTCAGGGTGGCACAACTGAAAACATGGGTCTTTTATAATGAATTAACAAGGTAATAACGGTAAGCATGATAATGCATCATCCAGAGAACCCCAATTGATCCTTCTGGCAGAGTAAAATGGTTGGTAGATCTCTCTTGAATACTGATAAAAATAGCTACTTTCAAGTAAGAGTAGGTTTGCACACTTTCCATGTCATGTGGTACAACTAGGAAAATGTTATTTTATCAAAATCATCTTTATTGTATAAAAAAATTCTATGTATGAACTTGCTAGCATAGGCAAAAGCTAATACAGGGATCCGAGAAGAAGCCTGTTCAATGTAAAATTAGTTGCAAAAGTCAGGTGGTGCAACCAGCAACTGCAATGAACATCCCTATATGAAATTAAAAAACAATATTTAAGCTAAATAAATAATACATTTAAGTCTATTATTATTCTATCTTTTTAATTATTGTTCTAAAATATTAGATTTAAGTTAAAGATATTTTACACTGTCAGTTATTTTCATGATTATATTTTTTAATAATTCTTGTTGATTCTATGGCCATCTCTTGCCATACGCGAGAGACTGCCCATGAATTTTATTGGCAATGATTTTTCCGGGGTAAGTTGCCAGTTCTTTCCCCAACCCTCCCCATTACATGGCTTGGGACTCTCACACACACGCATTCACACCTATGCACAATTTAGCGTCTCCAATTCACCTATACTGCATGTTTTTGAATTGTGGGGGAAACTGGAGCACCCGGAGGAAACCCATGCAGACACAGTGAGAACATGAGACTCAAAATGGGGACCTTCTTGCTGTGAGGCGACATTGCTGCCCACCGAGCCACTGTGCCATGGTGATTAGTTTAAATATTAGTACATGGTAGTGATTAGTTTAAATGTTAGTACATGGTAGTAGAATACCATAAATATTATAATTTTACCGAGGTACAGGTCTAAAAAAAACAAAAAACATGGTATTTCGATGATGCATATCCAAGAAACCATGGTTATTTAAGGGTACTTTTTGTCAGTGACATGTAGGGCTGAATGTTTTAGTGTGTCTTTAAATGTACATCCTGGGCTTGACTTACAACAGACATCCTGAGGATTTTCAGGCTCTTCGGTATATAAAGAAAAAGAGTTTCTGGAGGTGGTCTGCCAGCCATATGTGTTCATTCTCTTAACCACGGGCCTGCAATGGTTTATTTCAGAAGGAAATTCTTTTTCTTTTTTTAAATCCATTCCTCCGTCCATCTCCTCTGGCATCTAAACCCTGCTGGCTTGCCCCTATATCATCTGCATTCAATTCCTGCACTGCTTTCTGTTCAGCTTAAGGGAGACCGATATGAGAATCAGTAAAAGGAAAGATGAAAATGTCATTGCTATGTGCAAAATGGGCCTGGTGATATTTTTTGCTGATGACTTTGGAGTGAATGGAGTGTGTGTGTGTGTGTGTGTATGTGTGCATCTGGATCTGTCCTATAATTTCATCCAATGGCAGAAGAGGAAAAATGAACACACAAGAGCAGGAAGAATGCTATTTGGAAACGAACACACTCTGAATAGTAAGATGTTGGTGCGTATATGTGGCTTTTTGAAAAACAGATGTGCACACATCGTCATGCTGTGTGTATACTGTTGTATGACCATATATATCCATAGTTTCAGGGAAATGTGTGTCAGATGTGTTCCTTCTCTTGAAACATATTTCCTCCCACGACCGTTGTAGACATGAATCAAAGCAATGAGACATCTAACCTCTCAGCCCTGTTCAGCTTTGGGTTTCAGGGATGAGATTACATGGTATGTGAGTGTAAGTAGGTGATGTGTATGTGTTTGTGTTTTTAATGATTGATGAAGCTGAACTGAAGTGTGGAAATCTGTATCATAGCATAACCTGATGAGAGAGCTGACAATAAAATGGTTTGTGTGTGTGTGTGTATTCATGATGAAAGACTCAGCCCTGCTATCTTTTCTCCACACACACAAGTTTGTAGTCTCACTGTTTAACCCTCTATTAGACATGTTATGAAAGCATTGTTTCTTTTATAGAATAGACATTTGATTACTTTTTTTTTTTTTTTTTTTTTTGTGAAAAACAATATTTATGGGTGATGCTGCAAAACTAGCTGCTACATTACATACATATATAATAGAATTGGCTCCTAGGTTAAATCAATTCACTTTCTAAATTGTATAAATATATCTAAAATATATATAAAACATATGATATCATAACTGTAATATTCTCTGTAGTAGCTGCAATAATTGCATCCATCCATATCCACCACATATCCATTCGCTACTGCACAAATGTTGCTTGAATGCAACAAACAATTGAAAAAAAAAAAAAAAAAAAAAAAATGCAGTTCCTCATGACATACAAACAATAGTTAACACTTTATTTCAGTGTCACATATTTACCATAGTAATAACAGTAAATTATGCATGGTTACATGCAACTAACTCTCAACCAAACCCTTATACTACCCTAACCCTATAGTAAGTACATGTTGTTAATATTACTCAATACTTAAATATATAATTACACTGTAACAACGACACCTTAAAATAAAGTGTAATCAAACAATATAAATGCACATATTAATTTCTTATTCTGCATGATCGTATTCTATATCCCTAAATCCTACCCCATCTTAAACGCTACAACAACTACCCTACTATTAATAAGCAGTAAATTAAGAATTTATTGAGGCAAAAGTCATATGTGTTCCCCATACCAAAGTGTTACCTTTAAATTTAACAAATTAGTATTAATATATCAAAATAAACTAAAATGCTAAAAATAACACAATCAAGATGTAAACTAAAATCATATTTCTTTTTATTTTTTATCAATAAAATATTAATTGGGGGCAGTTGTGGCCTACTGGTTAGGGAGTCAGACTGGTAACCTGAAGGTTGTGGGTTCAGATCTCAATACTAGCAGGAAATGACTGCGATGCCCTTGAGCAAGGCAGCTAACCTGGCAAAAATGGCTTCCCACTGCTCCGGGTGTGTGTATCCCAGTTTGCAGTGTGTGTGTGTTCACTACTCACTACTTCTAATGTGTGTGCACTAACTGGATGGGTTAAATGCAGAGGACATATTCCATACTTGGGTTACCATACTTTGCCTTTACATATCACTATAACTATTACAGTTCTTGAAACTTCTGGAATCATAAAATGAATCTAGGTCATTTAATTTAATATAGTCTGTTAAAAAGTTTCTAACATGTGTATGTTGCATGTGTGCAGGTTTGTAGTACTACAGTAATCCTTCGTTTCATACCACAAGAAATGCTGAATCATGCGATAGTTTAATTAGTCTGCCCAGCGTCTCCTCCATATGCCCGTTTGTGTGATATATTTGCTAGACAGTTTTGATTTACATGCAGGAAAGATTAAATGAAGGGGTGGAAAGAAGGAGAGGGAGAGAAGGAGAGACCGATTGGATTAACCTTGAGAAAATAAGTAGGGGCCATAAAGAATAAATTGCTTAATCATCCTTCCCATCACTCAATGATGTTTCGTGCTGTTGCGCTCGCCATAAAGCTTTGTGACAACAGTGTCTGTATGAATGTGGGTGTGTGTGGGTGTGTATTTATGATCACACATACAGAGGTTAACACTCCTGTCAGGCTTGCTTTTTCCAGACCTGAATCAGTGTGAAATAAAGCTTTGACCATCACAGAGTCACCATTGACTCTGAGCTAGTATGACTACTGACCTGAGACCTGTGTTTTCACTCACTGCAGTCTCCGTTCCAGCTGACAGGAGTGCAGCATTGCTGTCAGGGAACAAAGCACTCTGGGACAGCATTAAATTCCTCCTTGTAATTAATCTCCGCCCCCATACACATCTGCCACATTCATTCCTTTAAAGTGACAGTTCGCCTAAAAATTAAAATTCTGTAATTTCCTCAGTCTCATGTTCATGTAAACCCTTTTGACTTTCTTTTCTGGAACACAGAAGGAGATGTTTTGAAGAATATTCATAGTAACTTTTTTTTCATACAGAAGCATATAGTGACCAGGTGTCCATTTAAAAAAGCATAATAAAATATGACTAGTGTGCAATTGTCACAGTCAAGTTTAGTTAGTTTCATTTTCATGGACTTTGTTTGCATTCATCCATTGCCTGTTTCCTTTGTTCAGTTTCCCGCCACTCATCTGTTTCCATGGACACTCATTAGTTATAACAACTGTTTGTCATTGTCTGGTTATCACTGTGTATATCACTGTGAGGAACTCCTGTGTGCTCACTTCAGTGGTCCGGTATTGTTTGTGTCTTGTTACATGCTGCACATTACCTGCTTCTCGCATTGGATTATTTGAGAGATTGTTATGTAAATAAAGACTTTGTTTCAGAACTTTTTTCATCCTTCTCTTCATCATCTGAACCTACACGTGACAGCAATATTCCAAGCATATTTGCAAACAAAATAAAGTTTTTAGAGCATGCAGTCACTACTGATGTCAAATGTCTCTCATAACTGATTGTGACACCGCAAGATTGATTGTGCGTGAATAAGATCTAAGATGGCGATGAAACTGTAGCGACAGATCTTTTCCTCCCAATTGAAACAGATCCTTCACCCTCACACAAAATTCTTGATTGTGTAGATTCTTATTGAAATTGGATTATTATTGACTGGATTTTGCCTGCGAAAATTCACCAAACAACAGTAAATGTGACCCTCCTTAAAGGTAGGGTAGGCAATTTTTGGAGAGGCTAGCAATAGCGAGCAAGCTTTGAAAGAATAAGATCCCACCTTCCCTTTGTAGAATTTCCAACCAAAACACATGAACACATACAGCAGGGAACAAACAAAAGCATCACAAGAGACTGTGTTAAACTGTCTCAAAGCACATAACATTACAATAATAATGAACATAAACAACTTAAAGCGCACCGACCTGTGTCACCTGGCTGCTGCAGATTAATTTCGGCATTGATAGTGTTGCCATTGAAATGCATATATTCAGTCACAAACCGCTCAAAGTATAACGTCACAACTTTCAAATGACAGTAGTTAAGTAGTTAAGTAGTTAAGACAGCTGCAGTCCACTCTTTGTGAATCTCCCCCATGGGAAACAAAATGGGTTTTGTTTCACAATCCTCTCCAGGGTGTGGTTATCCCTATTGCTTGTACACTTTTTTCTACCACATCTTTTCCTTCCCTTCGCCTCTCTATTAATGTACTTGCACACCGAGCTCTGTGAACAGCCAGCCTCTTTTGCAATGACCTTTTGTGTCTTGCCCTCCTTGTGCAAGGTGTCAGTGGTCATCTTTTGGACAACTGTCAAGTCAGCAGTCTTCCCCATGATTGTGTATCCTACAGAACTAGACTGAGAGACAATTTAAAGGCCTTTGCAGGTGTTTTGAGTTAATTAGCTGATTAGAGTGTGGCACCAGGTGTCTTCAATATTGAACCTTTTCACAATATTCTAATTTTCTGAGATGCTGAATTTGGGATTTTCCTTAGTTGTCAGTTATAATCATCAAAATTAAAAGAAATAAACATTTGAAATATATCAGTCTGTGTGTAATGAATGAATATAATATACACATTTCACTTTTTGAATGGAATTAGTGAAATAAATCAACTTTTTGATGATATTCTAATTATATGACCAGCACCTGTGTATATGTATATGTATATGAATATGTTAGCCTTGAGGTTATGAATAAGCTGGTGTGTTCCAAAACAAAGACAAAATTTGCATTTAGGAGATATAAGCATTCAAAACTTAGTCTCTCGATTCCGCTAAAATGGATCACAGATTTTCATGACATCACCGTGCACTTTAGCTTCTCATCAAATCTTCTGTCCAATCAAATGCTCTCTAGAATCTGAAGTCCCGCACCTCCTACACTATAATCAGATGCTGAAGCTGCGGCTGAAATCGGTCACTTGTTCACACATTTACTAGTTTCTACATGGTGAATGGCACATAGTGCACTATATAGAGGATAGGGAACGATTCAGAGGGTGTAAATATGCTTTCCATTGACGCGAATGTCAGCCGCAGCGTGAGCACAGTCTGCTCTGGACAGAGCGGATCATATGCGCGAGTCGGCACAGACCACAAAACGTATCGGACCCGTTTGAATTCTGCACAGAATGCTGTATTTTAAAGCGATATAGAGGAGATTAGGAGGAGAAACTGTTAGAGATTAGAAGGAAACCAAAGCTTTATCCAGCTCAATGGCTCTGAACGAAACGCTATTGGCTATTTTTTTAAAAAAGGGGCGGGGGTGTTTGATATATTTCGCCCTGTCTTCCCGTTTCAGTTGAAATTATGTCAACACATTGAATAATGCAGCACGTTCCAAGACACTTCAGTGGACCTTTAAGCAAGGGTGTGGGGTTTAAGTGGACTAAATGAAGTCTGGCATACATCACGAGAAAATCATGTTGACATTTTGATTAAAAATTACGAGGTCCAAAAAAACAAAACATGCACGATCACAATGAGATCAATAACATGCATTTACAACAGATCACTTTTATGGTGCTTTATTGTCGTTTTTTGGAGCTTGTCAGGCCATAATTTATTTGTAGCAGTGTAAATATTCTTCAAAACATCCATGTAAGAGTTCCATAAAAATGTAAAACAACATGAGGATTAGTAAATAATGACAGATTTTTATTTTTCATTATTTTTATTTTTATATTTGATCTATTCCTATACCCTGCAAATCTTTCAGGGAAAGCGCTTATTTCAGGCAAAAGCTATATTTGGGAAGCATTATGGGTAAGATGCTCTAAAATCTGCCTCTTTTGCATTATGTGGTTTGTATTTGGTTGCCCGCTGAGAATGATTCAGCTCTGAACCAGTAATTTTCCGGGACATGATGATAAAATGAAAGAATCCTGGTCTCCATTCCACTAGTATACTAATGTTTTGCTGATTGTCAGCGGCACTTGGGGCACGTGGGTCTGGCTGTGTTTATTTTATGTGCCCTTACAGCCAACATCTGTGAATAATGTTATAAAAGCAGGAATAAATTCTAGCTCTCTGTTGTGGTTTGCGTGGCCAGAATAGAGACCAAACTCACTGCTGATCCTGCTGTGAACGATTTACCCTTTGTGTCTCACTCCCTCTCTCACAGACTGCAGTTTGCCATGGATGGGTGGCATCACATTCACTCTTGCACAGAACATAAATTACAGACAGGTTTGTGGCAAGGAAAATACTTAAGCTATAGAACCAAAACTCCTCCCTTCCCCCCTCTGTTTACTTTCTTTCTTCCTTTCTTTCTGTCTTTTCAGTATGTGTGGGACAGCACATAGAAAACAAGTAATACAGTCGTTTATGTGCGGCAGATGGACATCTCCTTTTGTTGTCTGTTAAAATGAAATACAATAAACATCTATTAACTTGTTAAATTTCTCTCTATCTCTTTCACACTATTAGCTCAGTTTCTGTCGTTCGCATTGATTTCTCCCCCTCATCTTTTTGCATTCTATGTGGATGTGTGTACTGTTGTGGTATTGACAAATGTGTGTGTAAGGGATATTGAGCTTTAATGTGTGGTATTGATTGTGTAGAGCGGTTGTCTGGTTTGTACCCCCATTGACTAAGTGAGTTTTAAGTAGAAAAGGTCAAAGAATCAACAGGCGTAAAATGTGAGAGCCATGTGTGTGCTAAAAAAAGTGGTGTATTTGTTATGGAACTAATTTTTAAAGTGCAGTGAAAATAAAGGTTACCTTGAGACTCTGGGGGTGATGCTGGTGGAGCAATTTTGCTGGAATCTTTGCTGATGTGTAAGGCTGCAGTGTTTTTTGGCTTACCTTAAAAAAGATTGTGTGGGTGCATGTGTGATGTGAGTAGCGGCTTAATGTAATGTAGGCTTAAATATTAATTTCCTTAATAGGTGAGTACCTCATTATGGAAATTTTTTTTTTTTTTTTTTTTTAAATGACTAATAATATACACAGTGTGTCCATTTATATACAGATGAGGTATTACTTTTTTAAATGTTATTTAAGGTACATTCAGTAAAGGTTTGTTTAATTTTACCTTGTTCGTCCGAGTTGCACCAGCGGTTTTTTGTACTTCTGCTGTTCATTCTTGATCTGTAGCAAAACCACTTGGCTACATCCAAATATGCAAACTTCCCTACTATATATAGTAATCAACATTTTAAGTGGATCAGAACCTTTCATCAAAGTTGTCCTAAAACCTTCTTAGGACAGCTTTGATGTACTTTTTTGATCCACTTCAAATGCTGACTACTGTAGTTGGCGAAAAACAGTAACTTATGTGAAAGAGTATTTATGAATTTCTGTCATTAAGTACTCCCCCTTATGTCGTCCCAAACCCGTAAGACTTTCGTTTGTCTTCGGAACACAAATTAAGATATTTTTGATGAAATCCGAGGGTATCTGATCCACACATCCACACGCAGTTTATGTCCTAACGGCGGCTCAGTATTGGCCGGCTCTGTTCACGTAAGCAGCACGTCGCATGTGTGAGATGTTGACGCAGGAGCTGGCCGATACTGAGCCCGCATTCAGACATAAACACTGAAGCTCTACAATGAAAATAGCGTAGCAGTATGACGGGACAGATGAATTTGTTGAATAAAGTCGATACGTACAAAAAGTATTCTTGTTGCTTCTTAATATTAAGGTTGAACCCTTTCTTTAACAATGTCTTTACTACCTTTCTGGACCTAAAATAGGTGCAATGTCATTGCTGCCTATGTGTGGATCAGATACCCTCGGATTTCATCCAAAATATCTTAATTCGTGTTCCGAAGACAAACGAAAGCCTTAAGGGTTTGGGACGACATGAGGGTGAGTATTTAATGAAAGAAATTTTGGGTGAACTAACCCTTTAAGTACTCACCCTCATGTCATTCCAAACCCGCAAGACCTTTGTTCATCTTCGGAACACAAATTATCCGAGAGGTTTTTTTATCTCCCTGTCATGCTGGGTTGCAGGAAGGGAAACGCGGACAAAGAGAATCAATCCAAAATACTGGTTTAATGAATAATCCAACAGGAAGACAGGCAGTCAGGTGTAACACAACATAATCGGACGGTGAACGGACCAAGACTGAGTGAACGGGAGTAAACTTAAGTAGCAGACATAACAGGGGTAATTAATAGAACACAGGTGATAGAAATGAACTAATGATGATGGTAACATATGATGGTGGGAAACTGAACAAAGGAACATGTGACAAAGAAACCTGTGACAAATGAAAACAAACTGAAAGTCCTTAAACTGAAACTAAACAGACTGTGACACTCCAATAGAAAGCAATAAAATTACCACATTCAAGGTCCAGAGAAGTAGTAAAGACATCGTTAAAATAGTTAACATGACTACAGTGGTTCAACCTTAATGTTATGAAGCGACGAGAATACTTTTTGTTTTCGCCGCATTTTGTGACAGGACACATAATACACACACGGCAGTGGTCAACCGTTTGACGGCAAACAAGAGAGCAAGTTTCAAGCAAGAAGCCACAAATCAAATTCCTCTCACCTCATCTCTAATCGAATACCTCAGAGTTTGTCGCAGTGGCATGAATGAAATGTTGCCAAATCATAGGAGGCCGGTTGCTGGAGAATTTGTATCCACCGTTGTCTATTTACAGAGCCCCGCACATGAGAGGGAAAATAAATAGTTGGCGATTTATAAATCATGCGCATGATTTATAAATCGAGGGAACGAATTAGTAAATCGTGGGAACAATTTTTTTTGCATGTCATATGCGGGGCTCCGTATCTATTTGCACGTATAGCATGTCAAATAATTAACTGCACTTGAAGCTTTAGAAAATTAAAAGTGAAACACCCAAAACTGTATATGGTACCATAACAAAGACGAACCGTGATGTTAATTGATCTATGTTCTATAATATGTAAAACCGTATTCTAAAAGCAACTCATGTAAACACCTTAATCATAATATTGTCTTATTCAGAATAAGGTCAATAATTAGATTACTGCTGTCCATGTAAACGTAGTCAGTGACTTTAATCAACATTTTTTCCTCTTCCCTGTCAGTCTCTGTTCTCAACGTTTGGAACGACATGGGGGTGACTACTTAATGGCAGAAATTTGGGGTGAAATAACCCTTTAATGTTATATAGAACCTACTTTTTAACAGTCATGAATTAAGTACCTATTACAATGGAGAGATTTCCAACAAAAAGTGCGTTCACGCCATGTCGTAATTACCTTAAATGCGAGATTCCAACTTGTAAAAAGCGTTCACATCCCCTCGTAATTACAACTTGCAAGCTGGCAATTTTTGGAGAGCTTCTACTTGTACCACATGACCGCTGTACAACCTGACCACTGCAGATTCATTTAAGCGTTGATAGTGTTGGCATAGAAACGCATAATTCCCAGTCTGAGGACTTGAACAGCTTTGAGTAGAATGTCATGTGTTGTCATCAGGAAATTATGGTAATTACGACATGGCGTGAATGCCTCAAATCAAGTGGTGCTCACTGCAGAGCCAAATGACGTCTAGCCTCTCTGGACGTAATGGGTGGAGTATTGTTTAGCGATAGGGTTCAGTAGCCCCTCACTGCAGAACAATCGAGATCCAGGAGTCGGGTAGGTTAAGGGATATGTAAAGTGGGAGGAGTTAGATCCAGATCCAGGGGGTGGAGATGGGTAGGTTTAGATCCAGGGGGCGGAGACGGGTAGGTTTAGGGACATGTAAAGCGGGAGGAGTTGGATCTAGATCCAACCCCACCCCCTGGATCTTGTGTTCTGCAGTGAGGACCATCTCATAGGGTTATGGGTAGGGTTAGGGTGGGGTTCTGGCTCCACCTATTAAGTACAGTGACTGGCTCTGCAGTGAGCAGCATCTCCAGCAAATGCCCATGAGGTGACCTGCTCCATTTAAAACGGCTTTTTCTAGAAAAGGGTAAAGAATAAAAATGATGAGGGAAAAAAAAATAAAAAAAATAAATAAATATATATATATATATATATATATATATAGAGAGAGAGAGAGAGAGAGAAACTATTTTAAATGATATTAGAAATATTTTATTTGTTTACCTGTGTGTAGTTTGACTATGAACCAACATATGAGAATCGTGAACATGCAAATGTTTTTAAATTATGGAAATATTAACTTAAAACCTTAAGGTATAGCCTACTTCAAATAAATAGGTCAAAAGGGTTTGGGTGACAAAATAGTTTAGTAATTCCTCTCCAAAATGAATATTAATTTAATGTGCACAGCATTTTAATCATATTTTTCAAAAGGTTTTAATTTCTCTTTCTTGTAAAACATTTTAATTAGCAAAATAATATTGAGTGCATCTTTAAGTAGGCTATTGGTTCTCCATAACATCTATAGACTCCAAATGTATTGAATTCATCATCACGCATAATGATCTTATCATGTCAATGAAATGGTCATGTAAATGGTTCAGTGAATTGACATTTGGCTGACAGATGTTGGCTTGAATATTTTTTCTTTCTATTGATGTACGTAGGTCATTGAAAAGTACACCATTTGAGGTTTTACCGCACAGATTACGTGTTTGACTCTTGCTTGAGAGTGAGTGAGAGAGCGAGCGAGCGAGCGAGCGAGAGAGAGAGGTGTGTATTTTCCTTTTCCCCTCCGTACTCAGTCTCACTCTACACGTCGCCTCCGTGATCTTCGCCAGCAGTGCTCGCGTGCTCTGTTACCAAGACAATCACGGATCACGAGGCTCGTCGTTCCTTCCCCGCGTCTCCCGTTACCGGAGTCTCGGGCATGTCGAATCCCAGGAAGGACTTTGACGTGAAACAGATCTTGCGCATCCGCTGGCGATGGTTCGGCCACCCCATATCTCCCCCTTCTCCCAATAACCAGCCTTCGGGTGATCTTTTCAGCAGCAGCGGTGGTAGCAGCCGGGGGACCGGAGGCTCCTCATCCGGCGGTGATCAGCCATCCCTTGGCGGCTGCAATAGCTCCAGCGCCGCTGCCGGTGCCAGCTCGAGTAACGGCAACTCTTCCTCCAACATCAACAACAATCGAAAGTTTGCGGATTGGGGTCCAAACAGCGGGCACTCAGCGGCGGCAGTGGTGGTTAATGCCTCCGCGTGTCCTCGGTCCATGAGCCAGCAAGAGTGCCGGAGCTCCCCGCCGGCGCCTTGGGTCTTCCCGGCTCACTCGCGCTCTAGCGAGAGCCTGGAGCCGCTCCAACAGCAGCCGCAGCCGCCGCAGAAGCAGCAGAAGCAGCAGTCCACGCGTGTATCAGACGCCCCTGGCCCTGGAGACGAGGAGAACAATAATAACGTGGAATCTGACTCCAGCTCGTGCAGGTATGGGAAGTATTACTGGTGTGGTTCCAGTCGAGCACAGCAGGGCGCTTGTACTGAAACTGGTACCACTTCACAACAGATGTATCGCCAGCTGTTCTCTATTAAGATTAAACTATGTTACCACGAGCCCTCCTTTTTGTTTCCTCACACTCTCTCTGTATGATAAATAGTGCACATGGTGTATTCAAATAATTAACTGGATGTCAAAAACACTGTTTATAATAGAAAGTATAATGTGCTTGCATTTATTTTTCCATAAATGTTAAGGCTTTGCAATTTTATTTTAGTGTGTCCTTTTTTGTGTAACGTATCTTTGTGGAATTTAGTCTAAATCAGCTTGTTTCTTCTATCAATTGTGCTGCTATAGTTGGTGTTGGTGAAAAGGAAATGCATTCACACCTTGATGTTGAGTACAATGCACTATAAGTATAGGCTATTGTATGTAATGCGATATAACTGGGCAGTTGATATGACATTTTTGGGGGGGAAGCTGACATGTTCTTCGGTGATATAATCATTAAGAAATTATTAAGCATGAAGCTTTTATGACCTCATAATAACTGAGAAATTGCATTGAATGTACAGTATGTACTTATAAAAATTAATTTGTCACACCACAGTAAAATTAAAAACGAGCTAGTGAAGGCAAAAAGGATGATTAGAAATGGTGAAAAAAGAAATCTTGACCAGTTATGGGAGAAACCACACCACACCTCTTGTTTAGGAGGTTGAATAACAACAGCAGTCAAATATTTCATAGATTTTGACATATGTCTTATCGAAAGTGGCTATGGCTGTTATATATGTGTTGGGTGTGGTGTTACTTCACCTAATAATAGCAATTCTATCATCATTTACTCACCATTTTGGTGTTCCAAACCTGTATGAGTTTGTTTCCTCCACAGAACAAAAAAGATTTTTTTGAATAATACCTGATTTATCTTTTTCATGCAGTAACAATGAATGGTGACTGATGTCAAATCTCGAAATGATGTTAAACTACCATAAAAGTGTAACTCTTATATTCCAGGCCTTAAGAAGCCATACAGTAGTTTTGTGCGAGCAATGACTCAAATTTAAGTTGTAATTCACTGCTAATCGTGCCTAATGCGATTTTCTCCATTGGGTGGACAACTTATCCACTGAATTTGCACGTCTGGAGGGTGTTTTGAGGGTGTTGGAGCGCCGAAATTATACAACGGTGGTGGAAATCAACCCGTGGGGAAGAAAAAGAACCTTCGGCAACAACTTAAAAGTAGCCCAATTCAACGGGAGAACTGCAGACTTGGCAACACTGGTCTCTATGGTTAACTTAGCTCACAATGCTTTTGAGGAATGCAGCCCAGATAGGTTTTGTGAATTATCAGCTGATTTAATGAAAAGATTAGACTCAAAAAAGCATAATTTGTTCACAAATCAGACATCCAGTCATCTCTCATGATTGCTTCATACAAGTCTAGGGCGGATGTCAAGTTTGTCGCTGTCTGTTTCTCACACAATCACTATTGTATGGCTCCAGAAGACTTGGAATATAATACATTACTTGTTGGACCACCATGATATTTGATAATGGTTTTGCATGCATTATGAAGCTTGACATCTACAAGAATCATATTTCATTTTATTTCATGATAAAGACAACATTTCTTTGTTCCACAAAGAAAAGTTAGCCTTGAAACAACACAACGGTTCACAAATGATGACAGAATGTTCTCACACAACTGTCAATGTGTGAGAAAGATGTTTTACATTTGTACTCCTTTTGTGACATGAAGCTGTTATCTCACCCATCTCACTGATGAATCAGCTGACTTGTGTGTAGTAGAGCGATTATGATATAACGTCCTCTAAACACTTTTGCTTCAGTAAGGAAGTGATGAGTACATAAATTGTGCGTAATCTTCCTTCACAGAACTTAAGGGTTTGTGAAACTTTTATGCAAGAGTTCAAAAGATGAAAACAGACTTTAGTTCTGTAAGGCGTTACAATGCTTTATGGCATTGCAGAATATTACTGTACATGCTTTATCTGTGTAGTGTGGGACTGGAAAAAGACTGTACAAGGGTGTCTGTCTTCCTGATCTGATACCCATTCTTGGGTTTGACAAGTCATTCTGTGTTCTTCTCTTAGTAATGACCTATAAATATGTGCCAGCATCTGTGTTGCTTGTTTGACTGTACTGTGGACTTCATACTCTAATACTAGCCTGTGTGAGTGGTTATGTTTACTAGGTTTTTTTTTTTATTTATATAAGAGAGATCGAAGGATGTGGGTCTGTCATTGTGGTGTAGCTCTGAAAGGCACTTAGTCAATCACCTTGGAGACGGTAGATTGAACCTATTGCTGCTGCTCCTTACAGTTCATACCAGGAAGACATAACCACACAAACACACATGTAAGAGACTGAATCTGAAAACTGTGAGAACTGTGTCTCTCAGCACCTTTAACTCAAATAATAGATGCATACAGTACACAATTACATGCACCCTCTTAATGCAATTATAATAAGATTTAGGCAATATTGCAATTGAACTTGATTGTAAAAACAATACTTTGAGCAAATTGATGCGATTTAAGCTCATAATCATCCTTGCACAAAATCAAGCATAAACCAGCATGAATTCCCTGTTGGTTCAGGATGGTTTATGCTGGTTAGAGCGGTTATAGCGCTGGTACTAATCTAGCTTGTGGACCAGCATAGTCATGCTGTTCTCAATAAAAATTGAGCTGGTATAGTCCTGGACCTGAGGGGTTACATTGGTGCCATGACCCAAATGGGAGTAAGGTTTATGGGGGTGAGTGTAACGGAGGCTAGCTAGTAGGAGCTGTGCGAGTAAGCCTCACTCCCCTGGCCTCTAGTGTTAGGAAGTTTGGTTCTTTTCCACGAACTGGTTCTTTCGGACAGTTAGATTCAATAAACCGGTTAAAAAAACCGGTTGAAAATAATTGTTCATCGGTTCTTTTACACTTCGGCATAATGACGTCATTCGCGATGACATAATGACGTTGTCTATCACGGGCCGGGATGAAAAAACACTTAACACATTCAAATATATAAAGTCAGTAATCATAACATCAGTCAACTAAAACATCATTATAATCTGAAACGTTTCTTACAATTTGGTTTTGCATCTGAAGCATCCAAACACATAGGCTACAGGCAGTGATGTGCAAATGTGCAAAAGTTTTACAGTTATAAAGTGATCTTCATCAGCGCAGAAACCATGATCCACTTACTATACATAATCCATTACGATTTATTTGTAATTAAATAAACTTACGTTTCGCCCCAGATTGGCCCCTCATAGCATCAGTTGTCTAGTTTGGTTCAGACGGCGGTGCTGTGACAGTCATTACTGTTCGGTAGCTTCAAATCATATGCTGAATCACGCATTCGCAGTATCATCAGCTCATCGGTTCTTAAATCGAACATGTCCAAAAGAAGCAGTTCTCGGTTGTGTACTGGTGATCTGAAAACCGTTGCAACAGATTCTACTCGAGAACGAGAACTGTGACAGGCCGTGTAGGTTTGTTCGTGTGCGCCGCCGCCGCGCATGCTCACTCAGTATATCAGCTGCTCTGCTGCTCGTGCCCATCATTATCAGTTCTCTCTTCACAGCTGGTAAAGTCAGTATACTGTTGAAGTAACTGAATAACTCTGGGATGTTGGTTTATTTTGAGTCAGAGCGAGTGTCAGGCATGTCAAAAAGTGAGTAACTTTAGTAATTTGTGGATTAGTGTTTGCTTACTGGAGAATAAATTGTTTCGAACGATTCAGTCCAATTTGGTGAACTGGTTCGACCGATTCACTAAAAAGAACCGGTTCAAAAGAACGATTCGTTCGCAAACCGGACATCACTACTGGCCTCGAGGCGCATTAGAGACTGACGCTTTAGACTGCAGTCTTTAGCCTCCCTGGCCCTGTTTCCACCTGGTATTAAGATGCTTTCTGGTCAATCTGATCACAAGTGGACGAGGGAGACATACCTGTTTCCACAAGGTATTCTAATTCGTCTCTTTTGTTCACTTTCAGCAACTTCTGTCCTGATTTCTTCAAGGGGAGGGTCTATGGGTGGATAAATGCATGGATTTTTTTGTAGATCTTCCGATCTATGGACAAAATAAGCTTGCGCAATTTACATACAAACACGCCTGGAGATGATGGAAAAACATACAGAGAGCTTTCGTTTCTGCTCCGATAATACCACGCCGAATGCTGTAAAGAAACCGGGTTTGAGGGCCACAAAGAGCAGGGCGAATAGGACCTGAGGGGATACATAAACAAGCAACCAGCATCCCATGCTGGTCCCAGCATTCAAAACATACCTTATGCTGGTGACCAGAAGTGCTGAATTTTTCAGCAGGGTAACTATAATTGTAGTAAAACATGTGGCATATGCTGATTTTAAACGCAGTAAACAAGAATGTGAACACTTAAATTGCATCTATTCCAATGGATGATGTTGTCATTCTCAGATGTCGGTAAAGAAGGCATCTCATTTTTGGGGTGCTGAAGAAACTGACCTCATGTTGACAATGTTGCGTGACGTGAATGCAGTATAATTGTTGGTCAAAAACATAGTGCGTTCGGCTGAGTCATGTAAGTGGTTAAATATACTTGCATCTTGGCTCAGAATGCTTTTATGATAAGAGATTTATAATTCGCTTCAACCTTTTCGAACTTTATGAATGAGGTTTAAGTGGTGCGTGTAAAGGAACTGGAAGCAGGCAGTGTATGTGTGTTTCTAAAGCACGTATAGTAGTGCCATCTGCTGTTTAAAAACTAAGCTCAGAATCGATTAAAAAAAGAGAATCGAAATACATCCGAAAATATCAAAATCACTCCAGATTCTTCGTATCATGAATTGAGATTCAATGTACTGTCCCAGCCCTTATGTGTTTTGAATTTGATACAATTAGATTAAAACAATGGCCAGTAACACACCTACTTACTGTATGTGAGTTGTGCATTGAGGTATGTGAATTATAGTGATAAAAATAACCACAATTCTTAGTGAACACTAAGAATATTGAAAATGGATTGTAAACGGGAGTGAAGAGGTTTGCTCGTGTCATATAAACATCTTACTGCGATTAAGTCCTTACTCTGATTATTGGAAATAATCACATTTTTGGTGTACATGTAAACATAGTCAGTGATTTTTTTTTTTTTTTTTTTTTTTGTACTTCAAATGTACTTTAGTGAAAATTGCCCTCATCATAACATTCACAATTCAAAAAAACAACATATGTGCCTTTGACTGCCACATCTTTGTTATTTCAAACACAAGTTTTGTTATAGTAGAAGCACAAATAGGTAGTGACTATTTGGGAATTCAAGTATGACTTCAGGCCCTTGGGCTGTTTATGACTTACAAGAATGCGGGAGCGTGATATAGGGAGAGAGGAAGATGAAGAAAACTGTCTAGCCAACTGAAAACTGCAATTACGATCTTGAGATAATGGGGCAAAGCATCTGATATCCGTTGAGCATTCAAACCAGGGCTCTCTCCTCTCTGCCTCCGGCTCATACTTCCATTTATGTGGACACTCATACACATTTTATTTTGCAGGCAACTATAGAGCAATGGAGAGTGTGGGAGGAATCCTTTATTTTGTGGTTAAATTCTCCATTTGATGTCTGGGATTAGAGAAAGATGGGTTTTATTTTGGTCTTCAATTTATAGTGTAGGCTACGTATTTTATCTTTTTTATGTCCAGAGGGATGAGTAAAGCCTGTTGAGGAGAACACTTTTAGTAATCAAATGACGTTCAAAACTCATTTTTGCGTATTATCAAGAAAAAAATTTAAAACTTTATTACCTGGTATATTAGGCTATATATTCTGTCATCATTTACTCAGCCTCATGTCGTTCCTAACCCTTTACCTTTAAGACTTTTGGTCATCTTCCGAACACAAAGTGCTTCATGCTTGGGCGTGTCTAGAACTTGCAGTTTGCTGATGAAAAATTTAATAGGCTACATGAAAAACAATCAAATGTTATGTCAGGGCAATCATTTAACAGATTCCTTTAACTCAAATGGGCAGTCCTGGACCCTTATTCCTCCCTCAATTCGAACACTGAAAACAGTGTTGTCTTTGAAAGTTTCTTGTCTAGAGAGCTATAAAAGAGCTTCTGGGTTTATGGATAAAGTCAACTGAACAGGAGCAGGATGTCCCCGGATGGACTTTTTAAAGGTTATTTTAAATCTGCTCTATCAGGCAGGTTAAAACTTGTTTCTTGTATGTGTCATAATTGAGTTTGCTGATTTGGAAGTGAATTGATATTTTGGACAGCTTGTCTTTAATTTCCCACATGACACCATTTTCCCTTTTCAGTTCCATTTCCTCATCCTCTTTCATCTCCCTCTTTTTTCACCTCTTTCCTTCTCATTTTTATGGCTTTCTATGTGCATGGCTTCTCATCTCCATAAAGTTGTCAATATATGAATGTGTGGTTATGTGTATCCATTTGCAGAATAAGACTCAGAGTTTCGTAAGATGTTGTTTGATATGTGTTTAAATAATTAATGTTCACCAGACTTTTCTAAAATGTAAAATCCCTCTTTTTCCTCTCTCCATCTGATATATTCCCTTCTGAATTGGCCTACAGAGGCTTAAATCTGATCCAGATCTCCAAATGGTGTCGTAATCCCAGCTCAAATCCATTCTGAAGTGACAGCAGATATCAGTGGAGCTCATTATAGCCTGGAAACCACCTCACTTCTCTTTAACCTCAACTGAAGTGATCAGACATGAATATGCATATTTTAACTTTTCATTTTGAAGGACTAAATGTCAGATCTTTTGACAGCATGAGGTTTAGAAAATAGAGCAGAATACTCATAAAATGAGAAGGAGACGGAGACGTAGCCTTATGCTTGTAGGCGAATGGAAACTAACAATAGCACAGACTGAAATAATGGAGTGATTAGGGAAAAGGGCTAGAGGGCGAGAGAGAGGGAATTCTGAAAAGTAGAAAATGAAGTTCACAGGAAGGAAAGAATGAAAAATAGTGTCTCCAACAGTGTTGAAAAAGCTGCTTTGAAATTGTAGATTCCCAAGCTTAACGCTACTCAAAACTTGAAGTTAAATTGCAATGTTATAATGTAGCTGCAAGCAGCGATGACGGGCCCAAGCCCAGTGGCACCGCCAACCCGGTGGCTTCAGGGCAACTGTGCACCGCAGGCAATAGTCATTTAAAACGGGTAAACATAAAAGGACTATGTCAAAGTCATTTGAATACACCACATTTACTGCAGCAGTTGGTGCCCATATGATCACAAACCACAACAGCCACATCCATGAGATCATTTAAATTTAGATGAATTTAAGTTCATAGAATGTCATAGTTCAATGTTGGTTGAAAAAATTCTGCACCATAGTGGCTTGGGCCCTAATTAGATTACATTCAAGAAGGCTATATTTTTTATACTATATAAATCCATTCATTTGTTCATTATTAAATCTGCTTGTCATATGTACGGTCGCAGGGATGCTGGAACCTATTCCAGCATCTTGAGCCATAGGTACTATACAAAAATATTAAAATATATAAAATATATAACAACATATAATATTTCCAAAATTATAATTATGTAATAAAATTAGTTGCTTGTCTGTTTTTCACTCAATTGTAGTTTCCAGTTTTATTTAATGTTTTCTTACTAAATGCAACTAATAAAACATAATAAATCCTACAGCTGAGTTGAAAACTCACCAAAACGCACCAATCGGTTCACTAAAATGAAACTGTCCAGTGCTATATAAGAGGGAGGAACACGTTACACTGGAAAAAGATTATTACTGAAAAATCATTGCTGTGAATACTGTCATGCTGTAGAATGTAGCTACTGTATAGTAGTGTCACTACTTTCAGTTACTGTTACACCCCAGTGTTTGACAGAAAGAACAGACGAGGAAGACAGGAAATAAGGAGGATGTTCTGTGAAGAGGAAACTTAGGGAGTAAGAAAAAAAGAGCAAATATGAATGGACGAGTGCCCACTGGGGATATTCAGGAACTGGCAGGCATTTATCTGGCTTTTTGAGATAACTTGCAGCCTCTCTCCTGTGTGTTCGCATTCATGCAGGGGTGTGTGTGATGTTTACTTAGGTAGGTCGTGTTTGGAGGATTGTAAGTTTGCCTGTGTGTTTGCTGTGTTTGAGATAGCAGTGTGTGTGTGTGTGTGTATATGTGTTTTATGTGGCCTCTAGTCTCTGTTTTCTTTTGAGACTAAATAATTTTGGCATTGAGAAGAGCCAGAGGATGAAAACCTGCTACCCATAACTTACTAAAGCACTTAAGAGAGAGAATCTCTGCAGTTTGTATCGGCATCTGCACTTCCTGTCTGCTACTTTCAAAATCTCTGTCTTAAAGGAACAGTTAACCCAAAAATAAAAATTCAGACCCACATTTCTTACTTTCTTCTGTGAAACGTAAAATGAGCGATTTTAAAGAATGCAATGCTCTTGTCCAGTGTTGTAGTACTTAAGACCGGTCTAAATGTTCAGAGTTCCGGGTAAAAACGTTACCCTCAGAAAGTCCCTGCCCACGAGGTTGTACTTTTTCAAAGTTCAGGAACTATCGGGAATCATATGAATCATCCGCACTAATTTCGAGAATCGAGAACTAAAACACTGCAGAACTTTATTTTGGTTTGTGCCATCTTGCACATATGATCCATTCTGTACTATTGTGTCTCTGGACCAGAGCACACTGTGCGTGACACTGACACGAAACCTGGCTTCATTCGCTGCAAAGGAAAGCATATTGTACACTGTCTGAATTGTGACTTGTCTTGACTTGACCATCCTTTGGTTTTGGTCCCAACTCAATCTATTCAGGTCTCGGCCTGGACTCTGACTTGAATGAGCTGGTCTCGACTACAACGCTGCCTCTGTCCATACAACGGAAGTGATCAGGGACAAAAAAGGACTTAAAGCACCAAAAATTAGTTCATACAACTTGATCACTATGTTCCAGGTTTTCTGAAACCATACAATAATTTTAATAGACAAAATCTAAGAATTATCTGAATATCTTGCCCTCTGCCATATAGCTTTCAAATCTCCATGAAAACTCTTCTCCATGAATTTTTCTTCCTCTCTCATTCTCTCTTTAAGGTAGTTGATAGACTAGGTTTCTATGCTCATCTGACTGCAAGTCTTTAATTGCGTTTAAGAGATTTGGAGATTTGGAGCTCAAATATACTCACACTCTCTCTCACCATCTGTCTTCTTTTCAAATAGTGTGATTGAAAGCTGTGTGTGTGTGAATGGGCTCTGTTTTGAACTTTCTGCTTGAATGAAATGGATTTTCCATTTGATCATGATCTGTGAGGCTGAGAGATCTTGGCTTATAAAAGGTTGTAGTCTGACTGCTGTTATCTCCTGCTGCTGAGCACAATGAAACCCCAGAGATCATCACTGTGACATGCTGCTCTTCCCTTTACTGATATTTGCCAATAGCATGACCTCTCAAGACCCTAGGAATTGATTTAACTTGTGTTATGCCTTTTTAAGTTTATAAATAAAAATAATCACCCTTTTTAAATGTATGGGGGAAAAAATGCTTAATTATGGTGCTAACATGTCACACACATACAGTTTATCTCCCAAACTGAGAAATCCTTCAACCTATCCAATAAGTATGCTAAACAATAACTACGATTTTCTGTAGTGTATGTTTTTATTTTATTTATTCTAATACCATTTAAAGGGTTAGTTCACCAAAAAATGAAATTTCTGTCATTAATTACTCACCATCATATCGCTTTGGATATCGCATTTATCTTTGGAACACAAATTAAGATATTTTTGATGAAATCTGTGAGCTATCTGGCTTCCGATAGACTGCAACACAAACACCACTTTCAAGGCCCAGAAAGGTGGTAAAATAGTCCATGTGACTACAGTGGTTCAACCTTAATTTTATGAAGTGATGAGAATACTTTTTGTGCGCAAAAAAACAAAAATAATGACTTTATTCAACACTTTATTAATTACATGACTTTATTTCTTATCTGCCACAATAGCAGAGGTTTTTCTGGTTGACAAATGAACACCAGAAGGCCCAGAATTGCCCAGAAGTTAGCCAGAAGTCATCTCGCATACAAATAATAAATTAAAGAAATGAAACAAAAACTACAAAACACTTAATACTAATTAAACAAAACAAACATTAAACATGGAGCCTGCGTCACGAGTCGCACAAGCAGCGTTGCGCCCCGGAAGTCAGCCTCCGACTCCATGTCAGTCTCAGACTGCTACGTAGTTGATGTAGTAAACACAGTACAGCGCTTCCTGGTTCTATGTCAGAACACAGACTTAGTATTGGCAGATGCATGCGTGTGATGCTGACGCAGGAGCTGGCAAATAAAGAACCGGCGTTCTGACGTAGAACCCGGAAGTGCTGCGCTGTGTTTACTACGTCAACGACGTAGGAGACTGACATGGAAGAAAATAAATTGTTGAATAAAGTTGTTATTTTTGTTTGTTTTTTTGCACACAAAAAGTATTCTCATCGCTTCATAACATTAAGGTTAATCCACTGTAGTTAAATGGACTATTTTAACGATGTCTTTACTACCTTTCTGGGCCTTGAAAGTGGGGGTTGTGGGGGATAGCTCACGGATTTCATCAAAAATATCTTAATTCGTGTTTCGAAGATGAATGAAGGTCTTACGGGTGTGGAACGACATGAGGGTGAGTAATTAATGACAGAATATACATTTCTGGGTGAACTAACCCTTTAACGTATTACAACAAAGATCTGTTTTGGATGTGTATCTGGAACCTGTCATGTAATATAAACATGCAGTGGATTTAGCTGATATAACAGTTTTATAAACCTGAAGTTCTGGTTCTCAGTAACGGATATGACCGAAAATGACTGGCATTTCAGTGCTTGAGCATGGTAACCTGTTAACTTGTGATTCATTAAAAAGAAGTTAACTATCGCCATCTCTGCAGGCTCACTTGCTGGCTATTGTGATTAATTACAGCAAGAACTATTAATTATCAAGGATATTGGATGAGTCAGAAGCTCAGCGGCCTTAAATGTGGACAGAATTTTTACTATAGAGATGTGTTCACAAGAGCGCCATTAGGAGAGAAAATAAGTGTGAACTTGGGAAATGGGGATTGCAAGGCAATCTGCAGAGATGGAGGGAGAGAGAGACAAGAATGACAAGAAGCGAGTGATAAAGAGAGAGAGCGAGAGGCAGTAGAGACGACAGCCGTTTGGGAACCGGCTAAATTGCTTTGTGTATTTCATGGCCAGCTTCATCATCAAAGCTAATTACTAACAGCTCTCTAAAGCCCTCTATATTTATCCATCCATTGATCGTGTGCATGTCTGTGTAATTTTAAGTGTGTGCAGCTCTAATTTTGCAAGGAAAGCTTATGCCTCCATTTAAAATGATTTAGATTTTTTTTTGTAAAATGAAATTTGTCACTGTTGTTCTATTCTTTGTAGGCCAATTAAAGGGTTAGTTCACCCCAAAATGAAAATTCTGTCATTTAATTACTTACTAATTATACGATGAACAGATTTAATTTAGGCACATATAAACATTCATCAGCAATCATAAACGGAAACTCAAACAATCTTCCTTGACCCACGAGAACAAACCTCTTGCGGAAGCTCAAATGTGCTGCGTAACACACGAGAATGAACCTCATTGGTTCTCGCATGTGTCAAACATGCTTGAGCGTCTGTTTACCACAAATGATGTGTGAGTTGATGAACTAAAATCGGTAATGGCATGCTGTCTGTAAAGTTTCATTCTAATATATTAATAAGTTATTCATTTAAATACTTTTGTTCTTTTATGCTTTAATCAGTCAGCACAGCAGGATGGTGAATTTCTTGTTTACAATATATGAATAATATTTTATTAATAATACTTAACAAAAAGACAAAAACTCTTCATTTCATCAAGTCAGATTCTTATTGATTTGCAATGTGAATTGTCTAACACAGTGCATGTGTGTTTTCAGGACATCTAACAGCAGTGCGACCTTGTCCTCATGTGCGTCGATGGAGCCGTGTGTGTCAGATGAACATTTCCAGGCACACAGTCACGCTGAACACACCTTCAGACGCATGGAGGCCTACCTGAGGACCAGGAAACTCTGTGATGTTGTCCTTCTCGCCGGAGACCGCAGAATACCAGCACACAGGTAAACAAAAAAAACAACAACAAAAAAACAGTACACATTTCAAATGGTTCATACAACCAAACCCTATAAATTTACCCTACAATACAAGCAAAAACAATAAACCAGTGTGCAGCAAATGATGGTGGTGCCTTCTCTGTGAAACACTGTAAAGACAATACAAATGAATGGCCTCAAACTGAATCGCACAAACCAGTGACAAGTTTTCTCCAGTGCTGGGCCTCTGACACAATATCTGAGTGGATCCAGTTCATGCTGCTGAATCATAAATGCCCCAGAGATGCTGGAGATGAGTGATGGTAGTTACAATTTACTGCTGAATGTAGCAGCAGTGGCACATTTATAGCACATTTCATTGTCAGCAAGTATTGCACTTTCTGAATTTGACAAATAAAACTTTTGAAACTCTCATGGTATTATTTTGAGTATGGCTTTTGATAAAGGTATGTTATAGAGACGGAACAGTTGGAACAAGTTAAAACTGCAAAGTATGAAAACTAAAATTATACTTGAAATTAGTAAAAAAGTAAATAAAAAAAGTGACATCTTCAAAACCCAAAGCAAGACCAGGCAATTGATAAGTTGAGTGGATGTGTTTCTTGTCTGTTGTAAACTGCATGGACTTGTCTGTTCAGTATATTTGACCAAATCTTAAAGGGTCTCTTTATAATGTTAGTCAAGGTTTATTGGACCAAAAACATACATAATCTCATACATAATTTACATAATCTCTTACAATAATGATACAATTTTAAGGGGAAAATGCTTAGTTTAGGGTCCTTTTAGACTATTTTCATCTCCTTGGTTTGAAATCAATATTGAGTGGATGTCATGTAGTTGTGACATTCTTGTTTTAGAGATAGACTGCACTGAACAGATACATCAGATTTTGATATTATTCATGAGGAGGCATGGCCTTTGGCAAACAAGATTCCCCTGTGATGCTGATAGAGTGACAGGCATTTAACCATTATTTATCATATGAGAGTTTCTAGATTTGTGGAGAGGTGGACTGGGGCTCATTTCTCGGGCACAAACAGCATCTACAGTGGTATGCGAAAGTTTGGGAACCTCTTACAGAATCTGTGAAAATGTGAATAATTTTAACAAAATCATACACAGCTACTAAAGATGGATCTCAGAATCATACAGTCACTGCTGGAAAGGGTTCAAATATGCAAAAGATGGGAGCACATTTTAATAAATTCAGCTATTTTTTGTCTTGTGGACTTGATGTAAACATCTTTTATGTAAAATATCTTACTCAGGACAGTATTAAATAAAGAATAACATGCATTTTGTATGATCTCTCTTATTTTGTTAAAATTATTCACATTTTCACAGATTCTGCAAGGGGTTTCCAAACTTTCGCATACCACTGTATTCTTACTGTGTATGTGTTGACCAATTAAACTGATATTTGTTAATGTTGTGGAATAAAAAATGACTCTGACTTATTTTTGTATTTAATTACAGAAATAAAATTATCTGTGTAATGTATTGTGAATGTACAAAAAATAGATCACAAAAGTAATATTACAAGATTCAATTCAATCTACATTTATTTGTATAGCGCTTTTCACAATACATATCATTTCAAAGCTGCTTTATAGAAAATGCATGCCAACATTACAATTTAGAGTAATCTGTTATCAGAGGTGACTGTGTCCAAATTATGTAATTTCAGAAATTTACATATACAAATCATGCTGTTATCTAACAATGTATTAATTTAAGCAATATATTAATTTAGGTAGAAACAATGAGCTCATGCAAGTAATGAATACATGTTAACAATGATTAGGATATATAGCAAAATTCGGAATGGTGCATGTTGATCCAGAGTCTGCATCATCTGAAGTTCTCGCAGGGGTTGGGGTCGTCTCTTCACAGGTGTTGAGGCATCTGAAGTCTTCATAAGAGGCTGAATCCAAACTGGAGCTGATGTACTCTCTAGTCACCTCAGGATGGGCATCCTGAGATAAAAAAGAAAAGCAAATGGAGAACAATTAGCATAGCTGCTGTTCATAATTTTAAGCAAAGATAATCATGTGCATTTGATCTGATATAACTGGAGTACAAGGTTATGAGATGAGAATGCTTGGCAAAAGAGATGCATCTTTAATCTAGGTTTAAACTGGGTGAGCGAGTCTGAGCCCCAAACATTAACAGGGAGGCTATTCCAGAGTTTAGGAGGCAAATTTGAAAATGCTCTCCCTCGTTTAGTGGACTTAGATATCCTAGGTACAACCAGAAGTCCAGAGTTTTGTGATCTGATATATTTTTGCCTTTTGTTGCTTGTGAAAAGAATAATTTATTTTGTGAACTTTATTAAAGTGAAATCAAATGGACTGGTTCAGACACAGTTGTTGTATTCTAAATTCAGAATTAGTAATTAGTAAGACTAAATTCAGGTCTAAATCCAGCTAAGCGAGTTTTTTTTTTTTTTAGTATGTCATTTCATTGCATCAAGTACATGAAAAGTCAGTCCTCCATACACAAATTGCACACCACAAAATGTATTTATTAATAAAAAAATGTTATATATGATATGTGTTTTCATATTGTTATGGTAATGGAAAGCTTCAGTTTTTAGGTGAAAACATTGTATTTACTAACACAACAAGTTAGCTAGCTGTCAGTTAATTCTGAACTTCTAAAAAGTTATTAAAATTCACTGGTTTATAATGACACCCAATAAACTTATTCTCAAGTCATGAGAGCAAGTTTACTTGTAAATTCTTACAGTAAATTACATGATCTTCAAACAGTCTCTGGCATATAGAGGCATAAAGTAGAGAGCTAATATACATAATTATAGAGGAAAAAAGTTTAAAGATGCAGTGCACTCTGTCCATCTAGAATTTTTGTTTTGTAGAAAAACATTCCTCTTTAAAACAGGGCTGTAAATCAATAAAAAAAAAAAAATTATCTTAATGTTTTTATTAACACATTAATGCATTAGGTTTAAAGTAAAAATAGGCCTATATATGTAATAATTAGGTTCTCCAATAAAATTTTTTACTTGTATTTTTTTAACTAAAAATTAATTTTTTACACTAACATTTCTTTGCATGACTATTTCACTTGTGGGAACTTTGTTGATAATTAAATTCCACCATACAAACACTGCATATGACTTTATCTTTGTTAAACGTCCCATTTGCTTTTGATCTATATAAAAAATAAAAAAAAAACTATAAAGATGGTCTGTCTCTAATACATGAAACAAAACGTAGCCATTATATTGTCAAATTGAATAAATGCATTAATAGCTTACAAATGTATTAATTACATGTGTTAACTTTGATAGCCCTACTGTACTTCAAAATCATAGTAGGAGACAGAAAAATTCCTCTAATTGAAGAATCACCCTTAAATAGCAGCACCTTGGCATTCCATAACTCAATTCTTCTTTGATCTGTTCATCCTCTTCTCTTCTTCATTATTTTACCTTCTTCTTTGTGTTGTTTCCACGTGTTTGTTGATGGCATAGTTTTGCTGATTGCAAGGCTGCCTCAGGCAGCTGGAAGATTTTGCTGGTGTTTTATTTATAATGATGCACACACATACACTGTATATTGAATAGCCTTTGTACTTTTTCTAACTAGAACGCCATCTGCAACCTAAAATGCTTACCCAAAATCTTGCTTTAGCACACAGACTTTCAGGCTGCTATGAGAAAGAGCATACAAAAAAAGCTGAATCAGTTATTCAGTGACACTCTAATATGAGTAAAAACAGCAGAGAACCGCTAGATTATTGTGTGTAAAGTGAAAGGTTTAAAAGAAATCTGCTCAGTGATGAAAGAACAGGAAGAGAGAGTGAAGAATATGGAAGATTATGTGTAGCAATATTCAATTTAAAATGTAATATGCAAAATGGCATTTCTGTATTTAAATTTACATTTTTCATACCGTATATGCAATGTTTGGAGCAAAATGATAATTTAAATTCAATAATATAATTTACATTTGCTATTTCCCACACTACTTTTAACATATAATTTAAACATATATTTTAATGCTTTATAAGTTGCAAAATTAAAATAAAAATGTATTACAGAAATGATTATATATGTTTAACATGTTCAAGCAAAAATTGTAGCAAAATGATCATTTAAATGTTATTACAGTTGAGTTAAGACACTTGCGATAGAAGAAGAGTGGCAGAGTGCAAATGCTGAGTGTTACTCCTGCTGCTAAGTCTCACAGGCTCTAATGCATTTTCACTCCCCGCTTATCTCCTAAAGCCTCATTTGTGCTCCCATTCTTTCTCTTTTCTTCTCTCCCTTCATTACTTCTCTTTCATCATAATTCTTGCATGAGTTTTCACCATTACCCGCATCATATTTTTCCAAATCTCTGCTTTTGCATATACTCACTTAAAGCGGTGTAGGAGCATGTTTTGAAGTGTGGGGTGGCAACACCCTTTCAAGGCAATTCGGAACTATTTTACTTTTTGGTGAATTCATAGGAATTTGTACCATCTCATTCATAGGTTTTCGAACAATCTCCTCATAGCTCACTAAATGGTAGGTTTAGGGGTGGACCAGGGTTGCCAGGTTTGCATAATAAAACCAGCCAGAAAATTGCTTTTCAATTGCTATTCCCTGGAAAAAATCACATTCCCAGTGGTAAAAACCTTCTACCCACGGTCTAAAAAACAACCATGTAAAAGTAGCCCAATTTCCATACAAACTAAAATGTACAAATATATACAAAATTGTCTACTTGTAAAGTAGTTACATTTTCTCATGAGATCAGGTTGGGGGCAGGGCCTTTTTGTGACATTACAACATGACAATGGACTATTTAATTAATATTACTTAGACAGGAAAATATAGCTGCAGGCAGCGATGACGGGCCCAAGCCCCAGGCACTATCGTCACCCAGGTTCAAAGAAACCTGTGGCTGGCGGGAAACATACAATCTTTATTTAATTTAAATCAAATAATGATTTCACAAGATATGAAACACTTCCTGTTTCCCTTTTTTTGTCTTTAATTTAATTCCTCACCATGACAACACTGTTCAAGATATCCTATAATCATTCACTTTAGCATCTTTAGTGTCTTTGTTTCAAGTTTGGTGGCGATTATGTGAATCTCCTACAAGGAGTACATATCAGAGCCTGATTATTCAGAAAATCCACATTCAAACCAAAATATCTGACTTCCTGTTGGTGGGAGCTAATAACTGTAAACTAGAAAGTTGTTCGGCTTGATGAGAACAACATCTGATGCGATCTGGGAAAACCCGTCGGATGTCACGATGGAACGTTTTCAGTAAAGTAAAAAAAAAAAATAGGTTGAATGTAATTTTTTTTTTTTGGTCAAAATTAGGTTTTCATTAAATTATCATTCTATAACATCTTGTCTATCATCTCTGAAAATATCTTGGCAAAATTCACCTGGTAAGTGCAGAAAAAGAGCGATTTATAGTGGCAAGGCTGTCTTTCTCTAATGTTAATGATTAAGAACACAGCCAGCGGAGGTAAAAAAAAATGGGCCATAACTTTCCTTCTCTTAACACTACAAAGACAGTTCACCTATCAAAATAAACCACAGAACATGTAGAATGAAGGTGTATTAATGCAAATTTCCCACCAGTCGTGTGTAAACTACGGCACACAAAGTTTTTTCCTTCTTTCTAATATGTTATAGTGAGAAGGCACATACGTGTTCTAATTATGTTTATTAGAGGTTGAATTCAAATCAAATACTGCCAAACTGCCCATACTACTTCTGAACAGGATGTCTACTTCATAAAATGTATGAAAATATGGAAATATATGGTTCAGATCACTCAAATAAACGGAGGTGCCCTTAAATGGTCAGTAATGGAGCTTGGATGTCATCTAGTGAAAAAGTTTGGTACTGCGCCCAAATAAAATCTTACTGAAAGCTAATTTTTGATATATTTCAACCTAAAATTTGGAATGTTGACATTTTTGGCTTTTATTTTCTTGCAGTTTAAGAGTAAAACATGCTATGTAATATATTATTATAAAATATAAACAATTGTATTTTTACATTTCCATAAACTTAAACTTCTATAACTTTTTTTTATTTCACTTTCTTAATTTATTTAACTTCTACAATAATCTGACAAGTGTCTTCTTTAAAACAAGACTAATCTTAGGTCTATATTCCAAAGCATTCTTGAATTACAACCATTTATGTTTGGATAGTGCATTTTCATGTCTATGCGAAAAAAGGGCTGACAGTTCTCAAAATTCTGTTCCTGAAAATCAAAGCGATCAGCCGATTCAGATAACTTTTGTTACAGGCAAGCTATGAAAGAAGTAAAAACAGATTTGGAAAAGAACTCAAATCATTTCAATAAGTAAAATAAGTAATAGGTAAAATAAGTGATAAGTAAAGTTATGCTAAAAAATGATGGGTTTTCGCAGATCACATCACATATGTACCGTGTTTGGTGACTGTGGGTAAGACTAACCCCCCAACTTTTGTCAAAAGGTGGTGCTATAGAGCCCCTCCTCCCCAC
The DNA here is from genome assembly GCA_037101425.1 of Elopichthys bambusa. Taxonomy (NCBI): domain Eukaryota; kingdom Metazoa; phylum Chordata; class Actinopteri; order Cypriniformes; family Xenocyprididae; genus Elopichthys; species Elopichthys bambusa. Next base: position 12,825,276 of record CM074436.1, on the reverse strand, counting down.
CCATTTCTAAGGTTTTGCCCATGTTTCCTGGCCGACAACTTTGACGTGTGTGTTGAGTTTCATGCAATTTGAAGCATGATAAGAGCTTCAAATACAAAAAGAGACACACTTCCTGCTACCAGTTGGTGGCACTATGACTTTGACTCACAATAGTCACATCCATGTGATTGGCCTCCTACAACGAACACATCTGAAGTTTCATCAAAATCAGTTAATGTATGCAGAAGTTATAACACACTGCCTTTTTTCCTTTTCTCGCCATAAATTTGTTTTAACGCCATGGCCAAACGTTTGAGATATCAAAAATCTGTTCGCAATTTAGCATCCTCAAGGTCTTGTCTTCATGCTGACCAAGTTTGGTGGTGATCGTATGATTCTATAACTGTATGAAGTTTGGTCCAATCACTTTTCAAAAATGTTTGATGAAACCAAATATTTTCGCAGTAATCTTTCAGAGTTACACCACTTCCTGTTGCCTGCATGCTTTTGGGGACATTTTAAAATGCTTAATGTGGTTTAATGTACTTTTTTAATGTACAAAATTTCTCTCACACCTCCATTGTCATAAACAGTGTCAACTTTTTTCCTCCCTTTTCCCCCCTTTAACACACTTTATCATATCTACAGTAAATCCATTCCACATAAATGAACAAATTCTGTTTTGGCCTGACATTGTTGTGACGTGGGTAGAATCCAGGTAGATCTTATTCCTGTCAGTCACCAGCGAGTCAGTCAGAACAGATAGCAATTCTCTCTGGGATTATTTTAGTGGTGTTCTGTGATAATCATAATTTATTCATTTCTAGTTGAGTGTTAATATTGCATTCATAAAGTTTAGTGGTTGTCAGTTGGTAATCCGATTTGATGTATATAATGTAAATGACTCATCAAATTTTTATTAATCTTATTAAACACAGCTAGCATTCATGCAAGCAGAACAATAAAATTGCTTAGTAACTTAATACGTAAAGCAAACAAAAACAAACCTCACAGAGTTTGCCTTCATTTCAGGCTGTAATACAAGCACTCACATACTCTCACTTCTTTGATATAGTAATTAGCATTTTGGCTACGAGTCTAATAGATTTAAAGCCGCAAGCGTTGACTGAGTGTGTGTGCATGTGAATATCTTTGTCTGCAGAGCTGGATTTGAATAGGAAATCCTCATTTTACCATGCTTCAGTTAACAGATCCTCAAATCCTGTCTCTTACTCTAATCTTTCTCTCCCTCGCTCTCTCTCTGTTTCTCAGTTCTGTCTATTTTCTTTTTCAGCTTTTTTATCATGCTTTACGTGCAGCACACAAGTGTCTCCAACCTTATTTCATTTCAGGGCTACTTTAAAAAAAGAAATGAAATTGGCTGAGAGCTACTCATGTTATACAATATAATGTTACCATAACTCTAATATTAACAAAAATCTAAACTGATATACACCTAAAAGAGTTTTTGTGTACATGTCACCCTTTAAAATAACAGAATCAGAGAATACATTTCTATATGGAAAACAGTACTTTGCATATTACCCACTCTCACCCAGGCCGCAACCTGTTTGCAATTTGCCGTCAGGCAGACGTTACAGATCTGTAGTACGTTTAAGTTTTTCCCCAAGGCTATCTCCATCTTAAAAAGCTAGCTCACAGTTACCTGGTTTTATAATTCATAATTCAGTACTCTTATGGCGTTTTTGCCACTTGAGAGTTAGGCAATAAATACATACTACATGTAAATACATATTTTTATTTATACAGTTGTGTATACAGTACATAATACACACCTGTACATACATAAGTATATTAATTTATATATTTTTATATATAATAATAATTTTTTTTTTTAATCTTATTTTTCTTAATCTTACTTATTTAAATGTTCTTTCTGTTCTCTTGAGTATGTATGTATGTATGTATGTACCCAATGCCCCTGAAAACCGCACACTAAGTGAATAAAGATCATTCTGATTCTGATATTATACTGAAGTTGTCTATACATAACTATAGTTCCGTCAGGACCACTTAAGTCAAAAATTACAAGAGACAAACTTTAGTCAATTTTTTTATTGGCATATTTTGATAAAGTTACATTTGGTGGTATGGCTCTGTTTTAAATTCCCCGTCCTTTTCATGAGCTCCATGAAAGCTAAGACCGGGAACAGCAGCAGCTTCTGGGGACAACCTCATTTTTTTAACTGGGAGAGCAGCACAAAATCCCCCCCAAACAGACCATACCAGGCAATCCTCCATGGCTCTTTCTGCTAAATCGAAGAGCCAGCCGAGGTTCCAGATGAGCATTTCAGGAAGCCAATGCAACAATAATTGTAAAAGAACAATTCAAGCTACATGAAGCTAGTATGAGAAATGTAGCTAGAGCCAACGATAGAAATAAAAATAAATATTAAATAGGCGGTATGGCTCTGTTCTAAATTCCCTGTCCTTTACATGAGCTCCATGATAAGTTAAGACAGGGAACAGCAGCAGCTTCTGGGGACTACCTCCCATTTAATAATCAGGGAGAGCAGTACAAAATCCCCCCCAAACAGACCACACAAGGCTGTCCTCCCTGGCTCTTCCTGCTAAATCGAAGAGCCAGCAGAGGAACCAAAATGAGCGTTTCAGAAAGCTAATCTTACTGAATTTAAGAGCCAATCGATCTATGTGAAGCTAGCATGAGGAATGTACTGTGTACTTTTTTTTTTTTTTAATTATGCGTCAATAGCATTTTTGAGAAGCAAGTACATTTGAGCACTAGTCGCATGCGTGAGCGCTCTTCCCAAAGTGCACGTGAGAATTTGTAATCAAAAGCAGCCTTCCATCATTGAATTTCATATCTTTATATACAAGCCCACGGCATTCCAAACAACATAAATTATGCCTTCATAGAGCATTTGTACGGAAAATAGGCCTACCGACGGGTGAGACCACAAACAGCAAGTGTAAACATCCAGCAAAGCATGCGTTTCTCACAACTCTCTCATACCCTGTGTAACGAATCCTGTGAATGTAATTTGCTTCAGCTTTTCCGAACTTCACGCTCAACTTTTTGAAACTTTTTGTATTTATTTGAAAACGCTCGCTCTGCCAGTGGACACCAAGCACACGCAGCGCCATCACGCATCACGCATCACGCATCTGCGGTCAAATTTACAGTATTTAAATGTAAATAGGCCCAACAGCTATTGAAGCCATAATATTTATTTTTAAGCCATGGATCAGGGAGCAGCACTCATTGCTTTTCTTAAGGATGGCTCGAGCATCGGCCGGAGGTAACGTTGATAAGCAGCTGAAGACCATCGTCCCATGACCTTCAATGTAGAGACAGGAGTGGGGGAAGCTGCAGTTGTAGCGGCACTTAGCACAGTGAATGGAAGGAAACTCTGGGGAAGCTCGTAGCAGAGCAGGCGTCGATGGGAGGCAAACCAGGCCCCGGACATGGGCTTTTCCTCCTCCGTGGCAAATAATGTGTCCTGCTGACCAGCTTGTGGATGGCTCTTCAGGTAGCCCAACATAGCAAAAGGGAAAAGCTGATCATTGACTTGAGGTTTCTCTCTTTAAAGCCCATTAGCAGGAAACAAATAGATGGATTTTCTAGTACGCTGATGGTGGATGGATCCAGGCAACGCAGGTGACCATGTAGATTTGGCTAGACGACTACACATGTAATGAGCAATAATATTGAAGGGTCATATCTAGACTAGTACAGTTTGGCTGAAAGGGGGGGCAGACCAGGCTGATGGCACTGCCTCTAGACACAGGAGGTGGAATTTCTGAAATTCAAACAGAGAAAGAGAAGCAGCAGTTGGTTGTTTAAGCATGGAATGTGAGCAGCCTAAAATACAAATTTAACCATGACTGAACCAATAAGGCAACTTCACATCTGTGTGTAATCTGGACTAAAGAGAGTCCCTTATTAATATGAACGGTTTCCTCATTGTTGCTAAGAACAATGTTTCTAGACTATTGTTCACACCACAGAATACAGCTATCACAATGGGATTTAATTATAACAGAGCGGTTGACAAGGTGTTAGCAGGCACGGATAGCAGCTCATTTTCATACACTAGCAAACCACAGACCATTAAAGCACAAAATCACAACAAACCCTCTATACTCCTATTTGTAAATGAAGGTCATTTAGCAGATGATAGCAATGCCACTAACACTCATTCAGCTGAAACCAGCCCGAAACACATGGTTAAATGAAAATATCAGCCCATTGGGAAAAGGCGTTGAAAATAGTTGAGCCCCGGTAAATGTTTATACATGAGAAAGCCCATCTCCGAACATCTCTCATGTCCACTATGCTTAGTCGCAGTAATTTTTTTACGTAAATGGCTTGCTGCTGCTGCATAAACTTAATATGTAGCACTACTGTTATATGCTTGTATTTTACTCCTCTATGCAAAACTGTAAACACCCTTCTTAAAACAAACAAGGCTTTGTTTGATAATTTGTAGATTAAAAGAAAAGGTTTAGACGTGAATGCCAAGCCCCATTCTGGAATCCAGAATTTTTCCAAAATTTAGTGAGGGTGCTCTAATGCAGATACTATTGAGCAAGCAACAGCTCCTGAAACTAATATTCTGTTATAGCCTACTATTAGTCCGAGTTAACATTAATGCATTACTACTTGGCATATCTCTGTCCCTTGCAATGTTATGTCAATCCATGCATTTTGATAGTGAATCTCATGTAGATATCACTTCCAAAACCCCACAGCGTGCAACCGACTGTCGGTCCTCACAGCAGTATGAACACTATTTCATGAATTACATGGCCACGAGAGTGTGCAGAGACTCCTAACTCAATCTTAGCCCGAGCAGGAAGTGCAGCTGCATCAATAAGCTGTTAAAATTAGTGATGGAAACAAAGGCTTTCATCAAATTTTGCCGAAAAAACGCTTCTTAACTCGAAGCTTGTGTCACAATGAACTTACTTAAATGACATGAATTTATTCTAGAGCTGCTGTGCAGCCAATGTTTTCATGTTAACACTGTTTTGACACAATCTGCATGGTAAAAAGCTCTATATAAATAGAGGTGACTTTACTTAATGCACATTAGCAATATCTGTGGTCAGACTTGTTTTCTCCACCTTATCTAACAAATCACTGCAGCAGTTATATGGTTTGAAAAAGCGTGTGACCAAACAAAACATCGGAAGTCTGAATAAATATTAATCCTTATATTCTGTTAAAAAACAAAAATAAATGCATTTCCCTTTAATGCGGCAGCTCGCGAAGCGCCAATTTTCAAAATTTTAAACCAGCTGTCCTGATCTTTCGATACTGCATGATGTTTGAAGCTTCAAAACATCAATCAATCACGTGGTATTGATATTTCTATATACAAGCAGCGGCACAGCTTGTGATCAAAGGCCCTATATCTATAGTCTTTGGTGTGGTTCAATGTGCTTTGAAAGCGCTTCAGAGTCCCGGTTTAACCATACCAACACTATGGTCCATATTGCAATGAATCCCCTATTTCAGTTTTAAAGCAAAAACACCGCGTTTGAGCAGTAATTGACTGACTGATATTGTGAACACCTGATGACCACAAACGAAACACCCTCCAGAGCCAAAGAACCAGTAAAAACGTTTGCCAAAATGATATGATTACAGCATCAACTGCTCTTGCTTCGTTGAAAATAGCCTACCTGGAACTACTTCGGCACACTCATTAAGTTGAAATAATATCATCCTTACGTGACAGCAGTAAAGTCTACCAATACACTGAGGAATACGTCATTATCATAAATCGCTGTTCGTCCCATAGTTATGCAATTGTATATGCCCAGATATAATCGCTTAAATGCAGCTGCTCACGTACTTCCTATGTAAATAGATGAATACATTGTTTGCATTTAATCATAAGGTGCAAATAAGCAAACACAGCGTCTACTTAACCGCAAAATCTGCTAGCGATCTATTGCTGGTGATATTCGCTAACATGCAGTCTGAATTAGTTATATATTCTGCTGTACAAAATCTATGATTGCTGCAGCTTCGTTTGATATGCGAATACAAAGCGAAAAGCCTTTTTTCTTTTTATAGAGTTCAGCAAAACTCATCTCTGAATAAAAGCAAATCTCATATTGGCTAGCTTCTTATAGTAAATCACTCTGAGTATTAAAACAGACTGTTCACTGACACGTGAATTAAACCTCATGTATTGTTACTTCATAACGAACTGATAAAGCAGACCACACGAAAACGATAGACATAGCATAAAAAGACTGTTTCACTTATCTTGATCTCTCAAGCAGAGAGACGGAAGCTGTGTTTAAGTAATGCGCCCTATTTTAGAGTTACCAATTTAGTCCATAGAAATCGGATCAGCTGATATGTGTGGGGTTGGAATTTGCGAATCAGCTGATAGCGGAGCTTGACTACGAGGCCTGCCTGAACTAACGCAGAATGCTTGATTTATTTTTATAATGCATCATAACTAGAGATTTCATATCACAATTATAGTTAAAATGTGCTGGAAATGTTCAAAAAGTACTGATACTACACTCTGAAATCATCTCACCAAGTTTTATGTCAAAAACCAAGAAACAACGAATAAAATTAGCAGCGCTCTGCACTTTTTGGTTGAACAATTATTTTAAACATTGAAATAATAACATATGGGTGCCTTATAGCATAACATAACATAACATATTATCTTTTAACATGTACTGCATGCTCAAATAAAGTTTTGACAAAAAAAGTTTTATAAAATTATATACTCTTGATATTATATATCAATTAATATACTATATTAATATAATATACTATAATAATTACATACTCAAAATGATAAATTATATTCATTCATACATTCTTTCATAATTTCTCTCAGCACTCTGCCTTCCGTCGTGTTTTCACAAAAAAAAAAACGAAATCTACGCTTCATGCTGCGCCTGCAAGCGTGAGACTGTTGCTTACTTTGCTTAATGCTGGACTGCAAGTTTTTCAGATCGCGTTAATCAAATACAGTTTTAATGGTAATTAAAATATGAAACGGTAATACTTGTTCTAAGAGGCTTCAGTTTTAACAAGCCTTGAATGTTGCTAGCGCCGCAAATTAGGCACACACATCTGTAAAGAAAAACAGAGTCTACAATTCCTCATGAAGTTGTTTTTTTTCCCCTTTTCTTTGCTTGAACACTATCTTTACTCATCCTGATGCAAATAAGGTTTTCTAGCTAATACTGTCTTGTAGCTGTGTAAGTGTGATGACACGCTTGTCTGAAACTTCAACGTCATGATAGTTTTTTTTTGTTTTGTTTTTTTCTATTGTTGGTTGTTATTCTGTTGTATTGAAATTACATCTGCATGTTTGTGATAGGGACCCGAGCGGTCACAAGGAGAATCACACCAGGCTTCCATTTAAAGGTTCCCTGCTGAAAAATCCATCTAAAACCAGCCTAGGCTCCTAGTCTCCCAGCCTGGGTTAGCTGGTGTTCAGCTAGTTTTAGCTGGTCTCCCAGCCTGGTCATAGCTGGTTTTAGAGGGGCTTTGGTTAGCTAGGAGACTGGGAGGCTGGGAGACCAGTTTAAACCAGCTGAACACCAGCTAACCAGCTGGTTTTAGCTGGATTTTTCAGCAGGGTTGTTCCAAAAGAAATGTAATACTTTAAAGGCAAGGACGTGCAAAAAGATCCATAGAACAGTGGATAAGAGCAAAAATAAAAAAGTCTAAAAACTAGCACCAGCTTCTCTCACTAACTGTTGGAGACCAAAGTTTCTCATCTCACAATCAAGCAGCATTCACAACTTTTGCATTAATGCTCCAAAACCACTCTCTGTTCCCCTGCCTCACATCTGAACACACTTAAATACAAAAATTTCCCACCTTGGAACAAATGGAACATACCATTTTCTGTAAAACTAATCCTTGGCTCTCTACACATTCCTAAATGATAGTTTAAGGCAAGAGTTTAAAAACAAAATTTAAAAAACTGATATTTCCTGAATATGTTAAAAATGAGAGCATGTAAAAGCTTGTGAGCATTCAGTGAGATATCGTATTATCTCAGTTTCTCTCTCTGTCTTTCTCTCTTAGACTGGTTCTCTCATCAGTGTCCGATTACTTTGCGGCCATGTTCACCAGTGATGTTCGAGAGGCAAAGCAAGAGGAGGTCAAAATGGAGGGCGTGGACCCAGATGCATTATGGGTCTTGGTACAGTATGCTTACACAGGTATGTGTTTATCTGGAACAGATGTTTGGTTAGATATACACGCACACGTACTAAGGATGCACATTAAAATTTTGGTTGATACAGATATCAGCCAAATATCAGGCAATATTTTGATATTATGGCTGATATTTAAATTATATACTATTTTGTGCAAAAAAATAAATAAAAAACAGAAAATGGACTAAAAATAAGATACTTTAAATTATAATATTGTAATGTTTGGCATTTAAAAGTCTAAAAAACTGAGATTCACTTTGAAATCTTTTTAAAATTACATTTAACAGTTATTAATATATTAATGACTTATTATTATAAAAAAATAAAAATGTTAAGTTAAAAGATTAGTTTTAATTTGAATGCCAGATGACAAGAGTCTGTAAGATTTTTTTATGTTTTTGAAAGAAAGAAGTCTCTTATGCTCACCAAGACTGCATTTATTTGAGGAAAATTACAGTAAAAATATTAATATTGTGACATATTATCACAATTTAAAATAACATTTTCTATTTTAATAAGTTTTAAAATGTAATTTATTCCTGTGATGGCAAAGCTGAATTTTCATCATTATTACTCCAGCCTTCAGTGTCACATGATCTTTCAGAAATCAATAGTTATCTGCATTAGAGCACCCTCACGAAATTCTGGAAAAATTCTGGATTCCAGAACGGGGCTTGGCATTCACGTCTAAACCTTTTTTTAAATCTACGAATTATCAAACAAAGCCTTGTTTGTTTTAAGAAGGGTGTTTTTCTGTATCATTCATATGCTGATTTGGTGTTCACCAATGTTCAAAACAACAGCATTTATTGGAAATGGCAGCATTTTTGTAACATAATAAATATCTTTACTGTCACTTTTAATCAAATGAATGTGTCCTTGCTTAATAAAATTATTAAATTCTTTCAAAAAGAAACTCTTGCTGACTCCAGACCTTTGAATAGCAGCATACATACTAAACAAATCAATCAATAAGCACTCGTTACCAGAAATTACACACCTAATCTCAGTCTTTCTTTCTACAGGGCGTTTGGAGTTGAGAGAGGACACTATAGAGAGTTTGTTGTCAGCTTCCTGTCTTCTGCAGCTATCTGCGGTGGTTCAGGCCTGCTGCAGTTATCTAATGAAACAACTCCATCCCTCCAACTGTCTGGGCATTCGGTCCTTTGCAGATGCTCAGGGCTGCCTGGACCTCCATAAGGTGGCACACAACTACACCATGGTGAGCACACACACACTAAGAATAGTTACACACTCACTTAATTAGTGCAAAAGATATGCTGGCAAAGTCAAAAGGAGTTTCTACTTCTGGAAAGTGAATACTAAACCTCTTTGTTTGTTATCTTCAATGAGCACCCCTCTCTCTCAGCCTCATTTTTCTTCTTTTATCACTTTTCTTTCATTCCTCTTTGTTTGTCCTCCTCCCAACCAAGCACATGCTGAAGGATTTATCATCCGCAGTTCACAGAGTCAAAACTTGGAAGTGAATTAGAGGACACTATCGAGCGTGTGCACTCAACAGCATATGATATGCTTAAAGTTACAGACACGCTATGTGTTTTTTGTTCGTCCTTCAGCGTTTTGTATTGCATCTATGTGGGTGGCTGCCTCAGTGAGTGCGTGTATTTGTATTCATCTATAGGCGTCTGTGTCCATCTGGCTGTCTGTGCCTGTTTTTGTAGGTTTATGAGTGAGCAATTGAGCCCATTTTAACAGGCGTGGAAGCACTGGTGCCGAAAAAGTTCCCTGAACGAGGCAAGTGTGTTTAATTGGACATGCTACTGTTCCTCTTCGCAAATTTTCCGCTCAGCGTTTGATGTTCCACTGCTCCTGAGGGAAACTCATTCAAGAAAATATAACCCATAATAGCCCGCCCACAGTTCACAAGGGGGGGGGGGGGGGGGGGGGGGGGGGGGGTGGGGTTGTCATGGAGACTGCTCTGAAAACTTGCTTTCCATTTTCCATCAGTGCCTCTGTTTCCTATCTGGCTTTCCTTTCCTTGTTTTTATTTTATTCCCCCATCCCCCAACAATGCGATGATGTCCAGTTCTCTTGTCCACTTTGTAATACCAGGGATATGTTTCCGTGTTGGGTAGCAGATCTGTTCTACAGGAAAAGCAGGGAAATCAATGCCAAATGCTAATTCTAAAATGCTAAAATGCATTGTTAATATAGCAAAATAAATTATTATCAGCTTGTAAAAGGGAATAGAATACACTTGAAAAATCTGGGTCCTGAAGCAAAACCATTTGAATAACTACTAGTCTGTGCTGTGTAATTGCTAACAAAATATACACATATCAAAATATACAATAACCGTGTCATATTAAGTTGCTAAAAACTATAAAAACATCAATAATAGCTTGGATTAAATGTTATTATTATTAAAAATAAATAAAACTTTTAATTGTGTGTATGGGCCCTATTTTAATGATCTAAGCGCATGGTCTAAAGAATCCACTTTTGCTAGTTTAACAACGGGAAAAATGGTGGGTGCTTCCGGCACATGGTCTGAAAGGGTTGTCCCTATTCTTTTAATGAGTAATGGGTGTGTTTCGGGCATAACGTGCAATAAACCAATCAGAGTCTCATCTCCAATTCCCTTTAAAAGCCAGTTGCTCTCACGCCATGGCGGATTCGCTATTTACATGGCGGAATTTGCAAGAGGAAAAACTGAACGCTTCTCTAGCGAGGAAAGGGATCTGCTCGTGCAGAAGGTTAAAGCGCACGAGCAGACCATCTACGGGACAAGCCGGATTCCACCAAAGCATTTTGTTAATCCTTTTCTTTGTAATATTTGGCATGTTTGTGTGCTGCTGCACGTCCCTGTATGTGTAATAAGCAGAGTGTACGCGCATTGTGCACCCACATATAGGCGCATATTACTAACACGCTCTTTAAATAACAAAGAAAATATTGCGCCATTGACTTTTAGACCATGGTCTAAAGTTGGTCAATAGTACAGTCTATTTCAGTTGCCTCAAAATAGCAACACGCCAACAATGCTCCTGAATGCTCCTTGTTTTCAGACCAGCACGCCCATGGGTGCACAAATGGGTGCAAAGGCATTTGCTATTTAAACGTGGCGCAGGACGTAAAAATGATAACTGTGTCGGGCTGAAACTAGCAAAAAACACTTGCGATATGTGTATAAATGCCTTTGAAAGGAGTTGTTTGTGCTCACCAAAGCTGCAGTAAAAGCAGTAATATTGTGAAAATTATTACAATTTAAAATAGTTTTCCATTTTAATATATTTTAACATGTGATTTATTTCTGAGATGGCAAAGCTAAATTTTTTTAGCGAGCATTCCTCCCGGCATCAGTGTCACGTGATCCTTCAGAAATCATTTATATATGCTGATTTGATGCTCAAGAAACATTTATTATTAATGTTAAAAAGAGTTGTGTTGCTTAATATTTTAGTGAAAACCACTTTTTTTCTTTTTCTTTTTTTTTGTTTTGATAAAAAGAAAAGAAAAAAGCATTTATAGCTATTTGTTTTTTAAATACTTTATTTTTATAGAACTTTACAGGACATAGACAAACAGTAACAAACAGTCAACACAACTTCATGGCTATTTACATGGAAATTCTTTCAAAATGTAACATTTAAGGGAACCAAAATGTATCTCCCTTCTCGCTGTTTTGATATATGCATAGTCCATTTTCTCCAGTGTTTTTCAAAGGTCCCTTCTTGTAGTTAATCTCTCCAGATAATCTCTCTCTCCCTCTTTCTCCCTAGGAGCACTTCATGGAGGTCATGAGGCATCAGGAGTTTCTGCTCTTGCCTGCATGTGAGGTAGAGAAGCTTTTAGCTTCTGACGACATGAACGTTCCAGAAGAGGAAACCGTGGTAACGGCACTGCTCAGCTGGGTCCGCCATGATGCGCCCACCCGTCAATCACAGCTTCCTGCTCTTCTCGCTCACATCCGCCTACCCCTGCTTAAACCACAGGTCAGTCAACCATCTATCCATCAGTCAGCCAGTCTTTTATTCTGCTGTGCTGTTACTTGTTCAGGCAGCTTGATCAGTATACCCATAAAGCCACATCAGAAAATCATTAATCTGCATTAATTCATGTATCAGCTAATCAGTTAATTGAGGGATCAGTCGGTAAGTCGGTCAGTCACAGTGATTAATGCTCACGTGCTTCTTGAAGTTTTTCAGTAGAATGCTAAACAGCCTTTGAGCTTTGTTAAGCAAGTCGGCCCACTTTGTGGCCATCATCTTGATAACACCCCTCCCAAATGGCTCTCATAATTGGAAAAACTGTACCTACGATTCATGTTGAGCGTTACAAATACTTGACACAAGAACGCCACACAAATTTTACTTTACAATGAAGTCTATGAATGAATCATCAATTAATATTGTTAAATAATGTTAGTAAAGAGCCTACAACACATCAACTAATGTTGAAATGGTCACACATTACAAAAAGCTTCACAAAAATGAATAATGAATATTTTATTAAAGATAAATCATGTTAGTAAAGAGTCTACAAACATTAAAAATACATTAACTGATGTTCAAATGGTTTCTACTTTACAGTCAGTGAGGTTCGCAAACAATTTTAATAAAGTGCTTTTTGAAGTGTTAGTTCAAGGTAAGTAATGCTTTAATGGGATAGTTGACCCAAAAATGTTGTCATCATTTACTCACCCTCAAGTTGCTCCAAACCTGTATGAGTTTCTTTCTTCTGCTGAACACAAAAGAAGATATTTTGAAGAATGTTGGTAACCAGACAGTTGACGGTAGCCATTGACTTCAATAGTAGGAAAAAAATAATATGTAAGTCAATGGCTACCGTCAACTGTCTGGTTACCAACATTTTTCAGAATATCTAAATGTATAAATGAAATGAAAACCAAGATTAATTACTGTTGTAAAGACAGAGGTGTTGTTCATTGTTAGTTCATGACATGTAACTAATACATTAAAGGTGCTGTATGCGATCTCTCAAATTTGTTGTTGAACACTGTTGATATTTAAAATCAACCCAAACAAACCCACCCCTCTCTTCATTGCTCCGCCTCCAAAACTCAGAGTCGGTCTCAAACCCCAGCCTGATCGCTGCTGGCATGGGAGGCGAATGCACTATCAATGACGCTAAACATCACATTCTCTAGCGGTTGTCAGTGTGCAGTAGTTTAACTGCAAAACTCTGGCCACTGTTACACACGCAATGCGAGTAAATGTCTGTTTGTCTCCAGCTGACGCGCAACAAAATGCGTCACGAAAAATAAATTTGATGAACAAACGACAAGAAAGCACAAAAAATGAACGTATAGTACACAATCTCACACAGTACACAATCTCTCTCCTCGACCGCCATACGCCCCCCTAATGCTGATTGGTTAAACATTTGCTGTTGGTGTTGGCCTGACTAACTTCCAAACAGTGTATTTGAAATAATACTGGGTCCACCTTTAACTAATGTTAACAAATTAAGCTATTAATGTTAAGAGATGCAATAGTATATGTACAAGTTGACATTAACAAAAAATAAATAATGCTGAACAGAGGTGTTGTTCATGTTTAACTAATGCATTAACTAATGATAACTAATGAACCTTATTGTAAAGTCTTACCAATAATTCAGATCACTCTATTGCCCATTATGGAACCCAGCACATAGTTGTATTCCATTATGAGTTGCATTCTGACGCATTTTGAAATGTGTTAATGCGTAAAATCGAGCTAGGAGCCTTTGCATTTATGCGTTCGCTTAGAGCATTGCTAGCTGGGCCTTGTAGTACTGGTTTTTATGTGTATGTGAAGGTCAGTGCTGTCCTGCTGGGCTATGAGTCTGTGGTGAGATCCTTTTGGAGCCTGGAGAGTGTGATAAGGAGGATGTTGTTGTGTCTCTTTTTCTCTTATCACATTCTTCACTTACACACGTACACACACTCCACTGAAAAGTTTTTGTTGTTGCCTTCTATATCTTAAAGGGGTCGTGAACTGCATTGTTTTATTGTTTTATAATAATTCCTGGGGTACAGTTATAATGTTAGTATGCTTTTTACATCAAAAATGGTCATAATTTAGAAATAAAGGGCATTTTTCCTACCCTGATTTTAGCCCTCTTATTTGAATGCTCTATTTTAAGAAGCATGTCCACTGTGTGACTTCAGTGTAAATGCCCACTGCTGTGATTGTCTAACATCTTTCCATTTGAAAGTATTACTCTCTCAAAAACTTTTAGCATGTTTTTACTATTACAGCTCTCAAGGTTAACTCATTCGCTGATAAACTTTCGCTGTTTGATTGACAGCTCCAGCGATAGCAAAGGGAGCGTTCTTTGATCGCTTTCTTTGTATAATTTAATCACCGTTTAAATAACAGATTATTTTCATCCTGCTTAGAGAAACAACGTGAAGTTGACTGGTTTGATTTACTGACACATAGACAAAGAACATCTGACTGTACATAAATCATTACATATCAGATTAGGCATTAGAATTGTTGTTTCGTTATTGTAGAGTCCATATCGTAAAAGTCTGTTTGCAAAGCCTGTGCTGAAATGTCATTGATTTACCAAAGAATCCACTGTGAAATCGCACATGTAAATAAATAAAGCTCAACTGAGACATTCACATTTATAATAACCATATTCCTAGCATTAGGATCCTTTGAAAGGTAATGTTAATTTTGTCCTGTATTGCTATTCTCTCCTCCTCATCTCACTAACATGTCAGTGGGCGGGGCTAAAGTTGAAATGATGAAGTAGGCGTTGATTTCTTCTGTGGAGGCGGTGTTTCACCTGTCTATGACACATTCCAGGATCAGTCATTCGATGGGCCTGGTGTCAATAAAAGCTTTTATTGGACTAACAAGGAAGTTTTCAGTTCTGGCACTTACAGGATATTCTTATAGTACAAGGAAAATTGGTTTCTCAATTCAAGACCCCTTTAAATGCATACAACACCATATTTATCTGTTTTAAAGAGTTGCTGTGTTGCCGTGCAGGGCTGTGTGACAAACATTACCTTTATTATAATCACAATTATTCATTGAGATTTATAGAATTGAAATACTTTTTGTATTTGTGTTATTTTGTACAGAGCAGTTGTTTTATTTAGCATGCATTTTTTATGTAGGCTATATATCCAAAACAAGATGAGAACCGTGTTCCTGAATTACTTTATTGCTTTTTTTATATTGCTGTAAATCAAGACAATTGTTAACCGGTCAACTTTAACAGAATTTACAACGTTATCATTATTTTGTCTTATTTACACTGTCACTTTGGATAAAAGCATCTAACCAAATGCATAAATGTAAAATAAAACACACATCTACGAATTAGACCATGTATTACTCGTGCATTAGCACTGGTTGTCATTAAAAACACATTATAAATAGATATTTTTATGTCAATTTTCACGATTTGTAATCGTAATTGTTTGTTATTGTGCAGCCCTACTGCAGTGTTTCAATATTATTGTCATGCACTCAGTCGGTGGGCACAGGGCATGATATTCAAATGGATATACAGTTTAATTGAGCTTCTTTCTCCTCAGAACTCAAAGCTTTGCGCTTTTTTCATTTTAATGATGAATTCCACTGAACTCCCTCTTCTTGCTTTTTCTCTCCTTCTACCTTTTTATTTCTCTCTTCCCCCCTTTTTATTAGGTGAAAAAAAAAGAGAAATATTTAAATAATTCCAGATGAGCGTTCTCTCACTCGTGGCTGACTGAGCAGAGTTTGTTCAGTTCCATCTAAATGTAAATTGCAGGTTGTTCTGTGCTTTCCAGTAAAGAAAAAAAGCCTTTCTAAGCCACCGTCCAGCCATCCTAACTCCAGAACATTCATTTCTCTTCAACACGTATCCTCAGTATTCACGTTCAGTGGAGATGATCAATTTTGGTCTCTGACAGATGGGCTTGTTCACTGTATGTGACATGGACACTTTTATGAAAGTGGTGGAAATGATTAGCTTTTGTTTTTAGCACAAAGAGGAGGAGGAGAAAGGGAGGAGTGGAGATACAGACGTATGGGGTGATGGATGGGGATGGGGAGTGGGAGGGAGGTGAAAACAGAGACTGCGGAGGTGGAGGTGGTGTTGAATGGGTGGGATATTGGAGCTCTATCTAGAAAACTCTGAGCGCAGTGATGGATGTGATTATGGATTCAATGAGATGGTACTGAATGACTGTGTATGCACAAATGCATGTGTAAGGTTTTGTAAATTTGTATGTGAATGCATGTCATTTGTGTACTTCTTTATATTCTATTATAATATTTATTAATTTTTTAAGTTTTTAAATTTTCAGTTTTCATTTTAGTTTTAGTCGTTTTATGTGCTTTTGTCATTTTTTTTATTCTTTTTTATATTTCTATATAGCTTTGTTTTTATTTCAGTTTTAGTTTTAGTAATTTTATTACTTCAACTTCAACTTATTTATTTCAGTTAGTTGCCAATGGAAAAAGGGAAATAAAAATGAAACTAAACACACAGACTCCCCCCTTCTGGGAAGGCGTGTCTTCGCGTCATGATGGATAAATCGATGGAAGACGGGTAGAGGTTCAGGAGGAGGACGAAGGACTTGCAAGGCGCTGGAAACCCATAGGGTGGTAGATAGGAGGAACCAGGGCGGAGTAGATAGAGGCAAAAGCCATAGAGGAACTGATGGGAGAGACCATAGAGGAGACGATGGTGGGAGGAGCCATGAAGGAGATGATGGTGGAAAAGCCCATGGAGGAGTGGATGGTGGTAGAATCCAGGGAATGGACGGTTGACTAGATCCCAGAGCAATCCAGGAGATGGCCATGATGGAGGCGACTCACGGCAGCACTGATGAGCCCGACTGACTGAGGTGACGCAGGGCGATGAGGCCCAGGTGACGTCCGATGGACCAAGAGACCCTATGACACGGACAGGGAGACCAAGGCAGAGTCCAGGCGACGAGTGACCGAGGTGGAACCAAGGGGCAGAAGGACCAAGGAGATTCCGGAGTGAGTGAGGACCCCGTTGGAACCTGAGGAATAGGGGAGCCTGATGGAGCTGTAGGGGTGGAGGGATGGAGTGCAGAAGACAGCCTGGAAGTCTGTGGTGATGGTGAGGTGACGACTGACCAGGGCGAGGCCGGTGGGCTGAGGGAGCCCGGTGGAGCTGAAGGGACGATGGCTCCAGTGGAGACGAGGGGGTGAGGAGCTGTGGCGGGGGATGAAGCGGAGCCCGGGACTCCTCACACCAAGGCAGAGCTGGGGACCGGAAGCTTCAAGGCAGATCAGGGCTGCATGGCAGGGCTGATTGTGAGGGGCTGAAGGGAGCCAGTGGAGGCAGAGCCGAGGGAATGGCTGGCTTCAGTGCAGAAGAGGAAGTGGATGAAGGCTCTTTGATAGACAGGGATTGTGGTGATGACGAACTCTCTATGATGGACAGGACTGGTGGAGATGACAAACTAGGGCTGGACAGGACCAGCAGCGATGAAGGCATAGAAGATTTTGAGCTGGGTGGGACCAGCGGTGGCGATGAAGACAGGTGATGGTGACGAACATACATTTGTCCAGGAAGGGACCAGCGGCAAAGCAGCTGGCTTTGGCTCCGTTGTGGGCTTTGGCTCAGGCTTGATATCCGTGGCTGGTAATGGCTGGGTCTCTTGGTATGTGGTGGGCTCTGGCTTCGTAACCACAGTGGATGTGGGCACTGGGTCTGGCTCTGGGGCGGTGATGGATGATAAGTGGGAGCGGATGCTGGCTGTTGGATCCTCTTCTACTTCTCCCACAGCAAAAGAAGATCCATCGACCCACAGGGCGAAGCTGATGTATTTAGCAAGCGTCCAACAAACCCAAACCCCTCCATGAGCGTGATGCCATCACAGGTGGCGAGGTGGCTGGTCCTGATGAACTCCTCCACATACTCCTCTAAGGTCCTTCCTCCTTGAAATATTAGAATCCCAACCCTTTTAGGCTTGGGCAAGCTCCCCATAGGGGAAATGTTAATGGATGCAATCTCCATTTTTCTTCTCTGGTATTCTATCACGTGTAGGTTTAGATGATGAAGAGAAGGATTAAAAAATTCTTTATTTACTAAACAAACTTAAATAATCCAATACGAGAAGCAGGTAATGTGCAGTGTGTAATAATACACAAACAATACCGGACAGTAAGGAACTGAAAACAGAGAGCATTTATACACAAGATAACAAACTAAATGTCAAGCAGGTGTGATCATTAAATGAGTGTCATATTTTTTTTATTCCATGGTAACAGATTAATGGCGGGAAACTAGAACAAAGGAAACGTGACTGAAGACAAACCAACTAAAAGTCCATGAGAATGAAACTAAACACCCAGACTGTGACATGTTTCCTTGTTGTAGCTTATCCACATTTTGTTCATAAAATATACAATGGCACACTCAAAACACACCATCAAACAAGCCAAGCACTATTTAAAAGTCACTGTTTCAGTCAATGATTTCAGCCTTCCAAAATTATTTCAGCCTAAACCGAAAATTCTACATTTTTGTTTGCCGAAATTTCACTAAGAATGATAGTCTGACCTGCATGATTCTAATCAACATACAAATGTCTTTTTAAGAAATTGTCTCTGTGTGATGGTGCATACAGTATGTGGAATTTATCACATTATGTCACATATAAATTTACTCTATTAAATTTATTATGTTCCATACATTTTTTTATTATATTTGGCCGACACTATTCAAAACTCATGTTGAAATAATTATGGATGCTTTTAGCAGGTGTAGCAAGAAGCTAATTTTGGACCCTGGTTATGTGTATGTACTTATAGAGTGTCTCTATAGGGCTATATCACTGCAGCAGAATTCATTACGCTGTTATTATTACTGTGACTATCCCAGACATCCCTCTAATCAAAACCTTCTCCATTTACTAGACCGCTCAGAGAGGAGATAAACAGGGCAGATGAGAGGATAAATGTGACGAACGAACACTCGTTAACGGCCACAAGAGGTGTCATTTGAAAAGGATTACGAGAAAAAGAGAGACACGAGAGGAAAAAGAATAAAGAATGCCTTGTGTGATGTTTATGTATGAGCTGGTAATGATTTCGGGTTTCTTAGAACTTGTAGCTGGAAACGGGTTTTGTGTGTGTGTGTGTTTTAGTTTCTTACAAGCTTGTTTGCTCAGTAGTTGTAACCTATATAAGAGTCTTTGCATTCTGTTAGAGACCCAGAGGGACACTAGCTCTGTCTCTCACTGGGATTCCCTCTTTTTTTAAAAAAGGAATGTAGGTAGGACCTTTTGTCAGAAGTTTCATCAGATGCTTGTTTCCTCTTCATTGTGTCCCCAAAGTCCTCCCCTCAAGGTCTGAGAAGCTGGGAAGGATTCACTGCTGTCAGGTTATCAAAGTGTGTCTTTTAAGTGGTTGAGGGTAAGGGTTCGGTTTGGAACCTAGTTTATTCCATAGCTCTTTGCGGCTATGGTGTTTAAAGATCTCCTGTCAGAAAAAACGTGTTGTGTTATTGGTAATCAGAAAAATGTGTTATGTTATTAGAAATGTCAGAACTAACTTACAGTGTTTTTTTGTTTTATTTGTTTTTTTCTTTCACTTTTTTGTTCTAAAATTTTAAACAAACTGTCAATACTTTGGTGTCATTGATAATAATTCAGTACTTTGTTATATACACTAGCATGCAAATGTTTGGGGTCAGTAAGATTTTAATAAATTGTTTTTTTAATAAATTGGTTTCATTCTGTTTGTATAAATATATCAGCATTAAAAACAAGAACTCACACAGGTTATGTTTTCGTATAGAGTTTGAGTCTTAAAATCGATCTCTATGCGCCTCTGTGTCTATACTTGTTCTCCATGCTAGTGAGTACTAAAACCCCACTTTTACAAAGGTACATTGTCAGGAAAGGCAGTAATGTAGTGCGATTTGCATTGCTTGTGTGGATGCAGTCAGTTTTGACTGCAAAAGATGAGGTAATTTGATTGGATGCCATGTATTGACCTTGTAGAGCATTTTGCCTGTTAGAAATACATGGTCGGTTTTAATGTTATTTTAAGGTGGGGTAGAATTAAACGAATGGCAAAATTTTGTTCACGTACCCCCTCTGTCACCTCGTGTACCCCAGTACACGACAATAAACCAGTAGGAAGTTGTCGAGCGGGAGAAATTTCTGATGGTCATTTCTGTCATGGTTACCTGACATTTTCTTCTTATCACTTCCTTGCAGATGGCAAATCTATGATGAGATTGTTAATGTCTGGACTGTTTTGTTCATTTCAGACAAATAACTTTCCAACCTGTCAGTGTTGTGACTGGTGTCTTGGTCACTTCTCTTACAAATGCCCTTTCTGTCTGGAAGGTTTAAAGCTTTTAGCTAATCTTAAAGCTAATCTTCTCCATCATAAATCAGCATCTTGAAGTTGGCAAGCAGCTCGTTGGTCTATATGACAGCATGACTGATGTGATTTCAGTTTTTAGAGAAGCAATTGAGCAACAGTGAGTTTACAGTAAACACTAAGGTGCCCTGAAGTGAGCTGAAGTGTCTTTTTTAGCCTAGTTTATTATGCAGAGATAAAAATAAGGAAACAAAGTAAAAAATAAGTATGATATATTTTGCGACATTAGCATAACCAATCACGTGAGTTTGGGGCAGGGCATTTGAGGCATGGGTCTGTTTCGCCCAATCAGTGGCTTGTTTGGCCTTTAATTTTGGGAAGTCATTATTTTCTTGCTGCTAGTGTCATCTTCAGTATTTTTTCGCACTTTCTTTTTAATGTGATTAGTCTGAATAATATTTGTGTTGCTTGCAACAACTAATTGATAAAAATGTTAATGATTGGTATTGAAAATAAACAACAACAAAATGCATTAATGAATAACTGGGTCTTTGCGTTTAAAATTCTACATGTAACACAAGTAATGGTATTTTTATGAGAGCAATGACTGTAAAGGTATTAATATGTAATTTGATATAAAGGCACTTTATCTACTTGAAATAAATAAAAAGTTTTTTTTACTCTTGACATAACCTTTTATTCTAATTAATAAGCTATATTAATTAAACACCTACATTTTAGATACCAGTGAAATTTCACAATTCTTAAGTTAGATTTTGATACCACAGCAAAAACTACTAGCCTAATATAAAGTACAAACATTGAAGAAAAGTGAACAGTCAGTAATAAAATAAGAACAAATAAACAAATTATAAGTAATAGCACAAATAAATACAATAGAACAAATATACACATTAAATACAGTAGGTCTAACAGTAGTATTCAGGTACATAAATTGAATAATCAAATGTAAAATAACACTGCATAGTCTTCACTGTATAAATTAAATATAGATTAATCCTTGTTAAAGTTACAAAAGTTATTCAGTCAAGAGCAGTGAGTGATCTTTTCATTTGATGAACATTGGTTTATTAGCCTGCTGTCACTTTAAGACCTAATGCACAGATCCAATATAATGATACACATCCGATTTCTTTCTCAACTGTTTATGTTCACTTAAGGCATAAACGACTGTGGGCATTTTGACATAATGTTGTGTGTATTGGTTCAAGCGCAAGATAATGCAAAAAATAACTCAATTCGTGAATGCGTGTTCCTTACCAGTTAACACTTTTTCAGTTTGTGCTCCTGCTTTTCTTTGTTATTGTTTTTAATATACTGAATTAAACCATCTTTCTGATTCAAAACTGCAGACAAGCCATTGTTTTTATAATGTCAAGATTATATTGAGACATTTTTTGCTTACAATGTATATAAACATTTTTTTGTCATAACATTCAGTTTGTACATTGCAACAAATAAATCTATTTTAATTCAAATATCTAAATGCTAATTTCTTCTCTACATGGGGAAAAAACATTTGAGCAACAAGGCTAATGGGGAAATATAGCTTTGAGTCAAGTATTTGAGTCATGCAGTTATTGTATTTTCTTCATGCAGTTTTTAGCCGATATGGAGGCGAATCCATTGCTAAGGGACAGTGTGGAGTGTCAGCGGCTGGTAATGGAGGCCATGAAGTATCATTTGTTGCCAGAGAGACGGCCGCTCCTCCAGAGCCCGAGAACACGTCCACGCAAGGCCACTGTAGGGGCACTTTTCGCCGTGGGTGGCATGGATGCCACAAAAGGTATGTTTCTATAGTCTTCCTGCCTTCGCTTTTGTGTTTTAAATGTTATCTGGGCAGATAACAAGGTAACCCCTCCTCTTCATTTCTCTCTCGTTCACTTGTCAGATTTTCTCCATTAGTGCAGTGAACTGCTGAGACATTTCAATTTTCACAGTATAGTCTTGAGTCTTTTAAATTAATGGAGCTTTAAACAGTAAGTGTTTTACATTTAAATAGGCCAAAAATGAGACAGAAGTTTGTATTTAAATTAGTGTTTTGTCCTCTTTATGGTGAAAGGTCTAATCTGTTACATACTTGCAAATATGCTTTTTCAGTAGCAAGACCTGAAGTATGTATTATGTTTAATGAGGCTGAAGGTGAATGGTCTTGGCTGAATTCAGAGAGATGGTGAATCATGCAATATATGTGATTCACATGATTCATAGTTTTTAGTGAGTGGTGTATAGAGTGCCACAGTGACCGCCCACTTGGTTCCATTCATGTTTTTTATTCCATAATATTTTTTTCAGTAAAGGGTTCCAAGGCATGAACCAAACCACCCAGCTCTAAGATGAATCACAACATTACAAACTTGGATTTGAAGCAAAAAGTAGTTAAAAATCTGAGGAAGACTATGAAGTCTACTGAAACTTTGCAGTCCATTAAGCACTGCAAATTACATTATCACACAATATAAAACTCTTTGCCAGGAAATTGGCTATTAAACATATTTTTTAAAAAATATGTTGATGTATCACTGACTTACTGCTTCTGTGGAACAATATGCATTTACTAAGATATATATTATAATATATTAACCTCACAGCTTATGGTAAAAACAAAACAAATCTTTGCACTCTATTGGCCTATAAAGCCAATGACCTGTAAAACCAGGTTTACAAGGTTTTTTTTGAAGAATTACTTCCCCACTGATCTTTACTGTAGCTTCCCCAATCTTACTCATGCAATTGCAGTACACTTTTAGAAGACAAAACTAGCCTAATGTTAAGAAAAGAATCATGGAGACTTCTGCTTCCACAGTTTGGTCCTCAGGCTTTATACTTCATGTTGTTCTTTTCTTATTTTAGCTTATTAACTTAGAGATTATTATTTAAAAAACCAAAAAAAAAAAAAAAAAAACACAAAAAAAACAGGGTCATCTGTGTTCCCTGTACCCAGTAAAAATGCCTCAACAGCCTTAAAACAAGATACATTTACCTCTTATTAACAGTTGTTTTTTTAAAGATTTATTTTCAGGAAATGTATCTTGTTAATAAATGTATTTTTATATTAGCAAATTGTTACTTAGAAGCATAAACCTCACAAAAATGTATTTTGTAATTTTTTTCTTTCATTTACATTTACTTTTTTACATGTAATTAGACGTTAGCAGACGCTTTTATCCAAAGAAACGCCGTTCACTTGCATAAAGCAAGCTTCTGGAGGACATATAGGTCTGAAGTAGCGAGTTTAGGTATAGGTAGGGGTGCAGAGCCAGTTGTTGTTCTGTAGGCAAACATCAGTGCCTTGAATTTCATGTGAGCGGCAATTGGCAACCAGTGCAAATGGATGAACAGAGGTGTGACGTGCGCTTTCTTCGGCTCGTTAAAGACCACTCTTGCTGCTGCATTCTGATTCAGTTGCAGGGGTTTGACAATACATGCTGGAAGGCCTGCCAAGAGAGCATTACAATTGTCCAGTCTGGATAGAACAAGAGCTTGGACAAGGAGTTGTGTAGCATGCTCCGATAGGAAAAGCCTGATCTTCCTAATGTTGTATAAGACAAATCTGCAGGATTGGGCAGTTCTAGCAATGTGGTCTTTGAAGTTTAACTGATCATCCAGGTCCTGGATGGAATTATGGTTGATGAACCTAGAATTTCTAACAGATTTCTGCTTATCATCTGTAACCATAGGCTTAATTTGCGGGTGGGACATGTCCCCACCTCTTTTTGCCGGGGTCGATATTGTCCCCACCACTTTTTGAAACATCTTGCGGCACGGATGTATCTAATACAAAAGAAACATCTCTAGTTAATTATCAATTTGTGTTAAATAATAGGCGATCTGGCGCTGGGATGTGTTGTTTTTGAAATCACGCTGAGTGCTCGTTGCTGCTGTTATCAGTGGCGCAACAGTGTTCTCTTGACGCTTCTGCAAACTGCGCAGTCTTCACACGGATGAGCGCTTCAATCTATCGCTTAACTGTTGCGGAGACTCTCTATTCGTTCCGCTGAACACAAATCAAAATGCACATAAATGTGTCCCTGCTCTTGATATACAATCACTGACGAACTTCTTTAGTTTTAATGAGAAAAATAAATAAATAAATAAATGATACGAGGGTGGATTGGAACCCAGAACGTCTGGCACGCTAAACAAAAATGATACCACTAGTCCATTAGGAGAATCTAATACCCAGAATCTAATACGCGGAGCCATGTATTTATTGAATAATGTAAATACTCTCGAGACTAATGACATATTGTAATATAGTAGATGTAAGGATGGAACTATCATATTAAACATGAGGTTTATGTCAATAAATTTCGTGCATTTTATTATTGTAATAGTACAATTACAATACCCCTCCCCCCACACCTTTTTAAAACAAAGTTACGCCACTGTCTGTAACTTAAACAGGGAATGTATCTGAATTCTTGCATGTGTGTACAGCTCTAATAGTGTGGCTTACAGATGGGCCCTGCTAATGTACAGACGTCTTTTATAACTGATTGTAATTGTTTTAAAGGGGCCACTAGTATTGAGCAGTACTGTTTACGGAGGGACACATGGCGGCAGGTGGCCGTTATGAGTGGAAGAAGGCTTCAATTCGGCGTGGCGGTTCTTGATGACCGCCTCTATGTGGTTGGGGGACGAGATGGCCTCAAGACTCTCAACACAGTGGAATGTTACAACCCCCGCAGCAAGAGCTGGAGCGTCATGCCCCCCATGTCCACGCACAGACACGGCCTGGGTGAGGAATAACATTTGCATTTAGTGTCCTCATTGGACTATTCATGGTCATTCACTTGAATTATATGTTTCTTAATAGCTTGACACAATATTTATGGCCCTATAAAATCCATTTTATTTTTTATTTTTTACCAAATTTTGTGTTTTTATTATTATTTTTATTTAATTTCAATGGTTTAATTAGATTTTAATAATCAAAAAGGATGTCTATTTAATTAAATTTATAGAACTATTGATAATTACAATTTTAACAACAATAGTTTCCTATGAAATATCCTGTGTTTTATGATTTAATACAAATTTGTTATCAAACATTGTGGTAATGAAATGAATGCATAAAACTTTAGCAGTTGAATTGATCTTTTAAAATGTAATCTACTGAAATTTGAACAGTTCCTTCCATTTTTGGGCAAGCAAAGTCCTGCACAACAGAGGTTTACTAAAACATTAATGAACAATTGTGTGATTCTTTAAAAATAGTTTAAAGTTTTAATAAACTTTAATAAACTTAAAAATACTTTCTATTGTACAATAGTGGTATATTTCTGTCAGGATTTCTTTAAATTGAACTGAACTTTTAATTTGTCAGTTTGTAGTGAAGACCTTTGAGTTTTACTGTGTATTTGATAATAGTTTTATCAAATGAAAGTGTGAAATGCTGGTGAAGTGACATCCCGAGCATCTCTGGAGGTTAAATTTATGTGAGATGGCAGACACTGAAAACACCACAAACATCACATACTTGAATATGTGCAAAGTAGATTAGACTGTGCCACTCATTCACACAAAGACAGGACATGAACATGGAGACTTCATTTTAAATAGCAGTCTTTTGTGGTTTAATATTCACAGACACTAGTCCATATCATGATTGAAATCTATAGCCCTACTATAAATTTCATGACATTCTGTGTTATACCATAAATTGTATTTTTGACTGGATTCTGCGATTCCGTCTATGTTTTCCGCATTGTGGACCCTACACGATATTTTCAAGCATAGCACTTGAATGTTCCCTAAAAGCCATATGAAAGCTTATGTATGATCTTTGATCATTTGTGTGTGTTTGTAGGTGTTGCAGTGTTAGAGGGCCCCATGTATGCAGTAGGAGGTCATGATGGTTGGAGTTATCTCAGCACGGTGGAACGTTGGGACCCTCAAGCTCGCCAATGGAGCTTTGTTGCATCCATGGCAACACCTCGAAGCACTGTGGGAGTTGCAGTGTTAAACAGCAAGTAAGCATAGACAGCATAAAAACGTGCTTCTAACTGAATAGATTCCATGTATGCCATTAAAATGTTGACTATGAAATTTTCATTCTCTGTCTCTCTTTTTAAGGCTGTATGCTGTAGGTGGCCGAGATGGAAGTTCATGTCTAAAATCAGTGGAGTGTTTCGATCCTCACACCAACAAATGGAGCAGCTGTGCTCCCATGTCTAAACGCAGAGGTGGTGTTGGCGTAGCGACGTGGAATGGCTTTCTGTATGCTATCGGTGGACATGATGCCCCAGCCTCAAGCTTAGCATCTCGACTGTCAGACTGTGTCGAAAGGTAAAAGGGCTGAAATCAATAGGACAGAAACGAGGGCAATGTTTTTATAAACCGGCTGTTGTCAATAAAAGAGAAGCTTTAAGGGCTCATTATGGCTTTCTGCCAAAATTAAAGCTTGATGGTATGATGTTCTAGATATAAATAAAAGATAGTATAAGCCATAAAATATGATATTGTAATTTTACAGGTGTACTGTAAAATAAAATAAAAAAAATAATAATAATTTTATAATTTATTATTATAATAGATTAATAATATTAATTTAATATATTATAATATGTTTATATTTTTCTTACATTTATTTTACAGTGAAATATTACAATAGTAATTTATTATTTTAGTTATAATAATGATAATAATAATAATAATCATATTGATAACTCACAAGCTTTTACCTTACAGTGAAATATTACAATAGTATTATTTTGTTTATTAGTTTTTAGTTATAACAATAATAGTAATAGTCATTAAAAATCCCAAGCATTTTTTTAAACCACATTTTGAAATCACAATTTTTATTAGAAAAATTGCAAATTGTGCCTATAATATGGAGTTCAAAAATTGAGACTATGGCGTGTTCTTCTCCCTATTAAAAAAAACAATATGCCTATTTTTTGGCAGTCTTATCCTTTGCACAATTATATGGTTAGTCACAGACTTGAGATCTATTTTTGTCTTACAACCCACCAGTTGAGAAACTCTGCTGTAGACTTAACTCAATATTTTAGCTGACAGTTTTGGTCCAAAGAAAGACAAGAAGTTTCTCATTCTTGTGTAGGTGGCAAATACCAGTATATGTCGCTACAAACAGTCATATGCTATGGTTAGGTCTCAAAGCCCAAGGTGAACATCAAGAAGACAATACAGCAGTCCCAGAACAAATGTGTTTACATCAAAGTGCTACAGATGAGTCCCTAAAGAGAAACTGACTCAGTGAGCACTGTGCAAACTTAGGTAGTGCAGGTGAGTGAAGAGTATGAGATTTTTTCTTAGTAATTGTTGTATAGTCGAGAGTCAGAGGATGTGCAAACTATGATAAAGTATTCTGCAATTCATTGCCACATGTTCAGTGTAGAGTTCTTCTTTTTTGTGTATCATTAAAGACCATTAAAGTGTCCTTTAAGTGTCATAAAAACAACCAGTTTAGCACAGCTTCATTCTCACCACAGTTTTGAGCATAGAAAGAGCATCTGTCAAAGCATTAGGTCATACCTTCTAATGAAAAATATGGAGATGTACTGTACCTCTAGCATAGATACACTATATTGGCAAAAGTTTTGGGACGTCTGTCTTTATGTGCACATGAACTTTAATGACATCCCATTCTTAATCCGTAGGGTTTAATATGGAGTTGGCCCACCCTTTGCAGCTATTACAGCTTTGACTCTTCTGGGAAGGCAATTAGTTAAAGTTTAGGAGTGTGTTTATGGGAATTTTTGACCATTCTTCTAGAAGCGCATTTGTGAGGTCAGGCAGTGATTTTGGCGAGAAGGCCTGGCTCGCAGTCTCCACTCTAATTCATCCCAAAGGTGTTCTGTTGGGTTGAGGTCAGGACTCTGTGCAGGCCAGTCAAGTTCCTCCACACCAAACTCGCTCATCCATGTCTTTATGGACCTTGCTTTGTGCACTAGTGTGCAGTCATGTTGGAACAGGAAGGGGCCATCCCCAAACTGTTCTCACAAAGTTGCATGGAGCATGAAATTGTCCAAAATGTCTTGGTATGCTGAAGCATTAAGAGAAACATCTTTTCACTGGAAATAAGGGGCCAAGCTTAACCCCTGAAAAACAACCCCACACCATAATCCCCTCTCCACCAAACTTTACACTTGGCACAATGCAGTCAGGCAAGTACCGTTCTCTTGGCAACCGCCAAACCCAGACTCGTCCATCGGATTGCCAGACAGAGAAGCGTGATTCGTCACTCCAGAGAACAGGTCTCCACTGCTCTAGAGTCCAGTGGCGGTGTACTTTACACCACTGCATCCGACGCTTTGCATTGCACTTGATGATGTAAGGCTTGGATGCAGCTGCTTGGCCATGGAAACCCATTCCATGAAGCTCTCTACGCACTGTTCTTGAGCTAATCTGAAGGCCACCTGAAGTTTGGAGGTCTGTAGCTCTCAACTCTGCAGAAAGTTGACGACTTCTGCGCACTGTGTGCCTCAGCATGCGCTGACCCCGCTCTGATTTCACGTGGCCTACCACTTCGTGGCTGAGTTGCTGTTGTTCCCAATTGCTTCCACTTTGTTATGATACCACGAACAGTTGACCATGGAATATTTAGTAGTGAGGAAATTTCACAAATGGACTTACTGCACAGGTGGCAACCTATCACGGTACCATGCTTGAATTCACTGAGCTCCTGAGAGCGACCCATTCTTTCACAAATGTTTGTAGAAGCAGTCTGCATGCCTAGGTGCTTGATTTTATATACCTGTGGCCATGGAAGTGATTAGAACAGCTGAATTCAATGATTTGGAGGAGTGTCCCAATACTTTTGGCAATATAGTGTATGAACAAATCTTATGCTGCCTGGGTCCTAGGGTTTGAGTTTGGACGTCATAATTACGCTGTCAAAATCAATGCATAGAGCACTCAAATATGGTAAACGGAAGCACAACCATACTTACTTGATGCGTGAGAACGAACATCATTGGTTCTTCAGTAAATTTGGCAAATCAGATATGCTACCATGCCACATGAGAATGAACCTCATTGGTTCTCACAGGTAAAGCAATCATGCTTGAGTTTACATTTACCAAATTTGAGTGCTCTATGTACATTTGCTGATCAATGTTTATATGTGAATAAAAGCCTAAATTAGGAGCCTATCAACACGGAGACATGTTTAGTTGTATACGTTAAAAAAATTGTATCGTACCACCATTTCGTCCAGACCGATCTGACGTTTTGGGAGCCTGAAACTGCTATTCTTTGAAACTGGGTCCCAGAGTGGATAAATCTGAAAACGACACCCTTATGTTTTCGTGTGTACAGCCAATCCGTATATTTTGTGAAACATTGATGTCATCACCCCACGTCTTGACCCCTCGACTCGCATGCTCTAAAAGTCGTCTTCTCCGTTTTTAGTGTGTCTCTTTGGCAGAATTACAGCGCCACATACTGGTCTGGCATGTATACTACATCATTTTGAGTTGGTTTCAGTATTTCGTACATAAGCAGATATTCTTTGAGACGACGCTGTGTTTAGAAAAAAAAAAAAGATTGGATAGGGAAAGCTCTGGGTTTGTGTGGATTGGCCTAAATCTGTTCATCATATAAAGAGATCCAGTCTCTTGGATTAAACTGCTCAATTCATATGGATTCCTTTTATGATCTCTTTATGATCGTTTTGAAATGTCACAGTTTGGGGTGAATAGACTTTCAATGGAGGGACAGAAATCTCTCAGATTTCATTAAAAAAATCTTCATTTGTGTCCCAAAGATGAAAGTCTTATGAGTTTGAAATGACATGAGGCGAGAGTAAATAATGACAGAATTTTCATTTTTGGGTGAACTAACCTTTTATTACAGAATGTATTAAATGCGATCCTACGTAAGCAATAGAACATCTTGCACTATGCATTATTATTATTATTGTAGTGCTTTTATAGAGTTTTATTAGTATCAGACTTGTATTTGACACGTTCTAGTGATTGATCATGTTGCTTAAGTTGCACTTCTGAAATGTGCCAACTTGTTATGTGTTTGAGTCTATTGATTTGGACAGCAGCAACTTCATGATGAGTGAAGCCCGTGTGGGACGTGCCAATTATTCCTTCATCACACTGTCTGAGCACCACATGACACCGGAGCTTGGGTTTTAATGAAAAATGTATATATTCCATTTGAACAGGAGCATAGGTAAAATCCCACTTGTGATTTATGCATGACATTGTGAAGAAAGACTTTTTTATCCTAGCGAGTTTCCAAATAAATGAACAGATAAAAGCTTTTTTCCGAGAAAAGGAACACCATGCTCCACAACATTTAGATTTTATGAGCTGCTTTGTGTTTTAAGCACATTTAGTTAACGTCAGCCTACCAGAATGATTTTTCTGGGTGGTTAGGGGCCTCTGAGTGTGATTTTCCTCTTGGTCATGTCTTGGAAACACTATGTTCACTAAGAATGTATTTGGTCTTTAGTGTGACTGACTTGTGCTCATCATCTTCTCTCATCTGTCTGTCTCTCTGCCCCTGTTGCATTTTTGTATAAAAGAGCTGTCTGTCTGCTGAACACTTCCTGCACCCTGACTGCTCTCAGTCTCTGTCAGTCAAAGTTTACTCGACGGGACTTCTTACAGAAAGGAAACAGATGCATGTTTCCTACCTGCATATCTTACACGTTTGTTTAGCTGCACAGTCTTTCTCATTAGAGATCTTTAATGTTTTTGAAAGTAGTCTCTTATGCTCGCCAAGACTGCATTTATTGGGTTAAAATTATTCGGTGTGGTGAAAATGACACCACAACTGGGACACCAACAGGGTTTAGTTGTACAATTCAGTTTGAAGATATCTGCACAGCTACAATTGATTTGTTATATTTAAATATATGATTTGAAATATTAATGTATTTGTGTGCAAGTCAGATATGGTTACTTTATTGACTTGACAATACTGTTGACAGAAAAGAGACAAAAGCAATTTATATGACACTTTTGAGGTATGGCAAGGTCTAGTGAAATATAAATCTAGTTAATATTTGTAAATCAACATGGCTGATTTTCCCTGTCTATATAATTACTATTTTACCATTTCTTTCAGGTACGACCCGAAGACAGACATGTGGACAGCAGTAGCTCCCATGAGCCTCAGCAGAGACGCTGTGGGCGTGTGTCTTCTCGGGGACCGTCTTTATGCTGTCGGTGGTTATGATGGGCAGGTGTACCTAAACACCGTGGAAGCCTACGATCCCCAAACCAATGAGTGGACACAGGTAAACACATACTGTCCATCTGCCTGACTTTCTTGTAATATCTGTACATTTACATTATTACATCTTCTCCTCCCTTCATGTCACACGTACAAGTAACAGCTCCGTTTTCTGTTACGGTTTGATTCTGCCTCATTCCTCCTGGCAAAGTTTGTTTACGGTGCTGTTTGTTCATTATGTAAATGCAGGGCCTCCATCATTTTGACAGGAGCACAGCTCTTCTCTGCATCACAGCGTCTGTTATTACCTTGCGCTATAGCAACCGCCTGATTTCTCCTGGGCTTCATTTCCTTTTTATGTTTTTAGGCGACATTTCCTTCGCCCACATGCAGAGAGTTCATATTGCTTCGTTTGTAGAAAAACAAGCCTCGGGATGTGTGTGGGTAACAGTATGTTTGCATATAAGTGTGTGTGAGGAGGAGAGAGAGCAATAAAGCAGTATGTGTGTTGACAGAGAGAATTTAACTCATCATTTAGAACATCAATTCTATAAATGCACCCCCGAAGAGACCGTTTGTGAAGTCAAATCCATTCTTTCTAATTGGGGTTTGTGTTTTTGTTCTAGGTGGCGCCGTTGTGTTTAGGTCGAGCCGGAGCTTGTGTGGTTGCCGTAAAGCTTTGAAATACCTCCTGCTGTCAATCATCTCCACGGTGACGTCCAACAGTACAAGCCTCCGGTGCTCTAGTAGTGTATCCAGACAGATCTGAGCTTCTGCTGACCACAGCAGAGAAAATCACACTTACTGACATACAGCTGAATACTCAACTGTGATCTTCCTTTATGCCTTCTAGTATGTATTTATCTAT
Organism: Elopichthys bambusa; assembly: GCA_037101425.1. Lineage (NCBI taxonomy): Eukaryota > Metazoa > Chordata > Actinopteri > Cypriniformes > Xenocyprididae > Elopichthys > Elopichthys bambusa. The sequence continues at coordinate 12,792,765 of CM074436.1, read as the reverse complement.
TAAAAGCTGTTTATTTCATGGCTGTGCACATCAGGAGCTACAGGTAGACTTATATCTCTGGTTAACAGGGTTTATTCGATTTAATGTCCATTCATTCGTATGTCTATCTATGTATTCCTCCATGTTTACACACCATCAGAATGTAGGGCCCAACAAGAAGATTTTTTTTCTGCTGAGATCCCATTTTTTACTTGCTCCTCCATTGTCCCCACCACAAAAAATAATTATATGCGGTATATATTAAAAATGAACTATCGTTCAAAAGAAGATTTTTTTTATTCTCTTTTGTTCAGCAAAGATGCATTAAAGGGATAGTTCACCCAAAAATTAAAATTTGGTTACACGTTATTTTACAGTGCTGTAGTTACATTGTAATTACTTAAATAAGTACTGAGTACTATTAATTAACTACATGTACTTACTATAGAGTTACAGTTAGGGTTAGGGTTTGGTTTAGGGTTAGTTACTTGTAATTATGCATAATTTACTGTTATTACTATAGTAAGTACATGTAGTAATGTGTAACTATGGCACTGTAAAATAAAGTGTTAGCGCAAATTTTGTCATCATTTACGTAAGTTGTTCCAAACCTGTATGAATTTCTTTCTTCTGCTGAACACAAAAGAAGATATTTATGGGTAACCAAACAGTTGATGGTCACCATTGACTTCCATAGTATGGGAAAAAAAATACTATGGAAGTCAATGGGGCCCATCAACTGTTTATCATTTTTAGGTGAACAATCCCTTTAAATTGACCAAAAGAGACAGTAAAAACATTTATAATGTTTCAAATAAATGCTATTCATTTTAACTTTATATTTATCTAAAAATCTTTAATCATGGTTTCCACAAAAATATTAAGCAGCACAACTGCTTCCAACATTGATAATGATAAGAAATGTTTATTGAGCAGTAATATTAGCATATTAGAATGATTTCTGAAGGATCATGTGACACTGAAGACTGGAGTAACGATGCTGAAAATTCAGCTTTGCATCACAGGAATAAATTCCACTTTAAAATATATTAAAATAGAAAACAGTTATTTTAAATTGTAATTACAAAATATATTTACAATAGTACTGTTTTTACTGTATTTTTGATCAAATTAATGCAGTCTTGGTGAGAATAAAAGACTTCTTTAAAAAAATATTTAAAAAATCTTACTGACCCCAAACGTTTGAACTGTAATTTGCAACTAATAATTACTTCTAGATAACGCTACTTTGGTGGCTTATTTACATCAGCCAAATTCAAACCTTCAATATTTAATACATCACAGAGAAGAAACAGAGTGGAAAAGAATTAAGAATTATTAAGAGTCAATTAAAACATAACTGTAATGTGCACAGCCAAATTTTCATCTAAGAAAACGTCATCTAAGAATAGCTGGAGTGAAGTAAAGTGTCTCTAGGGAAAAAGAGTGGAAGATGGAAATCAGGCTGGAAAGAGAACCAGACAAGGATTGTACTGCGTATGTATGTGTGTGTATTTCCTTCCATCTATTCTAAAATCAAACATTATTATTAATGTTTAAGCAGTGTAATCAAGGATGACAGCGGTTCTTAATTAGATTTAGTTGTATTCACTAAGCATTTATTTATTTATTTTTAATTTTTTTCAGAACAGCAAAGTCAGAACAACAGTCCTGTAGCAGAAAAGAGGTTTTGAGATTTGATCAAACGGTACTGATCATTGAGCATATTCTGCAGCCAAAATCATTTATTAGACAGGCAAATACAATGGAGTGTGTGAGGAGAAAAGATAAGAGAGAGGAAGCTATGGATAGAATGACCACAATTGGGAAGGAAGACATGAGATGGAAATCAGGCCTCATGCTGAGAGTGGAAATCACTTTGACATTATCAGCCCATTGTAAGCGCATACGTTTTCGATTTATATTTAATTCACCTGCCCAAACACAGTTAGAGCATATCAGCAATATTGCATGTGAATATGGTAATTATACCTACAAGGGAGTAACACAATCCTTCATTATACTGTGCCCTTATTCCCCAACTCGCTTCAAGCTCAGAGAAAGAACATCATAACAAGGTCTAATGCATATTCAGAACTCTGAATCACTCTTTCTATTTTTTGATTATAAAAAAAGTACTCAGCGGAGGAAGTTAACCACACAAACTGAGATATCTGTAGCAGTTCCCCTGCTGAGTAAAGGAAAGCTTTAGAAAAAGATTAAAAAAAGATCATTGTGAATAATGGTTATTGTGGGGTTTTTCCTCATGGCTTACACAATGTTTTATTTATAGTATTTCTATTTTTGCACAGTGATTCATCTCCACAAACAGCTGGATTCTGGGTCACTGTCCATTTAATGCAAATAAATTCTGCTGGGGAGCAGAACAAAGGCAAAAAGACCAGATTAACCACGATTTAGATTTACATCCCAAAGTCCATCTTTCACAAAGTGGACCCACAAATACCTGGAAAAATATGTGCAGATCAACATAATCAGAATGGGCTCTGTAAAATAATGTTCCTAACAGTATTTTTGTCACTGTTTTTTAGTAAAAATATCTGAACATTCTTGCAAAATAAAATTGTATTAAAAAAAAATAAATTAACATTAATAAATTTATTTATCAAAAATAAATTAAGGCTTGTTTTCACAGAATGTATCTGGAATAAATATCATGGTTCTTACGCCATTGGCAGTTTTTATGCATAAATTAAGCCATATATAGCGTGGTTTATGCATTAACCAATAAAAAACAATTTGCCAGTGGGGTTAGGAAAATAAACTTGGATTTGTTCTCTGTTGTGCTTCCCAAGTAAATTTATCTTCTTCAAAGGATGTTGTAAAACAAAAATATTGATTTAAGAAAATTATTTTTTGCAGTATACCCAGAGCATTTTCTTTGATGGTGAGATAAAAAAAAAAATATGTGTGTGTGTGTGGGTGTGTGCAGTTAGATACAGAATCAGATACGAATTTAAAAGCAGAGTTTTAGACCAACTCTTTTGATCGCTTCAGTGCACCCGTTTGTTTTGCAGGGCTACAGCTTTTCCAGGGTATCTGTTCCTGTCTGGTCATTTTTTCCTCCTTTTCCCTCTCCTTTTCAGTCAGGTGTATGTTTGTGTGTGTTTATCTCCCTGTGCATCTCTGGGGTTGTCTTGTAGGAAAAAAAAAACATGTTTGTGTGTGTGTGTGTGTGTGTGTTTGTGGCACACTCTTAAACCCCATACTGAGTACAAAGTGCAGCTTAAGAAGTTTTGGTATTTTTATCTAGTTTTCAAAATCCCAGAATCCATTTCAGAGAAACAGAATAAAATGAGGGAACAGTTGAGATCAGAGATCACCACATACCATTTATTCACGTTAGATTCTCTTTATTCAGTTAATATTAAACTATAACACCGTAGTTGCTGTAATGTCTTATTTCTACATCATGCTGTTATTATATTTCTTCATTAAGCTGTAATATAAGTACGTTATTTTGTCATTCTTGTGCAGCTATGGGATTTTATGCGATATGAGATAAGAGTACATGAAAGACTTCCAAAGGAAGGGTTATTATGGTTTGATTTGTAGGGGGGGAACATGATAATATAGTGTAATATCCAGGTTACATCTCTAAAAATCATATTATCAGTTATATCATATATCAGATATTTATATTTCATTGCACATTTTTAAAAGTGTCATGGTCCCTTTATATGTCTTCTGTTAAAGTATTATCTTGTAGCATAATCATATTCAGCCAAAGCAGAGCCTTTGTGAGGTTTAGTAGTTTTTTGAAGATGCTGAATATATTTTAAAAGAATCAAGTCACCAGAGCAGGTGTTTGATTGGCTGATCACAGATATACTTCATTTGCATTAGATACTATATACACTACCAGTCAAAAGTTTAGAAACATTACTATTTTTAATGTTTATTCTCATTAAGGCTGCATTTATTTCATAATAAATACAGAAAAAGCAATAATATTGTGAAATATTACTACAATTTAAAATTATGGTTTTCTATTTTAATATACTTTAAAATATAATTTATTTCTGTGATTGATCAAAGCTGAATTTTCAGCATCATTACTCCAGTCTTCAGTGTCACATGACCCTTCAGAAATCATTGTAATATGCTGATTTATTATCAATGTTGGAAACAGTTGTGCTGCTTAATATTATTTTATAAGCTGTGATACTTTTTCAGGATTCTTTGATGAATAAAAAGTAAAAAAATTATCAGCATTTATTTAAAATAGGAATTGTTTGTAATAATATACACTACCGTTTAAAAGTTTGGGGTAAGTAATTTTTTTTCTTTCTTTTTTTTTTTTTTTTTTTTTGAAAGAAATTAATACTTTTATTCAGCATGGGTGTGTTAAATTGATAAAAAGTGATAGTAAAGATTTATATTTTGAATAAATGCTGTTCTTTTTAACCTTTTATTCATCAATGAATCCTGAAAAAAGTATCACAGGTTCCAAAAAAAATATTAAGCAACACAACTGTTTCCAACATTGATAATAACTGAGTATCAAATCAGCATATTAGAATGATTTCTGAAGGATCATGTGACACTGAAGACTGGAGTAATGATGCTGAAAATTCAGCTTTGCATCACAGAAATAAATTATATTTTAAAGTACATTAAAATGGAAAACCATAATTTTAAATTGTAATAATATTTCACAATATTACTGTTTTTTCTGTATTTATTATGAAATAAATGCAGCCTTACTGAGCATAAGAGACTTCGTTCAAAAACATTAAAAATAGTAATGTTTCTAAACTTTTGACTGGTAGTGTATATTGGGAACGTATATCATAAAAACCATCACATGTACAGTGTACAATTGAGCACATACTTATTCTATACAATGATAAATCTTATGGAAAATGTAAACAGTTTGTAAAAAAAAAAAAAAAAAAAAAAAAAAAAAAAATGATGCCAATTCATTCCGTTGTGAGAGAAATCCTTTGATTTCATTGTAATTACCTCTGGCTAAACACACACCCACACACATATATATGATTAGAATATTTATATATTCATGAGGCTGCATTACATGTGATTGTGCAACATTCTCACTGAATACACTACTGTTTTTTATATTTGTCATCTTTTGCATCTTTAATACTGGGAGCTGTATCAGTGAAAAGAGTGATTGACCTCACGAGGAAATCTCACTTAATGTTATGCATATTGTTGCAAATTGTTATGTATATGTTGTAGTCTTGATCATGGATGCATCTCTCACTTGTACAGAGCTTGCTACCTGTATAATGATGGGAGGCACACAATTTTTTATTGTAATATGAAATATGCTGTCTACGCAATTGTTTTTCTTATACATTTCACACTTAAGTGTATTGTTTGATTTATGAATATATTTGGTTATTAAACTGTAAAAGAAAGTCTTTTTGGCTTGCGTTTGTGCTTTAGTGTGCAGCAGGTCTGCTGGGACAATGGCTCAACGGCTCATTAATTTTAACTGTGATTCAGGTGCAGAAGACCTAAATTAGGCCTGACATGGAGAGGTCGGCAGCTTCACCATTGGGTCTGACAAACATCTGACCATGCTGCTCCAGGGGTCATGCCCTCTGCATCACTCTATGACCAAAAAAAAAAGAAAGGAGTTAAAGGGATAGTTCACCCAAAAGAAAATTTTTCCGTGATTTACTCACCCTCAAGCCGTCTTAGGTGTATATGACTATCTTCTTACAGACAAACAAAAAATATATAGTAGTACATCATGTCATTGTGTAGAACGTCATGGCATTGTGTACTATGTCGCGGAAGTGGACGTACGTCGAAAGCTCGTTATTTTACTTTATAAAGTTTTAAACAAGGATACTTGTCTTACACAAATGCATCAATTCACTTCAGAAGGCCTGTATAGATTCATTTTTTTAATGGATGGATGCCTTTTTTTTTTTTTTTTTTGTCTACAGAATTTGGGCAGCCATTCACAACCATTATAAACCTTGGAGGACTAAGGATATTTTTAATATATCTCCAATTGTGTTCGTCTGAAAGTAGATAGTCATATACACCTAGGATGGCTTGAGGATGAGTAAATCATGGAATCATTTTCATTTTTGGGTGAACTATCCCTTTAAAGCTGGGTCAGTGCTGCAGCTGAAGTTCATTTTATTCATCCCTCATTCCCTTCAGTCCAGTCATTGTTTTTAAGGTGGACTTAAAGGGATAGTTCACCCTAAAATTATGTCCACTATTATTATCCATGCATATTATTTATTTATTCTCATTATTATTGGGTAGATCAAACTGACAGAGAGGAGTGGAGGCAAAACACCTATATTAGGGCTTGTTACCTACTATCATATTTATGTTTCAGGCAAGTATATTTGGGCTGTAATGTTATTTTTGATAATTTGCTTGTAAATCAGATATAGTGACTCATGTTGAGAGTTAAGGGACATTGTCTGAAGCAGTGTAATATCAAGATGATTTAATTGGGGTATGTGGCTTATTAAAATTTACTTAGAATACACACCCAGTTCACTGTTAAATGTATACATTTGAAATTTTACAAGGCCTTATGTTGCCCCCTTGTGGTCTGTGAACAGGTCATAACGGTTTTTAAAAAATTGTTTGCACACCAAAAGTGGTACTTGAGGCCCACTCAGTGAACATTCACTCAGATACCTAATCTTCAGACCAAGTCTGCAAAACAGCAAGCACATGATTAGCTTTACACTCAGTTTACAATTTGCAAAACACTAAAGACAGTTTTCTACAGTAGACACATCATTTAAAAGTAACAGCTCATGTTTCATTTGGAAAATGTGCCATTAAAATGTCTCACTCATTTACTGATTACCTACACCCAATGATCATGTGTGAAAACACTTACAGTATACCTAATTTGTTCACTTAGAAATCAAAACTCAATGTTTTGAGGAAAAAAAATATCACCCTTGCATTTCTGTTTATTTTGTAAATGTATTCTGAATATGCATACAAGTTAAGTCACCTTTATTTCTATAGTTCTTTATACAATACGTCTTTTGTTTTGTTTTTGTTTTTTGTTTTTGGTGTGTATATGGCTAATCATTTGATGGTTTGTGTGTAGAGTTACTATGCAAAAACACCATTTTTAGAAGAGTTCAAATAGTTTTGAATGAAGTGTTTGCTTTTGGAAGAGATGTGTGCATGTTTTGCATGTTGTGTGTGTATTTTCTGGTTTTGTGTGTAGAGTTTAGAGAATTGTGTGCAAGCAATTTTAAAACCATGTATTAAATTTTCATCTTCAGAAAATGAAACAATAAATTATATATTGTTTAAGTGTAGTTTAAGAGAACTACAACTTGATCTTTATGGGATCACAAAGTTATGTTGTGAGAAGCATAAATGCACAATAAATCTTGTCACGAGAGGAGCACAGAGGCCTGGGTGGCAATAGTTTTAACTTAGTGTGTGTTCAGTCACATGCACATTTTGGTGTTACAAAATATATTATTGTGCCTCATTCATGAACCAAGTAAAATACTTTTCAGGGTAAATTGTTCATAAACCCATTTATATAAGTTGATGGTTAGTTCACCTAAAAATGAAAATTCTGTCATTAATTACTCACCCTCAAGTCGTTCCAAACCCGTAAGACCTTCGTTCATCTTCAGAACACAAATTAAGATATTTTTGATGAAAATCTAGAGCTGTCTGACTCCTCAGAAATGTACACCACCACTTTCAAAGTCCAGAAACTAAAGACATCATTAAAATAGTCGAGGTGACTGTTCAACCTTCATTTTTATTAAGCGACGAGAATACTTTTTGTGCAAAAAACCAAAACAAAAATAATGACTTTATTCAACAATATCTTTTTTTCGGTGTCATTCTCCTATGCTGTTTACATTCTGCGCTTCCAGGTTCTACGTCAGAACGGCGACTCATTATTGTCCGACTCTTGAGACAGCATCACACGCGTGTGTCGTGCTGCTCATGTGAACAGCGTCAGCCAATACTGAGCCTGTGTTCTGACATAAAACCTGGAAGCGCTGAACGTAAACAGCATAGGAGAATGACACAGAAGAGAAGATTTTGAAGGAAATAATTAATTAGGCTACATGAAAAATTAATTGGGAACAGAACTGGAATTGTTATTCTAAATCCATCTATTTTTCATTTAATTAATTATATCCTGCACGTTTATTGTAACATTTAGTTCAGTTTCAATTTTTCCGGACTTTTAGATTGTATCTTTGTGTTTCCTGTTTCCCTTTTGTTTGTGCTTCTCAATTGGAAGGCTGCAGCCTAGTAAAGCTGCATATCTTGGCTGCCACGTCATCAAGCTCTGTCAAAGGATGCTTTAATCTGAAGGACCAAACTTCTCTAGGAACTTCTCTAGGGTCTTCCCTTTGGGGGAATCCCTGCCACCATTTTGAATTGAGTTCCACTTTGTCAAGTGAGCGAGGGAAGTTTATGTGGATAGACCCTCGTCCCCTCGATTTTGACAGAGGGAGTGAGTCTACTCTTGTGTATGATGTACGCTTCAAGCAGCTCTATATCCCATAATTCAACTTTATTGTGATGCCACAGCAGATTGCGCTGTATATATTAATTGTGTTGAGATTTAATTGCATAACACTCATAGCTACCTTATGTTCAAAGTTTATACTATTGATATTTTTTTTTTCAGCTCATATACCTATAGGATGTTCTCCAACAACTTAAATGCATATAGAATGGTGCATAAAAAAAAAATGGGTTTAAATAATAAATCGGCTCCATAGTGAATTCCAAGTGATCCAAGGGCTTAGTGCGTTCCATTTAAACCTTTATGCATGAGTTCCGCCAGTAGTGGGCACTCGGGCAACGTAAGCAATGACACACATCCAAGTCCACGAGATGGAGGGAAGTTAGTGAGTGAAGGGCATAAAATTTGGAGTGGAATGCAGCCTTAAAGTAGACTCGCTCCCTCGACAAAATCAAGGGGTTGAGGGTCTGTCCATATAAACTTAACCTGTCAACTTGACAAAGTAGAAAGCACTTCAAAACGGCGGCGGGTTTTCTCCAAGGGAAAGTGCTTGGAAGTTTGTGAGTGTGTGTCTAAAAGTGAAGTGTAACACAGCCTAGGATGGACATATCCTCACTAGGATGCAGTCTTCTGTTTGAGAAGCACTTTATGGTTTCAAAGCCTATTCCCATTGGTTTGTATGGTGACTCATTGTTTCATTGATTTGTATCACCTGCTTCTTGTTATGCCAATTGGTTTCTCTGTGTATTTATATGTAATTTGTGTTCTGAAGATGAACAAAGGTCTTATGGGTTTGGAACAACTTTAGGGTGAGAAATTTCATTTTTGGGTGAACTAACCCTTTAAAATAGTCTTGATAGGGGTTATAATCACTAAGACAACTTAGTTAAGTTGGTTTCCGAAATTCTTTAACTGTCTAATTACTTATTTTAGTATATTTAAAAATAAAACACTTAAAAAAGACTAGACAACTGCATATAGAAAATAAAACTGTATTTTCACATTATGCATCTGCCTTAGGCACATTAATATAACACAAGTTAACTTCACCAACTTCATTGTTATAATTATTTTGAATAATTTTTTTATCTCTTTTTCTTTCTTTGACAGACTGCCACTGGGCATATCACTTGTTGTAAATATTAATAATAATAATAGTTAAGTAATTAATAGGCCTACATTTAATTAATGTTATAAAACTAAGGCAACCAACTTCTGGAGCTTCTTGGTGTACTTAACTCATCTCTTCTCATCTCTTTAATCTCTTTCTATCAGAGTTTCACAGATAGTTCACTGTTGCACACGAACAGCCTTTCAAAGCTTTTTTTTAATAACATGTCTTACCGCCATCAAAGACATGTATCCACCAAACTGAGCATGTCAAACTTGCCCACCTGTTTCTCAGAAACAGAACCCTTCAGCCCCTTAGATGAGCATGCTGAGCTCATCACAGCCCTCCTCACAGGGCAGTCTGGGCAATAATGGAGGCAGAGGATCATTTACGCATATCGTGTGAGAAGAATGAGTGTGGGCTCACTTCAGGCCATTGAAGGCCCCACAATAAGCCCCAGTTCTTGCTAGGCACCAGTAGGGAGAGTCTGTGCCTTGCAGGTACCCTGTGGGAGCACCCACGCCAGACGGATCCCCACAGGGAGCACCTGTACCTGCCAAGCCCCCATTCATGGAAAAACTGAGAATCCCTAAAAAAAATAAAAAAAAAATGAGACAGCATCTGACAAGGGGTGTCATCATGACACCCTTGTCCTTAAGGCCCCCCAAGGGAATATCTACGTTTGCCAGTACACCAAAAGGAGCACCAGTGCCCACCACGTCCCCTAAGGAAGCACCTGTGTCCAACTCCTCCCAAGAGGATGCACTAATGCCCACTGCCACCCCAGAGGAAGCACCAGTGCCTACAGTGTCCCCTGTGGAATCACCAGTGCCAGCCAGGTCCCCTGAGGGAGCACCCAAATGTACTCGGAAGAGGCCATGTCCATGGAGCACTGGAGCTTCTGTAAGTCCCTCCTATCAATCATTTTGACTTTTTAGGTTTATTAAAAAAAAAAAAAAAAAAAAAAAAAAAGTGTTATTCATATTATATTTAACTATATGAAGTGAGATTTCATCTAAGGAGAACTTACCCGTGCATTACATGACGATGTCCGTTCCTTTAACAGGACAATAAAGGTGTTGTTCAGCCACCTCCGAAAAAGAAACAATGTATGGGAAGAGACCCCAGAGCCTCTCAAGAACTTTCAGAACACTTGGAAGAGGTGGTACATAAAGAGCCCAAAAGCAAAGGTTAGTTGCTCCTGTCTCATTTTTATTTTCAGATTTATTAAAAAAGTAGAGAATTGGGCTAATGAATGGGGTTTCCTTTTCTCTGTAGCAAAAACGCAGGTGATCTGATTTTGCAAAAAGAAAAACCAACCCAATAATGAATATTAAACTGTATGGCAACTCCAAAATATGCAGCAACAGCAATTATTCAAAGACTTGATCTGAAAAATATTTTACAGTTTTGTGAGACATTTAAACTGCATTAAATTGTTAAATGCTTTACGTGATTGAAAAATACTTTCATTACTTAAAATCAAATATATGATATTGCTGCGTTCACGCCACGTAATTACTGTGATTACGAGAAGACAACCCGTGACGTTCTATTCTGAGATGCTCACCTCGGCCTCGAGTTTCTGTGGCAACATCAACGCCAAAAATTTCACATACTGTTACGATATATTATATAGACCATACAAACATACAAAACGAGATTCAAACAATAAGACTAAACGTGTTGAGGTATATAACAATTAGTTTTATGTCTATAAATATAACCGTTGTTCCCTTGTCTAATAAAACATGTAATATATTAAAGCGTCTTTGGTGTTTTTTAGGTGAAGGAGGTGTACTGTCATGTGACATACAGCAGAGGGAATCATTGCATCATAATTGTGGAGACCAGATCAAAACTTGAAGTGCAGTGGAAAACACATAGGAAAGTTCACTTTCTATTTTAATTTCTTGTCAAAATGTTTTTTGTGCAAATATTCTTTAATCCAATAATTGTTTGTTGTATTGTATACAACAGACAGTATATTAACTTTTTTTTTTTTTTTTGTCTTGATATTACATTGGTGCTGTCCTAAATGTGTTAGCATTCTTTATGCCAGTCATTCACCAGCAGATGGCAAAATTTAGTGTGCTACAATTATCAGAACTAAATTGGAGGTTAAAGAAAGGTCAACAACAGCATCTCCTGATTATTGATAAGGGCACTGGCTCAGATGTTTGCACATGTGATGCTTGTATTTAATCTGGAGCGAGGCCAAGATCAGATTATTTTATTGTCTCGTGGTTTTGCGCATAAGGTATGTCATCATTTATTAATGTGGCTCTGATATGACTCTCATGTGTTCCTCCTGGAGTCACACACGCACGCACGTACACACAAATGGGTGATGATGTCCTGTGGCTGTGACAGGTGGGTGAAGGCTTTCAAGTTCACAGCGCTGTCTTGCTGTCTTCCACATGGTCTGTTTTAGAGATTAAAATAAAACAAGACATTCATAGAAACAACGTTGGTCATCAAAATATTGCTCTCTTACAAACAACACTAAACACATTCACATAACTTTACAGAGAATTAATAACAGAAGCTAAGGTTCTAAGAGCATTAGCATTAGTTTATTGGGATTTCTACTATCTAACTGCTAGCATTGTCCAAAAGTGAACATACAGGCATTACAGGAGAAAATGTAATTCTGCATGACTGTAAATTATTCACAATTAAATATTCTAATTTTCAACATCACATGTATGCATCACATCATATTTCATCTCAGTTTCTTAACTGACCCTTTTGGCTCCTTGTTAAAAAAGTACAAAATTGTTTTGTTAAACCTTTTGGTGACAAAATTTTGGCTGTAGTGGTCGCCTGAGGGACAGTCTTTATTTTTGTAAATATTAACATAAATAATTTTTGCACATTATATATAGAAATTTTGTTTAATTTTTAGCTTGCCGTTTATTTGTTTAGATGGTCACTTTTTTAAAATTCCATGTTTTTTTTAATGAATTTTCATATTTAAAGAAAATCTGTAAAACAATAAAATCTATACATAAAATGCTTTTGAAAAATTGTTAATGAAGGCATAGTAAAAGGTTTCCAATACAGTTTTAATTAAACCTTCACCTAATGCTAAAAAAAAAAAGTTTAGTGTCTTTGTATGTTTCTGTTGAAGTTAAAAGTTTGTTTAATTAAAATCTACAGTTTCCACTTATTGAAATCAACCTTATTTAATTATGTCAGGAACACTAAAAAACTGTAAAACTGTTTATTTCACAAATGGCAAACAACTCCCATGTGAGACAGAAGATGGATTGTGAGATTATAGATTGACAAGTCTAAAGGCTTGCGATTTATTTTATGCGCAGCTTGTTAGTGAAGCACGGCTCTGTGATCAGTAGTAAATGCTGCTCCATCTGAAAAAACAAAACAAAACAGAGTTTGAGTCGCTTATAATGTGCATTTGAAAAAGCAACACACTTCTACCATCTTTCCAAACATGCAATTATGAACCTCTTGTCAAATAAAAGACAACATTTAATAACATGTTTTTACTCCAAACTCACTTCATAACATAAATTGAGTGTTTGAAATTCTTCTGTGAGATGATGTGAAGAGAATAAGGCCAAAGTCCCTTTCTTTGATAAGGCACACAATATATTATTTCATAGTGATAAAGGCTATGTCGATTAACATTGCATCATAAATATACTTTATTATCATGAAAAGAAACAGAAGACTTGAACAACTCAGATAAACCATATATTGTCATAGTCGTGTGTTTCAATCTTCTGTTTCTTTAGCTACAGCGATAGTATGATTCCCATTGATCATTCCCATGATATCCTGGAACAACTTGCATCCTCTTACTTCTGCAGGGCATATTTGGAGTTTCTATGTGAGAGTGCCCTCTGGCTTTCAGATGGAGCAGCTGACTACTGATCACAGAGCCGTGCTTCACTGACAAGCTGCGCGTAAAAAAATCGCATTCTTTGGCAAATAGGTTTAATTTAGATTAATTGTGCAGCCCTATTTTAAATTATTGCAGCACCTCTCTTCCCAGTCTGTCTCAAACGCTCTGTTTAGTTCCTGTTTTGATAAAGCCCCTCATTCTGAAATAAGAAATGTGCTCTGATTGGTTAGTTGGCCCAATGTGTTGTGAATGGCGAACCACTTAGAAAGTGTTCCGGAAATGTCACGCCTCTTACCATAACCGTTTCATCTGCTCAGGTGTAAATATTAATGATGGCGTCAATTTTGTCATACCAGTTAGAGCCTTATTTAGTTCCTGAGACTGTTTACGAACAAGAGGATTGTGCAGAACCTTTGCAAGTGTAACTGGTTCTACTCAACCTGCTCTGAGTGGGATTCGAACCGATGTCTCAGGCATGGGAGGCGGGAAGCTAAAGACCACAACCTCTAGTGTCAGTCGCTAGAGCATCTCTTGAGATCAGGTTTACACGCACAGCTCTTATTGGCTTACAACGGTAACACTATAGCATGGATTTTACAGGATATCTCAGAGACGTAAGTTCGTAAGGATTGGTGAACAGTTTTACAAAAGCAAGAGCCCTGTAGCTAAACACTACATCAACACTGTAATGTTAGCTAGCAGGCTAGCGGAGCCAAACAACTTTCCCCTTTGTTTACATCGTAGCAGTAACATAAAACTTATAATTGGAACTGTTAGAAAACAACAATAAATAGTTACAGGTTGTAATCCTGACAAAATGGGAACTGCTCCATCTTTCAGGTGAAGCTTTTGTACATTGCTTGCATTGTACTCTCTTAGGGTCTGGATGCTGTCTTCCGTAAAATGTGCAGCTCATAGATAAACGTTGGGGTTATAATGTTCAGGAAGTGTTAAAAATAGATTTTAAAGTTCGTTTTCTAAGTTCGTTCACCTTAAAAAGGCTTGGTTTTGGAACCAGGGTGGAAAACACAGTCTTGTTCCCTTTTAAATTTAAATGTAATAAATATTAAATTTTTTTCAAAATGTTTAGCCTTTTTTTTTTTTTTTTAAATGAGTCACATTGTGACTTCACAGGATCTGGAAGAAGTGTGTTGTTGTCCCAATGAGCCATTTGTTGTAGTTCTTGAAAAGTGTTTTCTGATAAAGTGAATATATCCCTTTGGAGTGGACTTGGAGCTCTGTAATCTTGCAGATCTTTTTATGCAGCAACATTACACACTAACTAAAGTTTTTAAGTTTCATAAAAATTGTTGTAGTTTAAAAGTGTACATTTGGGGATATTGCACCCCAAAATCTCAACCTATGGCTTTCTTTCTTCCCATTAACTTTGGAGGCTTACGAGACATACGTTTGAAACAGTAATGTCATTTCCATGTATGTATCTCTACATAGTTACATTGCCCAACAACATTTCATCTCTCTTTCCCCTCGCCTTCACTTTTTCCCTCATCAGGACTGTCTCATGCATTACGGGAGCACATAGTTTTGCATGATTTGAATGCATAGTCTGTTCACTGTAAATGTAAAAATCTTTTAAGTCTCCCTTTAGACCACCTGACAGGGCAAGTGAGAGACAGTAATTAACTGCTTTCACGACTGGAGCCATTAGGAGCACAGCGCTGCATTAAAATTGCATCGTAATGGCCGGAGGCAGACAGGCTGCTGGGGGTAGAGTGCTGATGGGACATCACAAACTCACGTTTTTGAACTAAAGGCGAGGAGACAGCCAGCACTCCTTGAGACGTTTTAAGTT